>JANAVB010008599.1:23968499-24296109 GCA_029216955.1 Iris pallida
TAGATATATTATATATATATTATAGATATATATATATATATCAAACGCCATATCTTTTTATAGGATTTGGACCCTTTAAAGATGCTTCTCATTCTCTTGCTAATAATATATATATATATATATATATATATATATATATATATATATATATCGATATTATATATATATATATATTCATATATATTATATCTCAAATGCCATATCATTTAGCAAGAGAAGAGAAGCATCTTTAAAAGGGTCCAAATCCTAAAAATGATATGGCATTTGATATATATATATATATATAATATATATATATATATATATATATATATATATATATATATATATATATATATATATATATATTTATTTATAGGATTTGGACCCTTTTAAAGATGCTTTCATTCTCTGAATATATATATATATATATATAATATATATTATATATAATTATATATATATATATATATATATATATTGTGCAGGCACCTGGCTGGTGACGGCTTTTGACCCTTTAATTAAAACAAAATAAAAGACAAATGGGTGGAGACATCCCAAGCCTACATGGTAAGAAACATGATAAGTAACCCTCAGAATTCAAAGTTCAGCATTTAGCTAGAAGGAACTATTGCCTGAAGAAAAAAAAAAGAGGAACTGGGAAAGTGTGTGCATTTTTAAACTTTGACAGAATTATCTATTACCCCAAATAGAATAGTGATTATTTGCAGAAGATATTTATAACTTAGTTGAAATGGGGTGGGTCCGCATCAATTGTCCATCCCATCTAATTAGCACTAAAGTATGGGGTTTCACATGCCTGTTTCCCTACCACAGCCATCTTTTCAAAAATTATTGTCCTCCAGTGTCACATGCTGATTGTTGAGTATATTGTCCTCGAGGAAGGGCTAATTGAACTATTAAAAGGTAGTCCAGCCAGGTTATTGTTAATGTTTTCATAAATAATACATCACTAAGAAAAAATAACATTGGTGAATTCAATCAGCAATAACTGGAGCCATACATGACTTGAATGATAAGTAGACGTATGAAACTGCAAATTATATCCTTTTTCTTACTCAACTGACAATTTATTAAATAGTAAGTTTGGTATAGTTTTCTCTCAGTTATAATAAGACTAATATTGCAAAGATCATAAAACCCAACACAGATTGATGATCTGGAAATAGGTATTAACCAACAAATGAACCTGCAAGCAGTTGTAGTGAAGACACAAGATGTAACCTAGGCAATTAGTTTATGATACTTACAATAATACCAACTGGAACCAAGAGTGCTAGAACATTGATGTCCATGAAATAAGAGGGCCACGTGGGTGGCTGATGTTCACTAACACTCGCAATAATGGGTATGTATTTGCTTGCATATGTTCTGTCTATCGAAGAGGACAAAGAGACTAACTGATAATATTTCTTATTGGATATTCTCAAATGGAAATGTCGTTAATATCTGATTATATATAGTACAGAAAATAATTTATTGGATATGCTATCATAATCATAACACCAATCTAAAAGCAAGATGTCACTTATTTATAGTGAACATGATATGACAAAATGTTCAAAACGTCAAAAACTAGGTTTCTGGATCAGGGTTGAACTGTAATTGATTTCTGTTTATCAAATCAGAAATCTTAATACACTTAACATGGTACTCATCGAATATAAGACTTATTTTCCCTAAGTTAGGATATAATTGCAAACCTAGGTACACTTGTCAGATGCTAAGCCAAAAAGTTTCAAGATAAACCTTGTGTCTAGCTTAGGGCTACAATACAGCCTAAAGACATGAAGACAAGACTTCGAGGATTTAGAGCTTTGATACAGAGGAACAACAATAGAGTACATGCAAGATAAATTTCAAATGGTGGAACAAGTGACATAATGCATCAGCTAAACTAATGATCAGATAAGGGATTTCATTAACTTGGATTCTTATGAAAATGGATACCAAGATAAAGGATATTGGACTAGTAGATTGGAGTTGTGAGAACGAAGTTGAAAGGTGTCTTCAGCCTTGTTAGCAATTCGACCGATGAAAAAAAATCGGGATGACAAAAGTACGAGTATAAATCGGCTCAGTGCAAATAAAATACGTTAAAAAAATTCGGTCAAATATTTGAAAAATGAAAATATTGAGATTAGAAACTACACATTCTTAAATATGTTGTCAAATTTGTTTAATTAAACAGGTTCCCATCACATTTTTGTGCCAAATTTTTTAATAATTTACACGGAACACATTAAAACTTCATATGCTTAAAATTTACGTACTGATTCGAATATTTCAAAAGTACGCAAGTAATTATACGTTTATGAAAGAATCGAAAAAATCCGCATATAATACGAGTTTTATTCGGGTGATTGCTAATAAGGGTCTTCAGTGTCCTATATTAATGCAAACACTACATCGGCAAAATTCTAGAAAACAATTATGGTAATGCATTACTTTTTAGGACATCATAATTTTGAGAGAAGTTCACACTTCACATTTGAGTCAAATGCGGTGAAAACTTAGCACTTAAAATTCACATTTTGTATCCTTAGAGAATCGTCCCTTTGTAGTAAGATTAGGGGGTATCAAAAACAAATGTAAAAACATGTTATCCTGATCAGTTCCCTTCGTATGTATACTTACTGCTTCGACATCAGTAGTGATACAAGTCAAGAAGCATTGTTTTTAAGTAAGTTAGGAAATAGAGTTAAAATAGAGAGTATTAAAAAAATTGTATTTCTCTAAAGTTCCCAAAATTAAGTGCCAAAAAAAGAAAAGCTCCCAAAGGGCATCGACTACTGCTAATTTAAGATAAACATATTTCACTAAAGAGCATCAAGAGAACCACCATATCAATAAGTTATCACAAACTCCTTCAAATAAGGGTGTATTGCTAGCTTGCATGGGTATCTAACCAATCAAGTGGATGTACAATCAACATTTACCCATAAAAGAAAAAAAATGGCCAAAACCCCTAAAAATGAAAAATCTTTGCTCACCAAATCGACTAGTTAAGCATGCTAAAGAACTAGAAGTGGTGAAGTCACCTTGTTGGTGCATTCAAGCTCGTCGGTCCTGGCCTTGGACCTCCACGACCTGGACCACCGCACCAGCCCTCCGTCGCTCCCTGGGGTTGGGGTTAGGGTTTTCGGGGGTTGGCTCGGGATCTAGGGTTCCGATGTAGCAGAGACAGGAGAAGCTAGGGTTTGGTGAGAGGACTCTTCGACGATGGTCGATATCAGAGAAAGGAAGAAGAGGAGGAGGACACGGAGAGAGGGGGAGAGCTGCCATTGTTAGTTTTATCCGCGGGAGCACGAGAGGCGAGTGGTGAGCCACTTTATTTTGGAGAAGGAGGGTGGAGGGGATGAAGAGGAAGGAGGAGGAAACGTTGAAGGGGGAGGAGATGGAGGAGAGGGAGATAAATGAACCCCTAAGGGATCGGGAGTTTCACTCCATAAGAGCAGCTTTTGAGGTTTTACGTAACCGTCAACATAGATGATACACTAAAAAAATTAATAAAGATTACTAAAATGGCTGCTGAAATATGCACGGCAATTTTTTCGTGCCTGGATTACTTGACGGTTATCAACAAACCGTCAATATAAAAAAATTTCTTTCTTGAGGGATCATTCGAAACCGTCAACGTATATGCTATAAAATTGCTAAAGTGACAAAACATTTGTCTTTCCTTGACGTAAGCCTAAAACCGTCAAGATAACCACTATTATTGACGGTTTTGACGACCGTCAACTTATAAACCGTCAAGAATCATCATTTTTCTTGTAGTGACAGCCAATCCTGGCCGCAGACAGGCTGTCCCATGCGGCCCTGTCAGAAGCTTTGTTTTCGACCGTCTCTCATGCGGACCCGACCCCAGGCGGCCCATTGAGAATGGAAAATGTTCTAATCTGGACTCTTCATACTACGCACCATCTGGTGCTAAGTCGAACAAGTCTAGGGCAGTGCGAGCCCAACAAGCCCAGTCAACTGTCCAAGCTGCTGACCGTCATCGGGCACCGTTAACTGTTATGCGGGCTCCTGATAGAAAGTTGTACAGAACCACCCGCATCCAGTCCTAAGTGGTAAACGGACAAGGTGGGTCCCAAAAGTCTTCCAATTATGAGCGAGAGCAAGTGCTTTTACTAGCCTCGGATCAGGGAGCAAATATGATACCTACGCACCCGTGTGCTCGGGATACCCGAGTCCATAAATTGGATGCAAAGGTAGATCAATTTGCTATCGACTTGCGAGAGGTGATTACTCACAAACGCAAGAAGAGAGAAGCAACCTTGGCATGTGATGAGCCCTTTTCAGGACATCATTGCACCCAAGTCATCATCAACTGCTGCGGCAACAAGACAACAACACCTGAAGATCGTAAGTCCATTTTCCAACGATTGCACCAGCCAACACCTATCCGACAACAACTCGGTCTGGGAGATGAAGAGTTTCCCTTTGCCTCCTGTAATTATACTCGAAAGGTTCCTGCCGGCAAGGGAAGCAAGAAGACAGACTCCTCCAGCTCGGCAACCTCAGCCAGTACGACAAGAAAACTCTCATCTGGAGGATTGCCGTTGACGATCACAGAGGGTGTCTACCTAGGCACCCATTCCAGAAAGAAGCTTCTAACACCCGGGGGTTCATCCTCGAGGTCCCTGGGGGTGAACAAAGCTGGGGGTGGTAGTCCCCAGAATATATGCAACAACCTGGTGTTCCAAGTGGATACGTAGGGGGTAGCGATCCACTGGAATTATGCAACAGACTTGGACGTCCCCAAGGGTGACCGCCTTCTCCAAGATGATGCAGCTTCCTGCACAGGGGGTAGCACCCCTTCCGAGTCCGAGGAGGAGGATATTCTGACGTTCCTCGACAATTTCTTTGTACGAGGATACGACAAGGAGAGCACCTCTTCTACGGTCCCTTCCACGTCTACCTGTGTACGGATAGTCTTTATGGCCGACGATGATCATGAAGGACCTACTGATCGACAAGGTCTAGAAGTACTTGAAGCCATGTTCCTATCCTTGGTCAAGTCAGTAGACTAAATCAAAGCTGCCCTGCCAACTCAACCAGCAAGGACGCCTAGACAAACAAGCTTGGGACCCGCAGTCAATGCGGACTCCAACACGATCGCTCCTCCTTTGAGTGACAATCCTCTAGGAGTATATGCTCCTTAAGCTGCAGACGAAGCCAGGGAGGCAAGAAGGGAAGTCCAGGAACTTCAAGCAATGTTCAATGCCCGAGACTCCTCCCGGGACCTCAGTATATGGTAGACATATCCCATTGCATGGAGAGACGTTCCTTTTCCTCCGTGGTATAATCCATTTTACATCGATTCTTCTGACGAGAAGACCTCTGCCAGCAGGTACATGACTTATTTTGAGGTTACAACAAACCACTTGTCGCATAGTGACGCCATCCTCATACGATTATTTATTGAAACATTGGAGGGAATCACGTTCGATTGGTACCGCAACCTCCCGAACAACTGTATCCATTCCTTTGATGGCTTTAAACCCATGTTCTTGGAAAGGTTCTACGAAGTGAGACATGACGTGACGATGTCGTCTCTCATGGACGTCGTTCAGGGAGAAAGGGAGTTAACGAGAAACTACATTGAGCGATTCTGCCAAACCGTAATAAGATTTCCCCAAGGCAATCTCGAAAGCTCCTTGATCGAAATCTGTCAAAAGAAGATGCTCTCTACAATCAGCCTCATGATGGGCGAAGATCAGTTCAGGGATTGGAGACCTTCATCATAAGCGCTACTAACGCGGAGGCAAAGTTAAAGGAGGCCCGCCAGCTGGGATTACACATCCCAGATGGAGAGGACAAAGGCAAACATCTTGGTACCACCTCCAATAACAACAATAGTGGTGGTACCACCAATAATCGGGACACTAAAGGCAAATAGGCCATGGTTGCAATACGACAAAAAAGCCTGAACAAAAGCAAGCAGAAGCTCCGATGCCCAAGGAGATGACATACTCTTTTGAAGATAGCCATGTCAAGCCTATCTTTGACATGCTCCTGAAGGCGGGAAGGATTTGACTCCATGATGTGGTGCGTGAGCCTCGACTGGCAGAGATGGAAGATTCGAAGTATTGTCACTTCCGCCACTATGTCTACCACCCTACGCAGGAGTGCTTCACATTAAAATGGTACATCCAGAACCTCATCAACTCTAATGCTCTATCATTAGATTTTGAAGAGTCATTGTAGCTGTAAACATGGTATCCGTTCAGTTTGGCGACTTTCCCCCAACAAAAACTCAAGATGGGGTAGTACCTGTTCCCCGTGCAACGTTGGAGGTTACTAACCTTCCACCTGTCTGGGACCAGACGACTGGGTTGGTTCCTCTCACCACGTCACGAGGAGAGGTCATATGGGTGCACCCAGACTTAGTGCCCAAAGTTATCCAGGCGGTCCCATCTTCAACTAGCAAAAAGAAGGACAGGAAGTCCAGATCCTGCCACACAACCTCCGCCGAAGCTGAGGAGGCGGCGACCGTTGTTACACGATCTGGTGCACAAGTCCAGCCCGCTCTGGGTAATTCAGTCGAAGATTCTCAGCCGACAACACTGTCTGCTGACATTACCGGACCATCTCAGCCTCCACGGGTGGACAAATCCAAGCCGAAGGAGACCCGCTTCGATAGGCCGCTCCGTAAGGACGCATCTCACGGGCTGGAGAGACCTTACAACTTTGACATACTAGCACAACTAGCTAATACGCTAGCAAAGTTGTCGTTATACGAGATCCTAAGGCTCTTCAAGGATCTTCGCGTCGCATTGAGCGAAGCACTCCAGAATGCTGACGCCTACTTAGCCCAGGTCAAGCCTACAAGGGAAGACTCGTCGGCAGATATCCAGGGCATCAATTGTGCAGATGTAATGTCCAACATCATATTCACCCCCACAGGACATGTTAATCAAGACCAGCTTACATGATCGCCCCTTGTACTACACTAGATACATAGGCGACATCACGGTAGATCAGATGCACATCGATCCTGGCTCGTCAATAAGCATCATTCCGAAAAGCTTGCTTCAACTCCTGGGCATCCCTATACACCGGCTAGCAGCGATCAATACTGCCATTAGCAGTTTCAACTCGGGAAGGAGCTATCCCTTGGGAAAGATCCGCTTGAAATGTCAGATCGATGATCTGAGGACGAAGGTTACCTGCTACATCATATACGCAAATACATCCTATAATATCCTCCTACGGCATCCATGGATACATGACTACATGATCGTGCCGTCCACACTCTACCAGTGCTTCAAGTATGTTAGTAACCACGGCTTCGTGAAGACGGAATTCGTCGACATTGATCCCTTCAAAGGGGTTGAGTCTTACTATTCCTCTGAGGCTTGTCTATATGAAGAATCTAAGAAGCATATAAATGACGAACTGGAGGCTATAACAGTGTCAGAGAAACCTCTAAAAATCTATCTCCAGGCCTGTAAACCGGACAAAGCCGCACCCTGTAGGAGCGTAAAAAGTGCTTCATAAGAAGGGTCAAAGTGATAGATCAGTCTACTCAAATTGATCCCCTTTATGCCAAGGAGAGGCTAATCACTTTATGCCTGAAGCAGGTTGGTTATTTTACGCTTGGGTCTACACCTATTATTTTACCCAAGGACAGAGCAGCCACTTTTACGCTGGACAAAGCTGTCAAGTCTTACATTTAATGCAAACTCTGACATGAAGATATTAATGATGGCATATATCACAAAATTCAAAGGAATTTGTTTTATACAGAGACCAATGTTGTCGTTTAGTATATGAATTAAGCTACTTTATGCTCACACTATGGCTTCTTTTACGCACGAGGACTATACGAGCTTTTACGCTCAACAGTTGACGTGTACGTAAAGTCTATTTGAGCTATTTCTACGCTCAAGGTTATTTAACAACCACTTTACGCGGGAAGTCTACGTCAAAGCTACTTTATGCTCAATCTATTGCTTTACGCTCAGAGTACATTGAGGCTATTTTTACGTCCTGTTCTTTCCGATCAATTTGGAACGTGGTTTGCCTAAATGGCTTTTATGCCACACATCCCGAAGAACGTGTGTACGTGCATCCTATTCTTACTGAATTGATAGGACACGTGTCAACGTATATAGAGGATGACTTTGATCGTGGGTGGCGGTTGTTAGCGTAAAAGCGGAACTTTTGCTGAGTTTTTACGCACCAGAGCCCAAGTCTATAAATAGACTTATTTTTCTCATAAGACAGACACAGAGAGACAGGAGAGAATACAGAGATCAGAACTTCGAGATTTTGATTCTCCGGAGCATTCTTCTTCAACTTTTCTTTCAGAACAGAGTGAAGCAAAGCAGGAAAGCATTCGGCCTCGCCATCAGTGCCCAAGTGCGTCGATACCTTTCTGGTGACTTAGTTCTTCCAAGTTGTTCTACTTCAAGCAGTGATCTTCATCATCATCATATGGTCCAAGGAACAAAGTGATCATTTACAGATCACTTCCATAGCAATACTTTCCCAGAATCAAATTTTTACTTCTTGTACTTTTTCTCGTTTTATTTTCAAAATCCAACTTTTGTTTGATATTTTTGTTAAGTGAAACAAAATGGCGACTCTGCCGGGGATAGCCTTCTCCTCTAACGAGGAGGTGATTGCTCAATATGATGATGTTTCGGTCGGTTCGACCAAGAAGACTCTGGTTGTGCACTTCGACCAGACTGCCTATGAAGAAATGCTCCGAACTGGGGGTGGTTCTCGCCACTCCAATGTTCAAAAGTCTCGCAAAGCACGAAAAGTTTGGATTCCCAAATCCAAAGTGGTTTCTGATCTCTCTGTTGCTTCTGATGACAAGGAAATTCTTCCCACTCCTGTCGTAGGGGCTCCCATTCGTAACGAGGCAGTCCTTACTTCAGAGTTGCACTCAAAGTGTGACAATTTATCTCCCGTTTGTAACGGTGAAGATAATCAGGTTTCACGCCCACTGCGTAAGAATCAAGTTTTATGCTCAGTGGATAAGAACCAAATTTTATGCTTCTGAGTGTAAGAATCAGTCTTCCGTCGGTGACGTGGTAGGCCCAAATAAAATACGCTCCTCGCGTAAAGCAAAATCTCCCGTCTGTGATGTGGTAGATAATCAATTTTTATGCTCCACGCGTAAAGGTAAGTCTCCTGTCTTTGACAGTGTAGATAAAATTCATAACGATGTTTGCACATCTAATGTGAATGTACCTACACGTGTGCAGCGTAAAAATGTCGTTGGTAAAGCTTCTATCCTACACCAACAACCTTTTTATACTGCTTTACACAAAGTACCAAACTTACAAATTACATGCCATGAAAATGGAGTCCTTCGTGCTAAATCTCAAGATTTACGCACACAACTCCAAATGCGTAAAAATGTACAGTTTGGTTCTGTGAATGCAGCCAGTAATCTTCTTTATACACAAGGGACTAAATGTTTTTCTACCCCAAATGTAATAAAGAAGAATACTCCATCTGTTCCTTCTGATTTACGTGAATTGCTAATGCAAAAACGTAAGAACAGACAATCTCTGGTAATATTCCCCCAAGAAAAACATCATTGTGAATATCACCAGGTTGTGATCAACTGTTGTTGTTCGGCTTCAAAACGGTCAGTTTTTGATCGTTTAAGTTTTAACTCGCCTCAACATCAAGCTGAAGACCAAGAACATGAGCTGTCATATGTGTCAGTCAACATGGCATCTCATACTAACAGAGGACGACATCCAAGACGGAACATGTCCCAAATCCCAGGTCAACAACAGTTCAATAGGCTTCTTGATTCCTTTGAAGGAGTATATCAGAATACTCAATCAAGAAGACAAAGACAATTGCAGACTTCTGATTCAGAAGCTGGAGGTACTCAATCTTTTGAGTCTGATACCGATAGTGTGGATTCATACTTCTATACTAATCCCTCTATATCTTCAAGAGAGGTTGAATCCTACACTGTTGGAGATGAACCAGAGACGTTATCTGCTAATACGGAACAACGTCTCACTGCCGTGGAACAATCATTGAAAGACATGCTTAACATGGTGCAAAGCATGCATCAAATAATTTTAAATCAGCAAACTGCTCAACATACAGAAATCACTCCGGTACCAGTAGCAGTACAAACTCAAGATAGTCAAGGGGCTGATATACCTTTGAATATTCAAGAGCCTGTTATTAATCAAAATTTTGCATCTCCAGATCCCATCATTCCAGAAGATGTACCACCTTCAGTGGGGGTTACGGTACATCCAACGACTATTCAATCAAATGTGCTTCCTCAAACCAGTGAAGCTATTCAAGCAGTGCGTGAACTCAAAGCACAGTTTGAAGTTTTGAGGCACAAAGATCAGCTCCAGAGGTTAGGGATTAAGCAACCTTATCCTTCTCATTGGAATGATGTACCCTTTCCACCGAAGTTCAATCCACAATCCATGGTTTTATTCGATAGAAAAGCATCTCCCAGTCAATATATCAATTACTTTGATATTATGACTGTACACTTGCAGAAAAATGATGCCCTTATCACTCAAGTGTTCATCGGGTGCCTGACGGGTTCAGCTTACGACTGGTATCGTAGCTTACCCGATAACTCTATTTCGTCTTTTGACGAATTCAAGGCAATGTTTCTCTCCCACATCTATGAAGGAGGTATGGACATGAACATGTCCTCCTTGATAGAAATCAAACAAAAGAAGAAAAAAGATACTCGGACGTTTATTGAACGTTTCCGACAGGCTACTCTAAAGATGCCTCCTGGTATGCCAGATTCAGCGTTGATTGATACATGCAAGATGAATCTGCGACCATCCATTGCTGTCTTCACAGGTTTTCAATTCACAGATTGGGCTTCATTTATCATAGCAGCAGTTTCTGCCGAGACCAATGGTAGGTTGGCTCGTGAACACGAGATGATTTTCGCTTCAGAAGATAAAGGGAAGAAAAGTAATCCTGGTAATAATCCTGGCAATCGTAATGTGAAAGGAAAAGATACTCTTATGGTCAATCTTTCCAAGAACAAAATGACGCCAAATAATCAGGAATCTTCCAGGCCAAAGGAAGAATACTCTTTTGACGAAAGTGATATCCCAGGGATATTTTAATGTCTGGTGAAAAGTGGTAAACTTCCGATTCCAGAGCCAAAAAGGCCTAATGAGATAAATCTGACTGACAATCCCAAATATTGTATCTATCATAGATACATTAATCATCCTACCAGTGCTTGCTATGTCTTGAAAAAGAAGATCCAAGAGCTGATAAATGGTGGCGCTATCGCTTTAACCAATGATGACCATACGGTTACGACCAATATGGTTTCTCTTCAGTTCGGGGATTTTCCTCCACAGTAAGCCCCAGATGGAATTATCCCAATTCTGAAGGCGACGATGAAGATCATGAATATCCCACCTTCCAGGGAAGAAAATACAGGATTGCTGCCGCTCACATTGAAGAATGGTGAAATTATGTGGGTACATCCTGACTTAGTACCTGAGTTAGAAAATGAAGGTAAAACTTTAAAATCCAAGAAAGGTAAGAAAGTCAAAACCTGCAACATGATTTCTCATGTTATTCCAAATCCTGATGACTTGGATCATCTATGGGATGGCCTTCCTCTAGAAGATAGACTGAAAGGACTAAACATCTGTCCTCCAAGTCTAGCTCCTCCTACCAAGCTCAAGCTTACTCATCAGCAGTAGCTAGCCATGAATAGTGTTCCTTTATACCGGGCACAACAAGTCTTTGCTGCTTATGTAAAAGCTCTGACAGGGATTTCTCCTCGTATCCCGAACCCTTCTCCTCCCTAACTACAGAGACGTCTATGCTTCATTCTCCTATAGTTGCAGAGGTTCCTTCCTCTTTCTGTGCTGGAACACCTGTCCAAAGTTTACTGCCTATCCACTTGTATAGTCAGCAATTTGTCCTTCTCATGAGGAAGATGGGTTACGACTTTGAAAAGGCAGAAGGTTTGAATTATGATAAAGAAATACGTCTTCCTTTATAAATTCAAAATCAGAATTCCACTGCTGGATTGGGTTCTGAAGTTCCTCGTAACAACCCTCACAAGAAGAAGGCTAAGGGAAGAAAGACTAAATCCTGTAATATGGTACTTTCTACTCTTGAGTTTGAAGAAAAAACTTTTGCTGGTACAAGATCTGGAAAAGAGTACCACAAAGACTATGAGGGATCCTCCAAAGAAGCAGAAGATGTAGAGGAAACTTTACCAGTTCAACCTTCTCCTGTTCCTGTTAAACCGTCTGTGGTTGAAAAGGGAAAACAGAAGGCAGTACGCTTTGATATCCCATTGAAGTCTGCTTCCAATCAGGAGGTGGTGATGAAGCCTTATAAGTTTGACATTCTAGCTCAGTTAGCCAATACTCCGGCTAGACTATCTATATTTGAACTGCTTCGCCTTTCCAGAGAAAGCAGAGAGACTTTGAGCGAAGCTTTACTTCAAGCAGATTCATGCTTGGCTCAACTCAAGACTCCTGATAATATACCAGTGTCATGCCCGCAATGTCATAGTGTGATGGAAGCAATTTCCAACATCACCTTTACACAAGAGGATATGCTATTGAAACACAACAAGCATGATAGGCCTCTATGCTACACTGGATATATCAGATCCACTGAAATTGACAGGATTTACATTGATCCTGGGTCTTCAATTAGTATAATTCTTCAGAGTATGCTAAGACCCCTGAGGATTCCTACTAGTGAGCTGACTTACACTAGTACTACGATAGTCGGTTTTAACTCTGGCAAGAGCAAACCACTGGGGAAGATTCGTCTGCAGATTCAGATTGGTGATCTTCAAACTATGGTAACTTTCTATGTTATCAACGAGGACGTATCCTACAATATTCTTCTTGGAAGACCGTGGATTCATGAGCACAATATTGTGCCTTCAACTCTTCACAAATGTTTCAAATATGTGGACTCCCAAGGAGTTGTGAAAACTGAGTTTGCTGATATTAATCCGTTCAAGGGTGTCGAAGCCTACTTCTCTGATTCAAGGCTTTATAAATAAGAGCATGTGAAAGATATATCAGACATGGCTGAAGATCAATCATCATCTGAGGATCAGTCTATTAATGAAGATCCGCCAGAGGAGCAACCTTTGAAGATCATAGTCAAGGGACGAATCCAATCCCAACCTATCAATGATCAACCTTTGATAATCAAGGTTAAAGGAAGAACTCAAACTTCATCTGAGGGATCAATAAATATTCCTGCTAAGAGCCAAGTTCAACCTTTTATGATCAAGATTAAAGGGCGTACTTCTTGTACGAATGATCCAGAATCACCATTGATTGTCAATCTTGGCAAATCTACACAGAAGACGGATGATGGTCCACTGTTGATTAATCCGAAGCGTAGCAATCAGATTGTAAATGATGTAAATATTGATCATTCTGTACTTTTTGAGATCAATGAAGATTTTCTGTTCGAGTATATGGCTGTCAAGTTTATTGAGAGAATGACTTTATCTTCTGATAATCAAAGTCATCAATATAAAGACAACACAGAACCGGAAGAAACTTTATACATCGATCATGAGGAGAATTCTTTTCCTCCCACTACAAGAAAAATAATTTTTTCCAACGTTTTATTAACGTTGGCAAAACTGTGCAAAACGTTGGCATAGGCGTTACCGACGTTTGTTCAACGGTTTTTGCAAACGTCATCGTTGCTCTAGTTGGCAATTTACGATGTTTGCGTTAAACGTTGGCATAGGGTTTAGACGACGTTTCCAACAACGTTTATAAAAGTCGTTAATTGTCGTATAATGGTTATCATATTTCCAACGTTTTCATACAAAAACGTGGCAAAACATACATTATTTCCAACATTTTATGAAACGGTGGATTTTTTCCAGCCTTCTCCAAAAACACGTAGGATTTTGATTTTCTAACCATTTCCAGCAAACTTTAGGTTTTGTATTACCAACCTTTTTAAAAAATCGCTGGGTTTTATTTTCCTAACTTTTTCCAAATACGTTGGGAAAGGTAATTTTTTGGATGCCACTTTTCCAACGTTTTACCAAGCACGTCGTAAATTTAACCACTTGGCCAACAACTACCCAAAATGTTGGAATATGTGCTCATTGTGACAATTTAACAAACATGTCGATAATTTAACTAATTTTTCAATATTTTTCCTAACATTGGGATTTGGTACAAAATTTGTCAAAAATATCTCCAAAAACACATGATATAGACGTGCACAAATACCATTTGATATAAAAATTTAAATATCATCACGAATATGTAAATGCATCCACAACCAAACAATCGTCCAAAATATTAATATAAAATCATTGTTAATAAAATATTGTTTGCATCATAAGTCTACATGTCTCTATTCATCCTCCCAAATACTAGTTCATTCAAACTAAAACAACTAGACAATCTTCATAAACGCAACACAAGTGAATTAACCATGTAGATCAGAACCTGTAAAAAAAAAGAGAACTATTAAAATTAGGACATACAAGTCAAAAATGAATGTTTTTTAAGACTTACAGTGCAAGTTGACCTTCTCATCATACAAATTAGTTCTTTCTCACTTCACAGCCATAAGATCCTGAATTAATGGACACAAGAACAAAAATAAGTATTATTTCTAAGAATTAATATACTGGCACATGCAGAATTGAGAGCATACACAGGGAATAGGATATATAACTAACCTCATTGCACAGTGTCTAGCCTCTCTGACCATTTTGACCTTGTCTATCTTCTTAATGGCCATGTGAGTGTTCTCAGCAATGTTTCCATCATATCTCTCGGGCATGTTCCGCTTCCTTTCAAACTCGAAGGTTGCATCCTGTAAAATTGAATTAATTATAAACATATTCATGCTACAACACTCACATGAGTGCAAGGCTGGATCATGAATGCTTATGGTAAATACATTATCAGACATGGAGAGGGGAAAAAAGAGCACAATCATGCAAATTAGAGGTGGCACTACTTGGGATAAAATCAGCAAATTGCCTAATGTGACTTTGGAAAGTGCAATGATATAGAAGCATCAATTAGGAGAAGCAAAAAGGATCTTAGTAGAAGTAGCTGCAAGAACGAAGTTCTAGACTAAGATGAACTTGGATTCCAAGAATCTCTAATATCAAAGAAGTTAAGTGATAGTACAACACCAAAATGAACAATATTTAGAAAGTAACATGTTCTGCTTCCTACAAGGTATACTACCAATGTTTCTGATTCAGATTCCTCTAGAACAAGATATCAGGATAGGTTCAGACAAACGCTGTCTAATAACTATCTCAGCACCTCATATTGAGGCTGCAAAAGCCTACACTGATGTAGCAGAAAGAGTAATGAAGAGGAATAAAGATAGGAGTCACCATAAGCTCCTAAAAATAACTGATTATATTGCAAGTACCATTATGGTTAGATTATAGAAAGTATTATGGATATCACAGTTGGTCTTATTATTGTTAGTATTGACATCACCGGGTGATCAAAGAAAAAGAATTAACATCACTAAAGCATACACTGATTGTATTGGCAAGTACTATTATGGTTAGATTACAGAAAGTATTCTGGATTTCACAGTTCGTCTTATCACTAACCACAATATCATTGTTAGTATTGACATCACCATGATGTACACTTCAAACCTGACAATAAATGGAATAGTTTATAACAAAAAAAAGGGCTCAAATAAATTAATCCTGGAGATCATCTCAGTGACATGAGTTGTAGAGGAATCTTAAGAAACAAGCACCTTCCTTGGGATAGAAAGGTCAAAAGTCCAAGTCCAAATGAGGCAAATTGGTTTGCATGACAGGTAGTTGTCCTTCTCAAAGTACATGACAACTCTGCCAATAACAAGGGACATGGATGAGGCTGCGCACAGAGAAAAAACAACAAAACACTAAATATAGCACAAAAAGAACCCAATTTGAATTGTCCACAATTATGTCACTGGACCAAGACTCCTTATTTTTATATATCCTCAAAGCACAATTATGTCAATGGATCTGAGGATAAACCCTCAAAACACCACCAAGATTGATGAATATATTGTGCTCGTGTTCACAAGATATAGTATCGAGTAGGATTATCTGCAATTTATAAAAAATATAATCTCTCAAGAATTAATCTCACTACTTTAAAAATAGCAAGTAGCTAAGCTAAAGGCTTCTTGAGTTGATCATATCGAACAAGTAATTAATTTGGTGAAGTTACAGGTTTAGATGATTGGAGTACTAAACTTTTTCCATGTTATCTATTATAACAGCTTCATCTGGTAAATCTCATGGCAGGATATTCCACAATTGTGAATCACTTCCTTTCTCAGGTAGCAGAACATGAATCAAGTGTAACTACCAAAACATGGATCCTTTTACACCATTAAATCATAGGTATAAAGTTGATTTTATTAAGGTTTGAAAACTAGATACCCATTCTAGCCTTGAGTTCACAAGATACCATTTAAATATATACGACAAAAACCATCCCTATATATCAATTTTATGCCTATATCAAGGGGTTTACCTTAGAGAACAGAGTTTATAAGTGACAAGTCTCTGACTTATTAAGGTGCAGAGATATATATACTGTTAGAAAAGCACAAAGAAACTTAAGATTCTTAACAAGAAGAGCTAGAATTTTCTATAGTTCAGAAGGGCCATAAGCAAAATGCACAATTCAATCATGTAAATAAGCAAAATAAATCTGTTGCCCAAGTAAACAACTCAGAAACAGGCTGATATTTTTTATTATGCCTAACTCTGATACAGGTTGATATTACCCAATTTTAGCCAAAAGACTTTCTTAACCGAGATACCAAAATATGCACTAAAAAAACACACTCCACCGCTCACCATTTAATACTAACCATTTTTGGCCAAGACAAATGGTGGCTCTAGGAAAGCACCCCATCACAAGTCCATCATCCTAAGAAACATGTTGCTTCCGGATGGATAGACAGAAGATTGCCTTTACGAAACACTGGTGCGCATAAATACCCTGCACCTTGGTCACTATGTGTGCATGGACATGCTGCGAAGAGTATCGGTAGCATGTACACGGTCTGCACCAATTAAATATGGTGAAGAAGTGATAGTGGTAACATATGCATGTTGAATAAAGACCCATAAGATATCACCATTTTTTATTAGCTTATCTAAATGAAAAACACGAGACAACAACAAAGCCTTTATCCCAAATATTTGGGATCGGCTACATGAAACATTATGGTTGTCTGCTACATGAACCCATGTCCTCCATGTAGCTCTGTTAAGGGCCATCTCTTTTTCACATTAGCAATTAGCAAAAGCAAGTTGGCTGGCTCTGATGGTGGGGATGTAAGTTGGCTGGTTGGCCTGACTGTGATAGAAAAAAGTTACAGAAGTAGGGGGTATATACAAACTGACTTGGATAATTTTTGGTATTAGCTATGTGGATGTATATAACATGGTAAAATCTTTAGTTTATGGCAGGATGCTAAGTGTTATGAAGCTACTAATCTTGGAAGCATTGCCAAATAAATATATTCTTTGATGTGCTGTGTTCATGGCAGAGTAGATTCATCTAACTCTTCATGACGGAGTCGCCAGCAACGGAGGAGGAGGATAAGAAAAAAAAGAATGTCAAGCGAGGTGGGAGGGGTGAAGAGAGTCACGAAGAGGATGAGGATGACATGAGCAAACGTGTCGAGGAAAGAGCGACCTCGATGAACGACATCTCCTCCTCGCTTACGATCTCGAATGGAATGCCAATGAGCCAATATTGAGAGAGAGAGAGAGAGAGAGTCCTTTTCTGTATGAGAAGTGAAAGAGAAAATTCGGGAAGAGAAGTTTGGGGAAAAGACTTTGCTGGCGCAAAAATGAAAAGAACAGCGGGAAAAAAAAATTCGGGAAGAGAGATTTGGGGAAAATACTTTGCTGGGTGCGAAAATGAAAATAACAGCGGGAAAAGATAGAGCAGATCTACTATCTTATTTAAGTATGTCCTCCTTTTTATTACTAGCATATGTGCACGTGCTAATTAATTTAGAAAGACTATTTAGGAAGACCAAAGGGTAGTCTTTCTAATTACTAAGTTATCCTTATTAAAATTAATGAACTAATTTTAATTAGTATAAGTATGTAAGGGTATTTTCGGAATTCAAAAGTTTCACCATCTAAATTTTCCTATTATATAGTAGAATAGATATATATATATATATATATATATATATATATATATATATATATATTTTTATATATATATATATATATATATATATATATATATATATCCCAATATATTTCCATGTATAAAGTAGACTTTTTAATTTAGTCAATGGTTCACCTTAATTTTCATAAACAAAATCTGCCTAATTTATGTAGGATTAAAAAAAAAAATTCCTTCACACGTCAAATAAGTGTAAATGCCCAAAAAAAATGTCAAAGAAATGTCGAAAAGGGTTTCCAAATATGCGACATGCTTCACAAAACGTTGGTTTATTGCTCGACGTTTAAAGAAAAATGCAGGTAATTATCAACGTTTGTTTTTAAAATGTTGGTATATTTCTCGACGTTTAAAGACAAACGCAGGTAATTGTCAAACGTTGGTATATTGCTCGACGTTTAAAGAAAAACGCAAGTAATTATCAATGTTTGTTTTAAAAATGTTGGTATATTTCTCGACGTTTAAAGACAAACGCAGGTAATTGTCAACCTTTGTTTAAAAATGTTGGTATATTGCTCGACGTTTAAGGGCAAACGCAGGTAATTATCAACATTTATTTACAAACGTTAGTATATTGTGCGACATTTAAAGACAAATGTCGGTCATGACCAACGTTTTTTTACATACGTCGTGATATGTTAACTTAGCCGACGTTTACAAAAATATCGAAGGAATAAACGTCGGGAAAGACCTATTTTCTTGTAGTGTCCTCATGTCGATGTCGGACCTTATGCTCAAAAGTTCTTGACATCTTCTCCCTATCTGCTTCCTGTAGCCGCTTCATCACGAGCTTGCGTAACTTTCAGATGTCACGAAGAATCCTATTTCGTGGTTCCGTCTGATAAGAAAAACAAGCGTCAAATTGTGTTTGGCCTGGCTAGAAATATCCCTGTTACTCAGACAGATAATCAGAAGGATAAAGATAAAGGAAGAATCCGAATTGACAAATACAGTCAACAATCTATCAAGATCATCCAGAACATGGGGTATGATTTGAAGACTATGCAAGGTCTCAATCAGGGCAAGGGCAGACGACTACCATTATATGGTGATCCGTTTTACCAAAAGACTCGTCATGGGTTGGGATATGATCCGTCCCACATTTTAATGATGATATACAAGAAGAATTATCTTCTAGCTCTTCGCAATCATCAGATTCGGAAGAAATTCTATTCATCGAATTCGATATGTCTCGTTCCTCATATTGTGAATCTGGGCAAATATTCTCAATCAATATGGTTCAAGCCGATAATGAATCAGAGCCATTTGAGAATGATCCTTGGGCTCAATAGATGGATACTCAATGAGAACTTCGTTTTGAACAGCGACAGCCACCTACAGAAGATGAGGTTATCCAGATTGATGTTGGAGATGGAATTACGTCCAAACCAATATTCATCAGTAAGAATCTTTCTGAAGATGAAAAAGAAGAGCTGATAAAACTTATCAAAGATTACATTGACATCTTTGCATGGAGTTATGAGGATATGCCAGGGCTAGATCCTAAAGTTACTACTCATAAACTCAACATTTTGCCTAATGTCAAGCCTGTAAAACAACAGCAACGGCGCTTTAGACCAGATATGATGGATGCAATTGAAGCAGAAGTCAAAAAGCTGATTACATGCGGCTTTGTTCGTGAAGAACAACACCCAGATTGGGTGGCCAATATTGTTCCTGTTATGAAGAAGAACGAAAAAGTCCGAGTTTGTATAGATTATCGAGATCTTAATACGGCTTGTCCAAAGGACGAATTTCTACTTTCCATTACTGATGTCATGATAGACAATACATGCGGTTTTGAACGTATGTCTTTCATGGACGGATTCTCAGGATACAATCAGATCAAGATGCATCCAGAAGATGAGAAGCATACATCTTTTCGAACACCCCTTGGGGGTTTACTGCTATACGGTTATGCCGTTTGGTCTTAAAAACGCCGGTGCCACATATCAACGGGCTATGAGCAATATCTTTCAAGAACATCTATGAAAAATAGTTGAATGCTACGTAGATAACATTACTGTTAAAAGTCGGTCAAAGAATAATCACATTCAGGACTTGAAGACAGTATTTGAATTGATGCGCCAACATCAATTAAAAATGAACCCTACTAAGTCTTTCTTAGGGATTTCTAGTGGCAAGTTTCTAGGATTTGTCATTACCTCTCAAGGGCCGTATTGCTTATATCAGAAGATTTATATCTAATCTTTCTGGGAGATGTCAACCTTTCTTCCGTCTATTAAAGAAAGGGGTATCTTTCGTCTGGGATGAAGCGTGTCAAAAGGCCTTCAATGACATTAAGCAATATCTTACAAACCTGCCTGTTCTGGTACCTCCGGTGATAGGAAGACCATTTTTGCTATATGTTCCGGCCTTGGATCATTCACTTGGCGCTCTTCTGGCACAGAAAAAGTGATATGGGTCATGAACAAGCAATATATTATCTGAGCAGAATGATCGTCGAAGCCGAACACAGATATACTCCTGTGGAAAATAAATGTCTAGCTTTGGTTTTTGCCATCCAAAAGACAAGGTATTATGTCACTGGACAGACTATTCATGTCATCTCCAGAATAAATTCTATTCGGGCATTGATGAAAAAATTGAGCATTCTTAATTCCAGGTTAGCTACCTGGGCGATGTTGCTCACTCCTTATGACATGATTTATGTGCCTCAAAAATCAGTGAAGAGCCAAGCGTTAGCTGATTTCTTAGCTGCTCATCCTATACCTGAAACTTCGAAGTTATATGAAGACATTCCAGACGAAGTAGTGGATTGTAACATGACTTTGAAGAATGATATATGGCAATTATATTTTGATGGAGCATCACGAGTGGAACCTAAAGGCAATATTGTCTCTGGGGTAGGAATTGTCTTGGTTTCTCCTGACAAAATGGTCATATACCGTGCATATTCTCTTAATGAGCCATGCTCTAACAATGTAGCAGAATATAATGTTCTATTGATTGGTCTCCAAGTAGCAAAACAATTGGATATTGAATTCTTAGAGGCTTATGGAGATTCTCAATTGATCGTTAATCAAGTTAGAGGGACTTATGAAGTCAGAAATCCTGATCTCATCTCCTATCATCAGGTGGTAGTCGAGTTGGTCCTATCATTCAAAGGATTCTTCATTGAATTTGTACCACATTCTCAAAATGTGGAGGCTGATGCTCTTGCCAGCTTAGCTGCAGACTTGGCTGTCCCAATCCGAAGGCAAAATACAATTACTTTGTTGGACCGAGACTTGTTCTGTGTGAAGAATAATTTGCATATTAAACAAAGTCATGTTACAGAGGCAACTTCCCAGCAGAAAGATTGGAGAACTCCATTCATTGATTATGCAGTTCATGGATTTTGCCTGAAGATCCTAAAGAAGCTGCATCAATTAAGAGACGATCATTTTGATTCTATTATGATTCATCTTTACATATGCTATATCGTCGTTCATATGACGGACTCTTGCTGCGCTGTCTCTCAGAAAGTGAAGCCAAACAAATACTGCGTGAGGCTCATGATGGTGTCTGTGGTGCTCATCAACCGGGTCCAAAGTTGCAAGATCGCATTCGAAGAATGGGATATTATTGGCCCTCTATGATAGCAGATACTGTAGACTATGCCAGAAGATGTAAAGCATGTGAGATTCATGCTGATTTTATTCATCAGCCGTCTGAATTTCTACATCCTACAGCAGCCTCCTGGCCCTTTGAAGCTTGGGGTATGGATGTCATTGGTCCTATTAATCCTCCTTATATTAAAGGACATCGGTTCATATTAGCTATAACAGATTACTTTTCTAAGTGGGCAGAAGCAGTCCTCCTTGCGGAAGTGAAAACATCTAATGTGATCAGTTTCATCAAGCACCATGTCATTTATCGCTTCAGGATTCCTCGACGGATAATTCATGACAATGGTCCACAATTTGTCAGTCAAGCATTTTATCGATTCTGTGACAAGAATCGAATTCAGAATTTGGCTTCTACGGCTTATAATCCAGCTGCTAATGGTTTAGCTGAAGCTTTCAATAAGACAATTATTAAACTTCTCAAAAAGTTTGTCTCTTCTAATAAACGTGTTTGGAATAAGAAACTTGGAGAATGTTTATGGGCTTATCGAACAACAGTCCGGACTCCTACTGGTTTTATACCATTCTCATTGGTTCATGGATGCGAAGCTGTTCTTCCATTGGAAATCCAGATCCCTTCTCTACGAATAGCCATTGCTAATGAGCTAACTACAGAGAATAATGATCGCTTACGACTCCAGGAACTTGAAGGATTGGATGAGAAGCGTCTTCAAGCACAACAGCACATTGGACTATATCAAGCCCGCATATCTCGAACTTCCAATCGTAAAGTTAAAGATAGGGTATTCAAAGTTGGCGAACTTGTATTAGCTGTTCGGAGACCGATGGTAATAACTCATAAAAGTAAAGGGAAATTCCAAGCAAAATGGGAAGGCCCTTATGTAATTGAGTCCGTGTTTTCCAATGGCGCCTATCGATTATCAAAGCCCAATGGAGATCTGCTCATGATGCCAATCAATGGCAAGTTTCTTAAAAAATACTATGTATGAAAAAAAAGGATGAAAATAAATTTCCTTTTATTATTTTTGTTTGAAACAAAAGACTAAGGACGAGGGCCACTCCCTTCGTTATTGAATACATAGTCGGCCAATGCATAGAAGGCGACGTTTCCTGAACTCATGAAAAATTTGCAGACAGTCATCCTCGACGCTTCTTCTTCAGGAGTTTTCCCTGGATCTACTAAAAAAGCAAGGATGTCTTCGGGGGGCTTGGGCGCAGAAAATCTTCCACCTATTTCGGTTGAGCCTGATGAGCCTGATACAGGGGGCTCAACGGGGAACGTCTCAATGATGCCCTCGATTTTTCGGGGGACTTCATTCTTTCGCCGGACATACTCGGAAGACATTTCCAATAGAGGAAGAGAAATAAGAATGAAGGGTTACAAGCAATTCTCACCTATTTATAGAGGAGGATTACTAATGAACTAGTCTCTGAAATTGAAAATGACTTTTCATTTCCGAAAAGACTCGTCCGTTCATGTTACCAGGTTCATCCATTTAATTATGGAATTGAATCGTCCTTTCTGTTCCCAAGAAATACGTTGATTCGTCCACTGTTTTGACGTATATGCTCACAATATCTGTCTTCTTATTCCCCAGCTACCAAGGTTTGGTTAAGCTGACTTCTTGTTTCCTGGGAAAGGGATTTTATATCTTCTATTTTATCAATTGATTAGAAAGTGGGATTCGCTATTTATCATGTTTCCATGACCTCTGAATAAATATTAAATCTGCTTTCTTTTCCTATCTATCACTTCTATTTGACCTCTGCATAGATATTAATCTAATTTTCTTTTGAGTTCATATATGCTATTATGTCCATATTACCTCTGATAGCATCATATACTCTAAAACAGAAAATAAGATTTCATTTATCTATCATGTCCATATTACATCCAGATAGATACAAATCATTGATCATAGAAGAATCATTATTTCCATTCCCATATCATCAAAAAAGTCTATTACATTTCTTAGACTTTCTTACAAGTTATAATGGAAATCTCTTACATTCTTGGATTTTCATTTTATACACCAACGATAACCTAATAGAGATCTATTTCTTCTTTGATCTTCTTTGACGGGTTCGTTGTTGGTGGCAATTCCTGACTGTCTGAGCTCCAGTAGCAACCAGAATAGCAGGAATCAAACTCTGGTCTTCTCTCTCAGACGAGAGGAGAACCCCAGAGTATGGTAGCCCGAAGGCGTATTGCTACCAATACAACTGGTGGATTAAGGGCGGCCTTCCAAAGGAGATAGGAATGTATCCAGCATTGGGATACAATTCCTAGTTCTGTCGTGAAAGGAACTCTACTACCCGATTTCTCGGGGTAGAGTTGACTCCACCATCCAACTCTCCGTGTATAAAGGCTCTTCCTACCAAAAAAAGAAGACCCTTCTATCCCACGAAGAGTTCTGAGTTGTCTGACTTGCGCGTCAAAAACGCATGAGCTCCCTGATGTTGATGTCAGAAGAACGCTCTTCACAACGTCAAAGTCACCAATGCTAGTTCTGAAAAAGCTCTTCAGCCAAGCTTCTGCAGAAAACAACGAAGAAAAAGTGTTTTAGACAGAAGTATCATCGGATGCGTATTAAACGCTAACTAAAAACAGATGGCAAGGCTTTCACGCCAATGCTTCAACAAGGCTTTTACGCCAACGCTTCACAAAGGCTTTTACGCCAGTGATATGACAAGGCTTTTACGCCATTTGTTTCAGCAAGTCTTTTACGCCGGTGCTTCACAAAGGCTTTTACGCCATTTGCTTCAGCAAGGTTTTTACGCCAGTGCTTCAGCAAGGCTTTACGCTCGTAAAATAGCTATTTTCAAACAAAAAAAAATTCGAAGACAGATATTTGCTTATGATCGGACTTACCATTTGAGTCGAATGGTTTGGCTCTAATGGTGGTTGAATCTGCGTCTAATGACTGGGCATACAAAGGAACGCTGTTGGAAAGCTTCGCTATTGTCATTTGTTGAAGAACAACATCGCAGAAAGTTATCTTCAGAGGAATGAGTACGAGAGTATATGAAACATTCTCGGCTATCTATAAAGACTGGAAAAAAAACTGTTGGGATAAGTCTATTTCGGGACAAGATCCTATTTAAAGGCTCTCGTAACCACATGACAAATGCCACGTGTTGGTTTGTTTCTTGGGAATTAAACAACCACAGAAGCAGTCAAAAGAAGTGCATAAATAAGTACGCGTCAATAGATGAGGTCAACAGCAAAATTTTATTTATAAAGGGGGGAAGTGGACCCCTATAGATAAAAGTTTTGCAATACATAAAAACATCATTTTTTCTCTCCTTCGTTGGGCTGACGAAGGGAGACACCTAGTTCATGCATATTGTGAATCTCGGAGCGGCGCATCAGATTAAGAAACGCTTCGGCATCTCCTGGCCCTTCGTACGCAGTTGGGGGACCACTATTAATGCGACTAAAGACTGCAGGAGTCACTCCAAAACACTCTAAAAGGTTGTACGCTCGCTCGAAATCAAGCTTGGAGCTTGAAGCCTCTTTGTTGGTAATCTCGTTCTTCGGCGCCATGACAAAACAAAGATGAATGTCAAGAATAAAGAATTTGTCCTTATTTATACAAACCAAAGCAACTCTTCACATTCCTCGTTGGAAACTGCTTACTCGGGAAGATGAAGAGACATTCAAAAGTTTCAAGAAAGAAATTTATTTTGACGGTTAAGTATTGACCGACATTAATTTTCTTTCGAAGAATACGCCGACTGTTGGATATCCCCGCTTTTACGCAGATGACGGTTGCATATCTCGAATTTTATGCTGACTGGTCAAATCTCAATTTTTACGCTTCTGTTCAAAGTGTTTCAAATTTTGGAGATATTTGAAAACTTTGAAGGGGGTCTTGTAGGAGCGTAAAAAGTGCTTCACAAGAAGGGTCAAAGTGATAGATCAGTCTACTCAAATTGATCCCCTTTATACCAAGGAGAGGCTAATCACTTTACGCCTGAAGCAAGTTGGTTATTTTACGCTTGGGTCTACACCTATGATTTTACGCCAAGGACAGAGCAGCCACTTTTACGCTGGACAAAGCTGTCAAGTCTTGTATTTAATGCAAACTCTGACATGAAGATATTAATGACGGCATATATCACAGAATTCAAAAGGATTTGTTTTATACAGAGACCAATGTTGTCGTTTAGTATGTGAATTGAGCTACTTTACGCTCACACTATGGCTTCTTTTACGCACGAGGACTATACGAGCTTTTACGCTCAACAGTTGACGTGTGCGTAAAGTCTATTTGAGCTATTTCTACGCTCAAGGTTATTTAACAACCACTTTATGCGGGAAGTCTACGTCAAAGCTACTTTATGCTCAATCTTTTGCTTTACGCTCAGAGTACATTGAGGCTATTTTTACGCCCTGTTCTTTCCGATCAATTTGGAACGTGGTTTGCCTACATGGCTTTTATGCCACACATCCCAAAGAACGTATGTATGTGCATCCTATTCTTACTGAATTGATGGGACATGTGTCAACGTATATAGAGGATGACTTTGATCGTGGGTGGCGGTTGTTAGCGTAAAAGCAGAACTTTTGCTGAGTTTTTACGCACCAGAGTCCAAATCTATAAATAGACTTATTTTTCTCATAAGACAGACACAGAGAGACATGAGAGAATACAGAGATCAGAACTTCGAGATTTTGATTCTCCGGAGTATTCTTCTTCAACTTTTCTTTCAGAACAGAGTGAAGCAAAGCAGAAAAGCATTCGGCCTCGCCATCAGTGCCCAAGTGCGTCGATACCTTTCTGGTGACTTAGTTCTTCCAAGTTGTTCTACTTCAAGCAGTGATCTTCATCATCATCATATGGTCCAAGGAACAAATTGATCATTTACAGATCAGACTTCCATAGCAATACTTTCCTAGAATCAAATTTGTACTTCTTGTACTTTTTTTTGTTTTATTTTCAAAATCCAACTTTTGTTTGGCATTTTTGTTAAGTGAAACACACCCCTTGACACAACTTTGCATAAAGAGGTTCCCAGTTCCCACGCCCCAGCTGCGCAGTTGGAACCAATGGTCATCCGACTCCCGAGGTCCAGCCAGGAGCCAAAACCCGTCGTAGAGCCAATGGTAATCCATTTGCCAAAATCCAATCAAAGGCGATCGAAAGATGCGAGGCCCACTGTGGAGCCGATGGTGATCTGATTGCCAAAATCCAATCAAAGACAAACGGGAGATGCAAGGTCCTCTGTTGAGCCGATGGTTATCCGCCTCTCCAAGACAAGCCGGCAGCAAAGTGTTGATCCGAGGGCCTTAAGCAAGCCGATGCCACAAATAGAACCCTTAGAGGTTAAGCTTCCTAAGATGTCATCCCAGCCTCCGGTTATACAGGGGATAGCTGAAGTGGAGGCAGAACTCGTAAAATATCTAGTTGTGCATGTTGATAGTCCCTCTACTGATGATATAATCCATCTCGACAAAATACCTTATTTTATCAATAAAAGGTTGTCGTTGAACTATCCTAAGTGTAATAAGCTTAATCTGATGTATGCTATGGAGCACGGTCAGGACATTAACCTGCACACATAGGTGACAACCGACTATATCGCAAACCAACTTACTCCCATTAGAAGTGCCTACTTCCTAGTCCCAGGCAGAAGAAAAGGCAAACACACAATCATATTCGGCCGAAAAGAAGGTCCTCAACCTTTCATGCCCGAAGAGTTCGATCTCGAACCCGATATTAGAAGATTGTCGCTCTAGTTGCATAGTTCCTAAGCCAAGTACTTCATACAAAAACAAGGTTACGACATGGAGACTACCCCGGGTCTGAATTACGGCAACGGCCGACGATCGCCTCTGCAACTGTCAGCCCCGGCTGGGAAATCTCGAGATTATTACAGCAAGTCTAGACACGGTCTCGGTTATGTTACACCAGCAACAATGCCCGAAAGCTCTGATGAGGAATGCGAGTGGCATTCTCACTCATCCGAATCGCCTACATACGATTCCGATGATAGGATTGGGGATATATTCAGGTAGACATCTGCCTGAATCCATTGAATTGGAGCCATGGGCCCAATAGCTGGATCCACATTGGGAGAAGCACTTTGAACTACGAGACCCTTCTACTGAAGATGAGGTCATGCAAGTTGACCTCGGTGATGGATCCTCCTCGAAGCCAATCTTCATCAGTAAAAGCCTGATGATAGATGATGAGCGAGAGTCGTTGTTGCAACTCGTCAGAGAATATATCGACGTCTTCGCTTGGAGCTATAAAGACATGCCAGGGCTAAACCCCGAGATCGTACTTCATAAGCTCAATATTCATCCGAACGCAAAACAGTCAAACAACAGCAACGGCAGTTCCGTCCAGACATCATGAACTCCATCGAAGTGGAAGTAAACAAGCTTATAGCAAGCAGTTTCATATGTGAGGAGCAGCACCCAAACTGGGTAGCTAATATAGTACCAGTCATCAAGAAGAACAGAAAGATTCGAATATGCATCGACTTCCATAATCTGAATACGGTGTGTCTGAAAGATGAATTTCCTCTTCCGATCACCGACATAATGATCGATAATACGTATGGCTTCGAGCGCATATCCTTTATGGATGGCTTTTCGGGGTACAATCAAATCAAAATGTCTCCAGACGATGAGAAGCATACGTCATTTTGAATACTGATCGACGTGTATTGTTACACAGTTATGTCCTTCGGTTTGAAGAACGCTGGTACTACATATCAACGAGCTATGAGTGTCATCTACAGAGATCACTTGTGCAAGACGATGGAGTGTTACATTGACGATATCGCTGTTAAAAGTCGCTCCAAGGATGATCACTTACACGATTTGAGGACAGTGTTTGACCTTATGCGAGCGTACAATCTGAAGATGAATCCTACCAAGTCCTTCTTGGGCGTGTCCAGCAGGAAATTCTTGGGCTTTGTCATTACTTCCCGGGGTATTCACATAGACCCCTATAAAACAAAAGCAATCCTGGAGATGAGTCCATCGAGGAATCTTTGCGAACTCCGGGGCCTTCAGAAAAGACTAGCCTACATAAGAAAGTTTATATCTAACCTCTCAGGGAAATGTCAACCACTCACACAACTCATGAAAAAAGGCATATCTTTTGTATGGAATGAGGAATGTCAACATGACTTTGATGATATTAAGGAATACCTATAAGATCTGCCGGTTCTAGTAGCACTGGTCGCCGAAAAGCCCTTCTTGCTCTATGTACGGGCAATAGAATACTCACTCGACACCTTGCTAGCACAGAACAATAATGTAGGGCACGAACAAGCCATCTATTACCTCAGTTGAATGATGGTGGGGCCGGAGCATAGGTACACCACCGTAGAGAAGGAATGCCTTGCCTTGGTGTTCGCCATTCAGAAAAAATGATACTATGTGACAGGGCAGACCATCTATGTTGTCTCACGAGTTAACCCCCTCAGAGTTCTCATGACCAAGCTGGGTGCACTTAGTTCTCGTCTAGCCACCTGGGCGATATTGTTGTCCTCCTATGACATAGTTTTCGTTCCACAGAAGGCTGTCAACGGTCAAGCCTTGGCTGACTTTTTAGCAGCCCATACAGGCTCAAAAACAACCAGAATCTATGAAAAATCCCAGACAATGTCGTTAACTCAAACATGACTTCACATTATGTCATTTAGTGAATGTTCTTTGACGGTGCTTCATGGACGGGGCCCCAAGGTAATATCGTCGCTGGAGTCAGGATAGTATTAATTTCTCCCTCTGGATTGGTGGTCAATCGGGCATATTCTCTCACAGAACCCTGTTCAAACAACGTCGCTGAATATAATACTATGGTCATCGGGCTCTGACTCACAAAAGAAGTGGGGGTCGAATACCTAGAAGCGTATGGCGACTTGTAGTTGATTGTTAATCAAATTCGAGGCTCATACGAGGTCCGCAGCGAGGACCCAATTCCTTATCATCAGACAACGATTGCCATTATTGCAACCTTGGAGGGGTTCTTTATAGAGCACGTTCCTAGGCTCCAAAATATTGAAGCCGACGCCCTAGCAGGCCTCGCCGCTTCTTTGGCAGTTACAAACCATGCTCATCTAGTCGACATGATAGGCCATAAGCTGGTCTGTCCTAAAAATAACGTTCAACTGGGTACGAGTTACTCCGTCCAGATAACCAATAACGTACAAGACTGGAGACTCCCGTTCATCGACTTTGCAGCCTACGAAATTCTGCCAGAGAATGTGAAAGAAGCAACTTTAATCAAAAGACGTTCTCTTATATTCTTTTATGATACAGAGACAAAAATGCTATATCGACGATCTTACGATGGACTACTGCTATACTGCCTATCAAATACAAAAGCCAAAGAAGCCCTACATAAGGCTCACAATGGCGTTTACAGGGCTCACCAACTTGGCCCGAAGTTGCAGGACCGTCTCCGTCGGATGGGCTATTACTGGCCTACGATGGTAGCAGATGCTGTCGATTATGCAAAGAATTATAGGGCTTGCTAGATCTACGTAGACTTCATACATCTGTCATCTGAATTCTTGCACCCAACAGTGGCTTCTTGGCCATTTGAAGCATAGGGAATGGACATTATCGGTCCGATCACCCCGTCATCGTCTAAGGGATACTGGTTTATACTTGCAACCACTGATTACTTCTCCAAATAGGTAGAAGTTGTTCCGCTTGCAGAAGTAAAGACATCAAACGTGATTAGTTTCCTAAAATATCACGTCATATACCGTTTTGGACTACCCCGGAGGATTATTCATAACAATGGTCTGCAGTTCGCAAGCCATGCTTTCTATCGATTTAGTGATAAGAATCGAATTCAGAATGTGGCTTCGACATCATACAACCCATCGGCTAACGGTCTGGCTGAAGATTTTAACAAAACCATGATCAAGCTTCTCAAAAAGTTTGTGTCTTCAAACAAGTACGACTGAAACAAAAAGTTGGGCGAATGCTTATAGGCGTACCGCACTACGATTTGGACGGCTACAGGAAATACACCGTTCTCTCTGGTTTACCTGAGCAAGACAATTCTCCCATTGGAGACCCAGATTCCCTCACTTCGTGTGGCCCTTACTTACCGGTTGACGTCGGACGATAACTACCGCCGACGGCTACAAGAATTGGAAGCATTAGACGAGAAACGTTTTCAAGCTCAACAAAGCATCGAGATCTATCAAGCACGCATCTCTCGAGCCTTCAATAAGAAAGTCAAGCAGAGGACGTTCCAAGTAGGCGATCTCGTTTTGGCCGTTCGCAGACCGATGGTCATGACTCATAAAACCGCCAGTAAATTCCAGCCCAAATGGGAGGGCACATTTGTCATCGAGTCTGTATTCTCCAACAGCGCATACCGGCTCGCAAAACAAAATAGAGACTTGCTCATGATGCCCATAAACGGCAAGTTCCTGAAAAAGTACTACGTTTAAAGACATGCTCATACTTCTCTACCTACTAAATCTCCTAGAATGTCGAATTATGTACACCAGGTACCTCTGAACTTATACTCTACTAGCTCCGAGGGGATTCACATCGCATCTCCCTAAGTGACAAGTCATGTATACTGATACCTTTGAACTTCCACTCTGATGCTTCACCCCGCTGGAGTCCGCCAGGTTCTTTTTGTTGTCTCTGTGCAAACTTCCTGGTTTTGATTGTCGTATATCACGTCCAAATTATCTCTGATATTGATAATCTCCTAACGTAACACCTGTACCCAATCCGGGATAAAATCATGGTGTTAAGGCCACATAACCTATCACGTTCATAGTACCTCCGTTAGGTTTTGTTTCAAATCAATTACCCGCACCACCAGTGCGCAAAAGGGTAATAGGTCCACCAAAAAACATTCAAATCTGTTACCCGCACCACCAGTACGCAAAAGGGTAATATGTCCACAAAAATCAATCAAATCTATTACCCGGACCACTAGTGCGCAAAAGGTTAATAGGTCCACAAAAATTATTCGAATCTATTAATCGTACCTCCAGTACGTAAAAGGGTAATAGGTCCACAAAAATCGTTCAAATCTATTGCTCGCATCTCCAGATGCACAAATGGGCAATAGGTCCACAAAAAAGTCCTCAAAGTAGGATGTCTTTTGCCAATCATAAATGATGTATTAGGCCCTCTAGTACAAGCACTTCAGACATCACAAACAAAGAATGAAGTGAATGTATTCTTTTATTCAAAATCAGTTATATTCATAGGACTACATCTCCAGTAAAAAAAAGAAAAAAAAGAAAGAGAAAATCCACTACTCATCAGCAATACATAGCACAGTGAGTATCGCCTCAAGCGGCCCAGTGGGGCGGTCGATCTAAAATTTAGCCCGACGTTTAGCTTTTTACGTCAGTTTGGCAGAACCATGCCTTCGTCAAAAGGAAGTTTCATAGCCCTCGAAAGGAGTCATGTTTTACAGATGAGAAGCAAACAAAGCTGTTGAACCTTTAAGAAGCCACACGGAGGAAGGCAAATATAGCATGCTAAAAGCATCTACAAGCGTTAACTTCCTTCCTTCCGTATTTCGGACGTCCTAGGCCCGTTCCTCCAAGAGGCTATACCTTCAAAACAACATCCCTAGTGTTGCTTTTGCCTACTTGGAGAGCTGTGAAAATAGAACTTTCACGACGATGCCCAACCACCGTCCGACCCTCCGATGTATAAAAGTTCTTCCTACCATATGAGAAAAACCCTTTCGAAGCATAAAGAGTTCTGAGCTGTCTGATGTGAGTGTCAAAATATTGTATTTTTACCATATCCAAAATCACCGATACCGGTCCTGGAGAAATTTGCTAGACGGATCCCTATAAAATATGAAAAAAGGAAAATGGTTAGCAGTCAGAAGAAAATAAAGTGAATGGATTTCTGTTTAGTTTATGCGGTCCAGTCACAATAGAACAGACGTGGCCCAGATCAGGAAAGAGCTCATGCGGCTCAATCGTGTAGAATCTATATGGCTCAATCCATGCGGACCGATCACACAACACATGCGACCCAGTGAGACAGGGAACACATGCACCGTAGAAGCCTGACTATGCACAAAAGGCGTTGAAGCCAAAAAACAGCGATGATATGTGACTGGCCCGCGAATGAAGCATGCAACATGGCCATCTGATTTCAAACCACTAATTCTTCCACCATCCTTACTATGGATAGGAGGCTGTACGTCAGGATGAACGGAGAATGGGTCTGCAACTATCGACGAAGAGGCAAACCCCTTTCCTCCGTTAGCAGCATCGATCAACTTGGAGGCTTCGGGGGCCATGGCTGATAGGAAGCGAAAAGGATGTTGGAAGAGAAGAGGCCAAAAAGAGAAGAAGTCAAAAAAACCAATAGGAGTTCTCTTACTGCCGTACGGCCTATATATTTATAGGCCACCAAGAAGCGTAAATAGAGTAGACGCCGCTTCAATTGTCATGCCCATTAAGAGATAATGATGACCCTCTGGATTCTATCCTTTATAACCGTCACAGTAATCAAAAAGACAGACCCAAATCCAAAGAACAAAATCGAGCATTAAATGCGGTAGTGACAGCTGGACAGAGTCTCTCTGCGGCTCAAAATTTCCCTACAGACCGAAATGTTCCTGCGGCTCGAAGATTTCATGTGGCTTGACAATTGTTGTATGTCTCCATGCTTCTTATTCAAAGTATTCCAAATTTGTAATTTGAAAACTTTGAAGGGGGTCTTGTAGAAGCATGAAAAAAGATAGAGTTTATTCGGATCATCACTCCATGCGGCTAAGTGGACTCGAGCTACAGAAGCAAGGCTCTCGAAGACCCTATGCGGCTAAGAAGACTCGAGCCGCAGAAACAAGGCTCTTGGAGACCCCATGCGGCCAAGTGGACTTGAGCCGCAGAAGCAAGGCTCCCGAAGATCCTACGCGGCCAAGTAGACTTGAGCCGCATAAGAAATGCGCCCGAAGAGCCCATGAGGCCAAGTGGAGCCGACCCGCAGAAGCAAGGCTCCTGGAGACTTTATGCGGATAAGTGCACTCGAGCCGCAGAAGCAAGGCTCTCGAAGATCCTATGCGGCTAAGTGAAACCAAGCCGTAGAAGAAAGGCTCCTAAGGCCACTATGCGGCCAAAATGATTCAGGCTCTACTCTGTGGGGGGACACAGGGAAATTTGACCAAGTCTCAACCACCTAGATTTGCTACAACAAAGAAATCTCAATAACCCCTACCAGCTGGCAGCCCAAGATCGAGTGTTCGTGTGCTGTTATAAACACGTGGCCACATGGCCCTCTGTGCGGCCCAAAATATGCTTTATGTAGGAATTACTATAAATATTAGGGTACCACACCCATGCTAGAGGTTGGCAATCAAGGGCTGGCAATTTCTTCAAGAGAAAAGACTGTGTCTGATACTCCAAGGAGTAAGACAGAGTTGCTACACTTTTTCGAGCCTCCATCGTCACCCCCTAAAATCAAAAATTTAAACAAATGTACTTAGATTGTTTTCTAGGATTTATTTTTAGGCTTTCTTCTGTACAAGCGAGTTTGTAATCAAGTTAAATTCATCTGTAATTTTTGTGCTTGATATCTAATGGCAAACACGGTTTAGCTGCAGTTGACAACTTCATTGATGCTTAGTTTATTTAAGTCTTGACTTAGTTTTTATTTTTCTGTCTTTATTTTATTTTTCGTCTACTAGTAGTGAATTTGTCTCCACTGGACGTGAGTTAATTCTTGATTAACTCGAATCATAATTTACAATCATCATTTATCTATTTTATTTATTTATCTTTATTACTGTGGGTGAGATATAGACATTTCGTGTGACATATTTTGAGCTTGAGACCTTCTAGACAACTTAAGTGCGTGCTTGAGGGGTTCCATAGATTGGGTTCGCCCTTGAGTATGTACCAGTTGGCCAAGCCATGTGCTGGTCCTATGAGATTTAGGATTGGGCATAATAGGTTTGGGGGAATGGTTTTAGCATTTTGTAACATCCAATTTTCCAAATGAGGGTATTTTGGTCATTTTCAAAATTTTAGAATTTAATTTGAATTATGATTATTATTTATAATTAATGTGATTTTTGAGTGATTTTTAGAATAATTGTTTTGGTGTTTTAGAGACTTTGACTTAAGCTGACCTTGTAGACTAACCTAGTGGCTAACCTAGGTCTTGACTAAGAAATTAGGGTTTGAGAACCTAGGTTGACTTAAGTTCATGAGGATGAACTCATTGGGATTAATTTGGTGAAATTAGGAGTTAGTTTGATATGGAAATGGCTTATGAAGTCACAAGTCATTTTATGACTAGTAGGCTTAATGGCCCATAGCCCACACCCATTGAACCAAGCCCTAACCCTAGAAATTCTGAATAGACTCTTTGGTCAGCCCCTCCCCTATTTATATGCTCTTAAAACTAGGGTTGCCTCTTTAGGAAACTTGCCATTTGGAAGAGGTGAGTCTCCAACTTTGTAAATCCTTAGAAAATCTATTTCTTCTCCAAATTCCTTCAAATAAATTGCAATAGGACTTAATTCCTGTATTCTTGCTGTTACTGTGGAGTATTTTCAGGGAACACGCAATTTGAGGAAGTTTAGTGGCTTATGGAGCTCTTCCCATTTGGAGATTTTGACCCGTTGTTCACCAATAGGTATAATCTTGTATACTCCATATAAATTCTGTTAAAAATCATTTCTAGGTTGCCCTAACCCTAGCCTAACTATAGGAATAGGGTTTCCTAAATTTTCGTGTCGTTTTGTGTCCATTCTGGACACGTATCAGTGTCACTTGGCACGTGTTTGTTGAAATGCCCCAATGGGCATTTCGTGTGAGATTTTGAAATCCATTTGAATAGGAAGTTAGTCCTAGGTGTCGTTTAGGGTTTCCCAGTGTCGTGTGGTGTATTGCGTGTCGTGTCGAGTCGTGGGGAACACGGGACACGCGAGTGCGGGTGCGCGCGCGCGGCACTATAGCTCCCCTGCTACTCGGGGGCTACTGCGCGCTGGACACGCGACTTCGACAGGAGATTTTTTGCATGGTGATAGGTTCAGTGACTGACACGAGGCTCACAAAGTTTCACGAGTCCTTGTGTCATGTCGGACACGTTATTTAGTGTGCACGGGGCAAACACTGGGCGTGCGTGTGCTGTGTGTATGTTCTGTTGGTTAAATCGATTTTAAATGTTTTAATTTATGTTTAAATGATTAGATGGATGCTAATTATCATGTTAAACTCCTATTGCACTATGTTACATAATTGTTTGGGATTTTAGGTTGTGTTTGGCTCGAATTGGTTTCAAATGACAGTTTTCCTGATACACACATTGACACATACATGTCCAGTTTTTCCAACCCTGTTAATTCCTTCTGAAGATATGTTTTCAAGTGATTTTAAATCCTTACATGTTAATTATGATGTGAACTAAGTGTGTGGCATGGAAGTTGGCTTGGGGGATGTGTTGAAGGGATTTTGGCAGTTGGTTTGGGTCAAGCAGTTGTGAACCAATGTGAAATTGCCAAAAACCTGAGATTGTGTCTTTTGATCTGAGATTTAGGATTGATTATGATATGGGAATTGGTATGAAGGGTTTTTGATTCAACTTAATAACTGAACATTGAATTCCTTCCTTTTATTGACAAGAGCATGAGTTACATTATTTTGATTTCAATGTTACTTCTTGATAACTGATATTGGGTTGATTTCCCTTCTCTTTAGTTAACTGATAAAACTGGGAATTGGGTTCCTTCTTTACTGCTAGTTAAATAGAATGTTCTTCATTCCTTAAAATGTTGTTTCCCTATATCACTGTATGGTGGTGGTCTAATCCTGAAAACCTGAACTGTGAACAGATTTATTGAATGTTCATTTCTCTTCATAAAACCTGAGATTTCAAACCATTCCTTAGTGTTTTTAATGAATGTTAATTCATGATTAACTGTCATCCCAATGTAATCCTGTGTATTAACAGCCAATGTCCCCACATGACTGTTATTCCATGTCTAGCTAATGTTACATTCGAATGAGGCTTAGGTTGAGTTTTTTTTAATTGTTCTCCACAAAAACCATATCTGTTACATTGTCTTTTTTAGTAAATTTTTCTAACTAATTAATCTCATTTTGTTGTGATGTTTCACTGCTAATTACTCCAACATATTTGGTTGTTTATGTTTAGCTTAACATTTCAATTCAATAGGCTTTTAGATTTGGAAATGGAATATTAGTCATTGTGTTGGATTTCGAAAACTGTTAGGCTGAAATTAGTTCCCATTCCTTTCTTCAAACTAAACTGTAATGATGTTGATTCAATGTGATAATTATTCCAGTTTTTCTATACCTGTCAACTGAGAAAATTGGTTTCCTTCCCTTCTTACTTAACTGAGTTGTATGGTTAATTCCTATTTTCCTGGAATGTGATTCCAATTGTTATTCATAGAATTGCAGTTAGCACCATACACAGATTATTGCCAAGCCATTACTGATTTTGTTTATGGGCTAACTGTTGTGTATTGTTTGGGTATTGCTCACTGTTTTGCCTAATAAGTTCACTGATATTTTCCTTCACTAAATTACTGTTTCCACTCACTGTTTACACATATATACTTCACTGTTCTTTGCTCATTGTTTTACTGATTTTTGTCAAATAACACACACTTGAGTTCATTCCTATTTTCCCTAAAACTGGATGTTTGATTGGGACTGAAGACTGTGATTTTGGGTCACTGTTCTTAAATCTGTGAGTTTGTATTAGACTGTAAACTGAATGAGTTTCACTGTTAATCCATAACTGAGAACTGGGGTTTTGATTGGACTGTAACTGAATTCCGTTTTTACTGATTTTCCCATTTGAATTAGCCACTGTTTTTCCTTTAATACATCACTATTTTTGCCTTACATTGTACTATGTTCACTGAATTCCTGATTCCAGGATACATGTTTTCTTCACTGTCTTCAATGCCAAACACAAGAGTATTTCCATGTTCTTGAACTGCCACTGTTTTCTTAAATTTTTGAATACACAAACACACTCTTGTATCTCACACTCTCATGTAACACACACCCTTTACTCCATGCTTTCACTGTCATACTGTTTTCATGTTTCTCTAACACACACACACACACACACAAGTACACCCCAACATTCTTCTTCATATCCCTATACATGTGTACATACATATATACATGTATATATAGATATGTGGGATGTAATATATATATATATATATATCCTATATATTATGTGATATGTGGGTACTATTATATATATGGATATATGAATGTGTGGTATACTCATAGGTAGCTTATATGGTATATGTATTGCCATATTATATTAATATCTATATCATTATGTGTATTATTTTAGATATAGATAAGGTCATGTGTTCATGTGATTTATGGTTTGGCTCATAGGCATGATGTAGCCTATGGCCTATGTGTGTGTCTGCTGCCTAGTAAGTCTAGATTTGTCTTGTATAGCCTTGTTAGACCTAGAATAGATTTGCTAGACTAGTGTAGACTTGTTCGACTTAGGTTTGACTTGGTTGACCTAGTTTGACTTCTAGGGTTGACCAGAGTTGACTTTGGTATAGATTGACCTAGATTCATGTAGAATGCATTTTAGTGCATCTTATTACCATTCTGGACTTGTTGTGACTTGTGCTGTTCTAATAGGAGCCAGACACCACTCCTCGGACAGTATATATTCTCCAGATTCTCAGGATACAGGCGAGTACATTCTCTGATCATTTCATATCTTGTTTAGGATTATATTCCTACTTTAGATTACTTTACATGATGCTGACACGTTGGAAACACGGATTAGTACTATATGGATCTGGTTGTGCGATGTTATCCCCTTAGCTGATACATCGGGTATTCGTGTTCGTGTACTTTATCGAGAATATCGTGTACTCCTTGTATTTGTTACATTCGTGTACGAAACGTGTGAATCGTGTATAATCATATTTTCACATGACCTTCGTGTACAATAACATAACGTAGCTGGATCCTTGTGTATTGATTGGGGCGGAAGAGTAGAAGTGGTTATGTATTCAATCCAGTAGATTACTCGTGTATAAACCTCTGTAGATTACTCGTGTATAACATCGTGCCGTCTACATAACCATCTTGTGCTCTGAATCACTAGCACTGTTAGTTCTCTATATATTGTAGCTATTTACTTACTGTCTCTCTCTTTATCATATTATTTCTTCAGATCCTGTATCTTACTCTCTAGCATATTTATATTTCCTAACCGGTTATGATTTTGTTGAGATGTACTGTACTCGCTCATGTCCTGACTGGACCTGTTGAAAATTTTACAGTGAATGATGAGGCTCTGGTGTCTATCCCTCTTGGTGCAGCATTAGACATCACTAGTGACTTGGACCTGATAGCAGTTGATGGCACTTCCTAGATTAGGATTGTCTTTACTTTATGGATCACTGTATTTAGATTCTGGGATTTTCTGAGTTATATATTTATTTTAGTCACTTAGAATTCTGGATTTGTATCTCTGTGATGTTACATTCCTGGATGTTATCTATCTTTATCTTTCTATCTCATTCCTGTTCTATCCTAGATGTGGTTGAGTTATATTCTGTTATGTCACCCCCATTCGGGGAGTATAACTGTATATTACCCTTATCTGTTAGATGTTATGACCTAGGACAGCGTTCTACCGCCGATACTGCGGCGTAGGCTGGACGTACCCACGTCACGTGCCCTTATTCTAGGGTGCGGGTCGTGACACGTTTTTAGTGGTGGCCCATGCAGGTCAAGTTTATGTAGTGGTATTCGAACTAGAGTAACACTACAGCCTGTAGTAGGATTAGGATATATTTTTAAGGGTACTCAATCACGGTTAGGATTCTTTGAAAGATTCCTGGGACGACCCTTGAGAATCTTATTTAAACTTCAATTTGAAATCCTTCTCCTTGTTTGTTCGCTCTCACTCCTTGATTATTGAATTTGATTTTGATGAATCGTTGTTGATTTTGATTTCCTATCGAGATGAATTTTATAGCCTGAGTTACGATATTTTCTGATAACATATATTGACGGGAATACAGGGATGGTAAAACGTCTACATGATTATGGAACCTGTAGTTTATCGTAGCCATATTAGCTGGCGTGGCAGAAACATAGAGACCTGGCTTCGGATGTACGTATCTTGGTTATGAGATTTAGAATTTCTCGCAGCTATACTAGTCGGCATAGCGAGATTTCCAGACGACATGATTGTAGAGGTGCATACCCTAGTTATGGAATCTATCGTTATTCGCAGCCTTGCTTACTGGCATGACGAGGACTCTGAGTAACATGATTTTGGACAGACGCATATGATTATCAGATTGTATCTTGAGAAGGTTTAAACATATCATCTCTATCGTACCATTCTGTTGTATAAATTGTACCCCATCATCAAATAACTTAGGAGTAGGAGTATGAGTAGGAGTAGCCTAGCTGTTACTATAACCTTGTGTAACTTCTTGCAATAAATTCTTCCTAATACAATGAATTGGTGATTTTGCTAGACCTTGAATTAGATTTGATATTGTAGCTCTGGTTTCAAAATAGTTCATTCTTTTAAACAGATAGGCAGAACAGATTTTATCATTATTTTCTTCTTGCCATTGATTATGGTATTACCCTAATATATATAGTGGACACAGATACTTGCCTGATACGTATGCAAACTACACTTGTTTACCAACCTATCTAAATGCATGTTAATATGATTAATGTTAAGTTCTCAAAATCCTAGTATTCTAATATAGTGCAGTATCAGTGACTAGTTCTCTGTTACTCCATATTAAATTCGTAATTTAAATTTAAATTTTATGCTATTAGTTTGGCTTATATCACTACATATGTATGTTATATACAGGGCTTTATTTCAAGAAAATTGGTTGAGTTTTGTGTTGAATTGTCAAATCTGAGACTGTGTACATAGTAAACCCTTAACCTTGGATTCTAAGAGTTTAGTTCAAATTGCAGTTTTAAATTGTAATGTTTTGAGCCGTATACATGGTTGTGTGCAGGTATATAATGTTAGGTTCATACTCTTACATGTTAGGTTGTGGTTGTGGTAAACATTGAATTGGTTTTGATGTTCGAATTCTCCAAAATTTTGAAAACTGATTTCATGTTAACATTTTTTACACTACTATCAATATGTGTAGTTCAATTTCAGATCTAATATGTAATGATGAGCTAAACTGAATGATTGAACCCCTTTTATTTCAAGTTTTAACCCATGTACACTTAACACTCTACACTAATGTTCACAACTGCCATAAAAACCTAACCCTTCATCTCTATGTCATGTTCATGTAGCCATATAGATATACTTATATATATGGTTAGCCATGCATGTTATGAGTAAATAGCTTGTACCTTGTAGACTGCTTAACCAATATGCCATGAATAGTGTAACTTGATAGCTACAGTTGAGACTCAAATCCTCCGATACACTTTCATGTATATTTCATACTAACCATATCACCTTTACATAATGATAGCTTTTTCCCCCTAACACTCTCTCTTCTATATATATTAGATTGTGATTGGATTCAATGCTATTGACTTTCGTTCCTTAAACTTTTGGTTTTGATTTTTTCTTAAATAGTACCCTTTATAGATGATTGGTAGTTGTCTTATTTTATTTTCTTGATAAATACCAGTTTTACAGAAAGGATGGTAGACTGCTGTACAGCCTTAATGATTGTTGTGTTTTTTATCCCTTCCAGTATGGCACCCATGACCCGAGCCTGTCGCCTGAGAGCAGCTGCAGCTACTGATAGTGTGCTTCCACCTCCTATTGCTCAGGAGGTAGTGACCCCTCAGGCTGACCCAAGGGTAGTGGAACCTCCCGCCATCGAGAAGGTGTCAGCATCCTTACCAGAGAGTTTTTCTCCACCACCTGTTACTCAGGAGAGAGTGGCAGTCTCATCTGGGACCAAAAGTTCTTCCCCATCTCCTCCTCTGCCTCCAGGAGCAGTACCCCATATCATACCCTCGGCAGGTTTGTTTTCTGACGGAGCTCAGATATCCAGACTTCTCCGGGATGTGTTGGAGACACAGAGAGTTCAGACTGAGATCCTGAAGGAGCAGGGTCGTGGAATCCAACTGCTGTGGGATTTGGTACATTCAGGAGGGGAGCCTAGTTCTAAGAGGCCGAGGAGCAGTGTATACCCAGAGCCCCGTGAGCACCCAGACTATCAGCCTAGGCCAACCTACCCAGTCCAGACTCCTGTTCAGCAGAGGCCAGCTGAGAGAGTGCCTACCTGCACCTTCTGTAAGAAGCCTGGACATGTGTGGGACATCTGTAGGAAGAGAAGAGGAATGTGCCTGTTATGTGGGTCAGCTGCACACAGGCTGCGAGACTGTCCTGCTGCACTTATCCCAGCCAGGACTCTGCCTTCGGGAGGGAGTTCCAGCCACCTGACCTAGTTGGAGGTGAGTCCTTGACCTATATCTTAGCCAGTCTTTGAAATTGATACACTCTACCATATTGTTGTATGTTTTGATACCTTGTGATGGCCTAGTACTGTAGCATGTTGGTATAACTAGATGAGACCCCAGACTGATATTACATGCCATGACCCCATAGACTACATTTTCCAACTGAATGATTTAAATAGGTTCTGAGATTTTGATTGTGGGGATTTGACCTAGAAGGGGTACGATCATCTTAATTTCGAGGACGAAATTTTTTCTAAGGTGGGTAGGATTGTAACACCCAGTTTTCCAAATGAGAGTATTTTGGTCATTTTCAAAATTTTAGAATTTAATTTGAATTATGATTATTATTTATAATTAATGTGATTTTTGAGTGATTTTTAGAATAATTGTTTTGGTGTTTTAGAGACTTTGACTTAAGTTGACCTTGTAGACTAACCTAGTGGCTAACCTAGGTCTTGACTAAGAGATTAGGGTTTGAGAACCTAGGTTGACTTAAGTTCATGAGGATGAACTCATTGGGATTAATTTGGTGAAATTAGGAGTTAGTTTGATATGGAAATGGCTTGTGAAGTCACAAGTCATTTTATGACTAGTAGGCTTAATGGCCCATAGCCCACACCCATTGAACCAAGCCCTAACCCTAGAAATTCTGAATAGACTCTTTGGTCAGCCCCTCCCCTATTTATATGCTCTTAAAACTAGGGTTGCCTCTTTAGGAAACTTGCCATTTGGAAGAGGTGAGTCCCCAACTTTGTAAATCCTTAGAAAATCCATTTTCTCTCCAAATTCCATCAAATAAATTGCAATAGGACTTAATTCCTGTATTCTTGCTGTTACTGTGGAGTATTTTTAGGGAACACGCAATTTGATGAAGTTTAGTGGCTTGTGGAGCTTTTTCCATTTGGGGATTTTGACCCGTTGTTCACCAATAGGTATAATCTTGTATACTCCATATAAATTCTGTTAAAAATCATTTCTAGGTTGCCCTAACCCTAGCCTAACTATAGGAATAGGGTTTCCCAAATTTTCGTATCGTTTCGTGTCCATTCTGGACACGTATCAGTGTCACTTGGCACATGTTTGTTGAAATGCCCCAATGGGCATTTCGTGTGAGATTTTGAAATCCATTTGAATAGGAAGTTAGTCCTAGGTGTCGTTTAGGGTTTCCCAGTGTCGTGTGGTGTATTGCGTGTCGTGTCGAGTCGTGGGGAACACGGGACACGCGAGTGCGGGTGCGCGCGCGCGGCACTGTAGCTCCCCTGCTACTCGGGGGCTACTGCGTGCTGGACACGCGACTTCGACATGAGATTTTTGGTATGGTGATAGGTTCAGTGACTGACACGAGGCTCGCAAAGTTTTACGAGTCCTCGTGTCGTGTCGGACACGTTATTTAGTGTGCACGGGGCAAATACTGGGCGTGCGTGTGCTGTGTGTATGTTCTGTTGGTTAAATCGATTTTAAATGTTTTAATTTATGTTTAAATGATTAGATGGGTCCTAATTATCATGTTAAACCCCTGTTGCACTATGTTACATAATTGTTTGGGATTTTAGGTTGTGTTTGGCTCGAATTGGTTTCAAATGACAGTTTTCCTGATACACACATTGATACATACATGTCCAGTTTTTCCAACCCTGTTAATTCCTTCTGGTGATATGTTTTCAAGTGATTTTAAATCCTTACATGTTAATTATGATGTAAACTAAGTGTGTGGCATGGAAGTTGGCTTGGGGGATGTGTTGAAGGGATTTTGGCAGTTGGTTTGGGTCAAGCAGTTGTGAACCAATGTGAAATTGCCAAAAACCTGAGATTGTGTCTTTTGATCTGAGATTTAGGATTGATTATGATATGGGAATTAGTATGAAGGGTTTTTGATTCAACTTAATAGCTGAAGATTGAATTCCTTCCTTTTATTGACAAGAGCATGAGTTACATTATTTTGATTTCAATGTTACTTCTTGATAACTGATATTGGGTTGATTTCCCTTCTCTTTAGTTAACTGATAAAACTGGGAATTGGGTTCCTTCTTTACTGCTAGTTAAATAGAATGTTCTTCATTCCTTAAAATGTTGTTTCCCTATATCACTGTATGGTGGTGGTCTAATCCTGAAAACCTGAACTGTGAACAGATTTATTGAATGTTCATTTCTCTTCATAAAACCTGAGATTTCAAACCATTCCTTAGTGTTTTTAATGAATGTTAATTCATGATTAACTGTCATCCCAATGTAATCCTGTGTATTAACTGCCAATGTCTCCACATGACTGTTATTCCCTGTCTAGCTAATGTTACATTCGAATGAGGCTTTGGTTGAGTTTTTTTTAAATTGTTCTCCATAAATACCATATCTGTTACATTGTCTTTTTCAGTAAATTTTTCTAACTAATTAATCTCATTTTGTTGTGATGTTTTACTTCTAATTACTCCAACATATTTGGTTGTTTATGTTTAGCTTAACATTTCAATTCAATAGGCTTTTAGATTTGGAAATGGAATATTAGTCATTGTGTTGGATTTCGAAAACTGTTAGGCTGAAATTGGTTCCCATTCCTTTCTTCAAACTAAACTGTAATGATGTTGATTCAATGTGATAATTCTTCCAGTTTTTCTATACCTGTCAACTGAGAAAATTGGTTTCCTTCCCTTCTTACGTAACTGAGTTGTATGGTTAATTCCTATTTTCCTGGAATGTGATTCCAATTGTTATTCATAGAATTGCAGTTAGCACCATACACAGATTATTGCCAAGCCATGACTAATTTTGTTTATGGGCTAACTGTTGTGTATTGTTTGGGTATTGCTCACTGTTTTGCTTAATAAGTTCACTGATATTTCCCTTCACTAAATTACTGTTTCCACTCACTGTTTACACATATATACTTCACTGTTCTTTGCTCATTGTTTTACTGATTTTTGTCAAATAACACACACTTGAGTTCATTCCTATTTTCCCTAAAACTGGATGTTTGATTGGGACTGAAGACTGTGATTTTGGGTCACTGTTCTTAAATCTGTGAGTTTGTATTAGACTGTAAACTAAATGAGTTTCACTGTTAATCCATAACTGAGAACTGGGGTTTTGATTAGACTGTAACTGAATTCCGTTTTTACTGATTTTCCTATTTGAATTAGCCACTATTTTTCCTTTAATACATCACTGTTTTTGCCTTACATTGCACTATGTTCACTGAATTCCTGATTCCAGGATACATGTTTTCTTCACAGTCGTCAATGCCAAACACAAGAGTATTTCCATGTTCTTGAACTGCCACTGTTTTCTTAAATTTCTGAATACACAAACACACTCTTGTATCTCACACTCTCATGTAACACACACCCTCTACTCCATGCTTTCACTACACTATTTTCATGTTTCCCTAACACACACACACACACACAAGTACACCCCAACATTCCCCTTCATATCCCTATACATGTGTACATACATATATACATGTATATATAGATATGTGGGATGTAATATATATATATATATATATATATATATATATATATATATATATATATATATATATATATATATATATATATATATATATCCTATATATTATGTGATATGTGGGTACTATTATATATATGGATCTATATGAATGTGTGGTATACTCATAGGTAGCTTATATGGTATATGTATTGCCATATTATATTAATATCTATATCATTATGTGTATTATTTTAGATATAGATAAGGTCATGTGGTTATGTGATTTACGGTTTGGCTCATAGGCATGATATAGCCTATGGCCTATGTGTGTGTCTGTTGCCTAGTAAGTCTAGATTGGTCTTGTATAGCCTTGTTAGACCTAGAATAGATTTGCTAGACTAGTGTAGACTTGTTCGACTTAGGTTTGACTTGGTTGACCTAGTTTGACTTTTAGGGTTGACCAGAGTTGACCAAGAGTTGACTTTGGTATAGATTGACATAGATTCATGTAGAATGCATTGTAGTGCATCTTATTACCATTCTGGACTTGTTGTGACTTGTGCTGTTCTAATAGGAGCCAGACACCACTCCTCGGACAGTATATATTCTTCAGATTCTCAGGATACAGGCGAATACATTCTCTGATCATTTCATATCTTGTTTAGGATTATATTCCTGCTTTAGATTACTTTACATGATGCTGACACGTTGGAAACACGGATTAGTACTATATGGATCTGGTTGTGCGATGTTATCCCCTTAGCGGATACATCGGGTATTCGTGTTCATGTACTTTATCGGAAACATCGTGTACTCCTTGTATTTGTTACATTCGTGTACGAAACGTGTGAATCGTGTATAATCATGTTTTTACATGACCTTCGTGTACAATAACATAACGTAGCTGGATCCTTGTGTATTGATTAGGGCGGGGGAGTAGAAGTGGTTATGTATTCAATCCAGTAGATTACTCGTGTACAAACCTCTGTAGATTACTCGTGTATAACATCGTGCCGTCTACATAACCATCTTGTGCTCTGAATCACTAGCACTGTTAGTTCTCTATATATTGTAGCTATTTACTTACAGTCTCTTTCTTTATCATATTATTTCTTCAGATCCTGTATCTTACTCTCTAGCATGTTTATATTTCCTAACCGGTTATGATTTTGTTGAGATGTACTGTACTCGCTCCTGTCCTGACTGGACCTGTTGAAAATTTTACAGTGAATGATGAGGCTCTGGTGTCTATCCCTCTTGGTGAAGCATTAGACATCACTAGTGACTTGGACCTGATAGCAGTTGATGGCACTTCCTAGATTAGGATTGTCTTTACTTTATGGATCACTGTATTTAGATTCTGGGATTTTCTGAGTTATATATTTATTTTAGTCACTTAGAATTCTGGATTTGTATCTCTGTGATGTTATATTCCTGGATGTTATCTATCTTTATCTTTCTATCTCATTCCTGTTCTATCCTAGATGTGGTTGAGTTATATTCTGTTATGTCACCTCCATTCGGGGAGTATAACTGTATATTACCCTTATCTGTTAGATGTTATGACCTAGGACAGCGTTCTACCGCCGATACTGCGGCGTAGGCTGGACGTACCCACATCACGTGCCCTTATTCTAGGGTACAGGTCGTGACACATTTCGTTCCTAACAGAGTGGTATCGTGCCAGGTTATGTTGATACCCACAGAGTAGAATCGAATCTTTTGGTATTGCTGGTACCAACATAGTGGTATCAGAGCATTGGTTTCAAAGGAGGTGTCAGAGTTAACAATCAAGCCAAGAAGAAGAGATGAATGTGAAGCCGGTGCACATGGTAAACCTTAACGGTTCCAATTAACATTATTGGTGGAGTAAGATAAAATATTTATTGTTCATCAAGAAGTTCCATCTTTTAGTATTTGTTTTCGAGAGACCCAGTGATAAATCGAGGAGGAATGGAAATTCGAGCACATACATGTGTGTGGATATATGCGATAATTCATTAATGATAACGCGTATAATTATATTTCCTATATAGAGAACACAAGAACAATTTAGGAGAAGCTAGAATCTTTGTATGTGAAAAAGAACGGGATAAACAAGCTGTTCTTGATCTGACAAATGATGGGTCTATGGTACAAAGATGGTACATCTATTACGGATCACCTTAGTGAGTTCCAAGACATGGTTTAACCAGCTATCCTCTATTGGAGTAAAGTTCGACGATGAAGTTTAGGAGTTGTGGCTACTATATATGTTGACAGACTCATAGAAAATTATACGAGTGTCCATCATCGCTTCTGTTCCAGAAGGCATGGTCAGTCTGGTGTTTGCCAAGAGTAGTATACTGAATGAAGAGATACATATGAGATCTTAAGGCACTTCATCTATATCCCACTCAGAGGCGCTGATTTCAAATAGCCACAATAAGAGTAGAGGAAAGGCCAAGGGTTGGTACAAGGACTTCGAGTGCTACCATTATGGCAAAAAGGGTCACATCAAATTGAAACTATTTTGCTTGAAAGCGAGAGAAGAAGGACGACAATGGGAACTAGAGTGAGAAGAAAACATCAGTTGCCTCGATGCATGAAGGCAATGTGATCATTATACATAATGAGATAATCATAAACCTCGTCTGCGGTGACAATTCTTGGCTTGTGAACTCAAGGGTTTCAATGCATGTATCTCACAACATGGTACTGTTTGCCACCTACACAACATGGGACTATAGAGTGTTGAAGATGGGCAATAGAGATGTGCTAAAAGCTATTTTTATTAGAGATGTTATTATTAAATTATGTACTTACAAACCAAGATATGTATATTTCTTATTTTGAAAGGTGTTCGCCATGTCCCCGATATCCGTTTCAATCTGGTGTCAGTTGGAAGGTTACATGTGGGAAGATTCTTTAATCCTTTCGGGAATGGTCAGTGGACACTTTTTAGGGGGTTCGATAGTTATTGCCAGAGGAAGCAAGAAGTCTGCTCTCTACTATACAGAAGTGAACATACGGGAGGCATATGAGGTAAACGCAGTCAGTGATGCGTCTACTGAGTTGTAACATAGATGGCTTAGCCATATCAACAAGAAGGGAATGAGCTAACTATTGAATTGGAAAGTGATTTCGGAGCTCAAGTCTGCAAAGTTGGAGAGATGCACGCACTGGCAGGAAAGCAAAATCGGATTTTTTTCCTAAAGTTTCCCATTTGCAAGGAAGTTGATGTTGGGCTAGTTAGTTCACTCAAATGTTTATAGTTAGATGAAGGTACAATCTATTGGTAGTACTTCTTACTTTATAACTTTTATTGATGACTATTGTAGAAAAGTTTGGTCTATTCTTTGAAGAACAAGGATCAGTTCTGCCTACTTTTAAGGAGTTTCAGATCTCTAATGAAAGAGAGATGGACAAGAAGTTGAAGTGTGTTCAGTCTGACAATAGTGAATAGTACATTGGTCCCTTTGATGCTTACTATTAATGCAAGCGATTCAATAGGTCTTCCCCTAAAGACATCTCAGCTCAATGGTGTAGCATAGCAAGTAAACATAATACTCATAGAGAGGGTACGATGTTTGCTGTCATAAGCAAACTTGTCGGGTAGTTATTGGAGTGAGGCTTTTAATTCTGTTGCTTATACTATTAATTTGTCCTATAGTACTCCTTTGCATGGTGATATGATGACAAAGTATAGTACAACAAAGAACCTTCATAGAGTCACCTTCAAGTGTTTGGTTGTAATGTCTTTATGCATGTACCGAAGGACGAGATATCTAAACATGAGCCAAGGACAAAATATTTATGGTTGGGCTAAGTTTGGCTATAGACTCTATGACCTAGTGGAAAGATAGCTTTATAGAAGCAGGGACATAGTATTCATTGAGGATCAGACCATGAACAACACTCTCGATTTTATGATGTCTTCTGGGTGAGGAATTGCCTAAGTTAGAGTTATTTTATTTTGAACCAATTCCAGAGGATACTACAGAGGATCCAGTTATGAGGGAGCTAGTACATGGACATGCTCCCAACCTTGATCATCAACATGCTGATAGTGGTAAAGGTTACTCTCAGGAGGAGAGCATGTCGAAGGAAATACAGTTGTCGATACACAGTCAACACCAGAGGTTCCATTAAGGAGGAACACGAGAGTGAGTCGACCATCTATGAGATACTCGCCATATGAGTATGTGCTACTAACTAACGGAAGAGAGCCCAATTTTTTTATAAAGGCGATAAAAGATGAACATAGACATAAGTAGATACAAACCATGCAGAAGAAGATGAGTTCTCTGCAAGAAACTCTACTTATGGGCTGGTGCGATTGCCTTGAAGAATTAATGGGTGTTTATAGTAAAGCAGACGGATGATGCCACTCTCCATCGATATAAAATGACACTAGTAGTTAAAGGCTAGGGTTAGCGAAAGGGCATAGATTTTGATGAGATCTTATTGTCGGTTGTTAAGTTGTCATCTATTCGGGTGGTGCTAGCATTGGCAGCTAATTTTGACTTGGAGGTTGAGCACATGGACATGAAGCCGATATTCTTTGATATGATTTGGAGGAGTTATACATGGAGCATCCAGAGAAATTCTGCGAGAAGACAAGTCACATTTAGTCTGTTGATTGAGGAAGAGTCTGTATGATCTGAAGCCGGCTCCGAGACAATGGTACAGAAAGTTGAGTCATTTATAGGGGAGCATAATTTTGTATAGACGACTTCAGATTACTATGTATTTGTTAAGTACTTTGTCGAGGATGATTTCATCATATTATTAATTTATGTAGATGATATGCTATTTGTAAGCCCACTTCCCGAATTTTTTTTATTTATTATTTTTTAGTTACGATTAATTTTATGATCATAGGGTTCATGCCTAAGCTTGTAGGTAAGCTATGAGCATACTATGGTCATATGACCCCTAGATAGCTTCAATAAGTATTATATAGCTATTTTATATTTTTTCCATAATTTTCGGGAATTTTAAGTATTTATTAAGGTTTATATATTTTTAAAGACTTTCAATATTTATTATGAGGTTATTTGGCACTAATATAAGATAAACTATTTTTATTTATATTCTAGAAGGTTAGATAAATTTTTTGTAATTTTCTACAATTTTTGAGGAATTTTTAGGATTTTATTTGAGTTTATTTGGCTCTCAAAGGATTTTTAAATTATTTTCCTAAATTAAAAATCCAGCAAATATCCAGTCAGCGCTGGCCGTGCCCACCCGTCAGCCATCGCAGCGCTGTGGGGCGGCCTGCCTGCCAGTCAGCAGGTGCTGACTGTACCCGCCTTTATATATATATATATATATATATATATATATATATATATATATATATATATATATTTTCGCAGAGAACAAAAACTCCTAGTTTATTTCTGCCGAATTTTGAGTTTTAATTCTTTGGAGAACCCCGAATTCCCGAGGCATTTGCGGACAGCTCCGACCTCCTTTTTGTGTGCCAATTTTTTTGTTGGATTTGTATTGAGGTAAACTTCCAGAATTTATAATTTATTTTTATGTATTTTGAACCTGAATTTTTGGAGAATTCTGTGAGTGTTTGTTGTCTAAAACTCGATACATTGCACGGTTTTTGAGATCCTGAGAGATTCCGAATTTCAATTTGTGATCCGTTTGAAGTTTTGGAAAGATAACACGACGATCTTCGACATAGAGTTTTTCCCAAAATTTTAGAGGTTCGTTTGATATTTTAGTTATTCAGTTGAACTCAGAATTGATCGGTAAATTATCGTTTTGGTCACGGTTAGCCGTAACGGCGATATCTTTCGACCAAAGCGTGATTTTGCGGCATGGTCGATTCCAGCGCACTCATGGCACTAAAATATACCAAGGTACACTTTCAAAACCTTGAGTTCATGACATTTGACTAGATAGTCAATGATATATCTCGATTTACGTGCCATGGTTTCTAAAATTGGAAACTTGACTTTTTATGGCAAAACTTGCATGTTCAGATTATATTTAGATTATTATTAGGTTAAATTAGGTTTGTAAGTTATTTTATTTCATAATTAACTATTATTAGATTAGTTAACCCATTAGCCACTTATTCCATAAATTTAGAACTACAACCTTAGAATTGACATGTAGTTTTCGTGCATGGTTCGTTGTACGATGTATGTTATAGGTTGACAGCTTCTAGATCGGCAATCCCTTCATCCTCGACTTGTGACTACGGTTTGTGCAAGAATTCAGGCAAATACAGTATTGTATTATGTTTTAGTTCATTATAACATTTTCTCTATCGTTTTCTTGTTTGATATTCCTTGAGACATTGCTATATTCCTTGAGAGATTGCTTGATATCCAGTTGAGACACGATTGAGACACTGTAGTTTTTGCATCCTTCTTAGTGTATCATTGACCTTATTGATTGTTAGTGAGTCGGGAGGGGAAATACTCGGTAAGTACGTGAAACCCAAATATCGATATTGTGGATAGCTAAGTCATACACTCCACGTATAAGTTAGCCGTACCCTATTATTGTGGATAGCCATCGTATGATGTGTCGTATTAACCCATCCATTCACATATTAAAAGGTATTTCACAAACACATAGTTGTTTTCATTGTTCCTTTATCTAGTTCCTAGCTTACTAGTTAATATCTTGCTAGTTCATATCTTGCTAGTTTCTACCTTGCTAGTTCTTTATATACTCTTTGCCATCAATGTTTCTCATTGTTCTAACTTATTTTGGGCTAACAACATTAATTAAAATATAGTTGTACTTTGTTCCTTTCCTGACTGGATCATTGTTATATGTGAGGATGACGTGTCTACTTTTGCGCTATGGACCATACGGGAGGAGATAGAGACTCGAAGGCCAAACCATAGAAGAGTAGTTAGAAGTGTGGTAGTTTTCTATAATTGTAAAAGCTTACATTCTTCTTCAGATGTAAAACTTATATATTTTGTAAAGTTGATTTAGTTGTTGTGAATGAGCAATTAGTATTTATGAGCATTTTGTTTATTGTGGGCTAGACAGCGTACTACCACCGATACCGTGGTGTGGGCTAGGCTTGGACACACACTCGTATCCTGAAATACGGGTGCGGGTCGTGACAAGTTTTTATGGTGGCTCATGCAGGTCTATTTTTGCAAAATATTGCGAACTTGTGGTAGTACTTAAGTTAGTTGTACTACTACAAGCCTGCGACTAGGTTGCTCATTCACAATTAGATTTGATTTGATTTTATGAGAATGAATAGGACTAGGAGTCCCTTATTCAATTTGACCCTTGGATAGTTAAGATTGTTAAATAGGCCATGTGATTTAGCTAATGATTTATTGAAGTCTAGGCCCTATTGGATAAATCGAGGAATATTTAGGGGAATATGTTATTTTGTTTTGACATGTTGGTAGGATTAAAGGTGGGTAGACTATTCGCTTGGTAAGTTAGACCTTCCAAGAATTTATGCCCTATCCTTGATAGATTTTTCAAAATTTTCTTTTTCTCTCTTCAGATATCATCCTCATACCGTAAGGTCCAAATCAATTACTTATTTCCCATTTTGCCACATTTTTATAATTTCTACCTATGTTATCCATATACGAATCTCGCGTTTGATGTTTCATTTAAACTTTCCCTTTAATCATTCGGATAACCATGAGCTAGAGATTAGAATGTTTATAATTCTCTTATCTTCAGTTATTTCCTCCCTAGTCAATCATTCTATTTTCAAGAATTAAGATTTATAATATAGATACTTACATTTTTCCTTGGAACTTGTTTGAATTTTTAGAAATTCCTTTAAAGTTTTTATAGATATAGTTGAAATAATTTTCGATGACTTACAATGGCAAGACAGATGCACACTGTCCCCTTTTATTTGAATTATGGATACTGCAGGTTCACTGCAGCCAGCAGCGCACTAGTGTGGCATGACCCCTAAGTTGAAATAGTTTCAAGTAAGCGTAGGTTATCAAATGTTTCTCAAACTATGTCTTAGTTGCATTATTTGATTATTTGATTTATTATGTCAATATTGGAAAAAGTTGGTAAAGTGTTCAAAATCGTATCCTTATTTAAGTCATGAAACCTAGAGTTTACTGGAGCCAGATGTACACTGGCAAGGTATAAATTCTTGGTAAATTGACTTCACATATACATACAGTTTCAAATATTATAGAGATGATATCCTTTTGGTAGACACTCTCAAAACTTGATTTATTTCTTATTCTTGGAACCTTCGTTTCTTATCTTTCTATTTTCAATTTGATCGGTAAATTATCGTTTTGGGCACAGTTAGCCATAACGGCGATATCTTTCGACTAAAGCGTGATTTTGTGGCACGGTCGATTCTAGCGCACTCATGGCACTGAAATCTACCAAGGTGCGCTTTCAAAACCTTGATTTCACGACGTTTGACTAGATAGTCAACGGTACGTCTCGATTTGCGTGTCCTAGTTTCCAAAATTGTAAACATGACTTTTTATGGCCAAACTTGCATGTTTAGATTATATTCAGATTATTATTAAGTTAAATCAGGTTTTTAAGTGATTTTATTTTAGAATTAACTATTATTAGATTAGTTAACCCATTAGCCACTTATTCCATAAATTTAGAACTGACTTGTAGTTTTCGTGCATGGTTCGTGGTATGATGTATGTTATAGGTTAATAGCTTGTAGATCGACAATCCCTTCATCCTCGACTTGTGAATATGGTTTGTGCAAAGATTCAGGCAAGTACAGTATTGCATTACGTTTTAGTTCATTATAACGTTTTCTCTATCGTTTCCTTGTTTGATATTCCTTGAGACATTGCTATAGTCCTTGAGACAGGATTGAGACACCGTAGTTTTTGTATCCTTATTTGTGTATTATTGACCGTTATTGATTGTTAGTGAGTCGGGAGGGAAAATACTCGGTAAGTACGTGAACAAACCCAAATATTGATATTGTGGATAACTAAGTTATACACTCCACGTATGAGTTAGCCGTACCCTATTATTGTGGATAACCATCGTATGATGTGCCGTATTATCCTAGCCGTTCACGTATTAAAAGGTATTTCACACACACATAGTAGTTTTTATTGTTCCTTTATCTAGTTCCTGGCTTACTAGTTAATATCTTGCTAGTTCATATATTGCTAGTTTCTACCTTGTTAGTTCTTTATATACTCTTTGCCATTATTGTTTCTTATTGTTCTAACTTATTTTGGACTAAAAACATTAATTGTACTATGGTTGTACTTTGCTCATTTTCTGACTGGATCGTTGTTATATGTGAGGATGACGTGTCTACTTTTGCGCTATGGACCATACGGGGAAGGTAGAGACTCGAAGGCCAACCATAGAAGACTAGTTAGATGTGTGGTAGTTTTCTATAATTGTAAAAGCTTGCTTTCTTCTTCAGATGTAAAACTTCTATATTTTGTAAAGTTGATTTAGTTGTTGTGAATGAGCAGTTAGTATTTATGAGCATTTTATTTATTATAGGATAGACAGCGTACTACCGTCGATACCATGGCATAGGCTGGGCTTGGACACACACTCGTATCCCAAAAAGTGGGTACGGATCGTGACACTATTGGTGGGTCGAAATGCCACTAGGATAGGGGATTTGAAGCATCAACTAGGTACGACCTTTTCTATAAAGGATTTGGGTACATTGAAGAGTATTATTAGGATATAAATCAGCCGAAAGAGAGAGTGAGAGAGTGAGAGCGAGATAGATAGAGAGAGTCTAAGCTATTGTACTAGTCCCAAAAAAAGTATGTTCATCGAGTACTTCAGCATTTTGGGATGGACGGATCAAAAAAGTAAGCAACCCACTCGCAACTCACTTTAAGTATATTGTTAAGTAGTGTCTATCTATCGAGGACAAAAATGAAAATATGGAGTGGGTTCTGTATCTTCAGCATTAGGGAGTCTCATGTATGCCATGGTGTGTACAAGATAAGACATTTCTCATAAAGTTGGCATGGTTAACAAGTATATTTTAAATCTTGGTAGGGTATATTAGAGTACGGTCAAGTGGATTCTATGGTACGTTCAGGGAATTGTTGATTGGAGGCTTCCATTTAGTAGTGACGAGCCGAAGCTGGTCAGATATACAGATGCTGATATGACTGGAAATATTGATACGAGGAGATCAACTTTGGTCTATGTGATAATGTTTGTCGGTAGAGCAATTTCGTGGTAGTCGCGACTGGAGAAATGTGTTGCCTTGTCTACAACAACGACAGAGTATACTATGATGGAGAATGCTTACAAGAAGTTGTTATGGATGAAGAAATTTTTGCTGGTAGTGGGGCTTATGCAAGATCATTACATTTTTCTTTACGATAGCCAGAGTACAATTCACCTTGAAAAAAAATCCGACGTTTTATAGTCAGTCCAAACATATTAACACTCAGTATTACTAGATACGAGATGTGTTTGAGAAGAAGGACGTGATGCTTAAGAAGGTTCATATAAATGACAATGGAACATATATGCTCAAGACGGTTCTTCCACAAAAAAAGTTCGTGTACTGCAGGCGGATCGTCCTTATGACGAGCTCCTCCACCTAGTTAGAAATTATCACTCCCTTTTTTCGTTGTACGTATTTTCAGTATATGTATACAGATTTCTAACATTTGTCAGGTGGACCGTAACTAGACTTGCCTTGCTTAACCTAGTCTTGGTTTAATCTTGACTTAGTTTATTTTAATTTGGCTCGGTTCAATTTGACTTGGCTTAGCTTGGTTTGTTTTGGTTTGAGATGGAGAGATTTTGTATAAAAACCAAGTCGTTCTCTCTCCTCCATTATTTACATTTACTTCTTCATATTCTTCATTTACTCCTCCTACCTACCAAGCCGTAGGCAAGTGCAACTTGCTTCATGATGGATCTACAGTTTTATTGTTTCATTCTCTTCCTTACTTGATTCTAAGCCTCTTTAGAACTTGACATTTTTGGGTTTGATGGATGGATCCTTGTAGATCTAAGTTTGTAACTTTTTGATTTTCTTTGGTTTTGATCTATAAAACATAGTTATTTTTGTGATATAATGGTTCCATGTTGTAGAGAATTCAATTCTACCCAATTTCGGCTTTTGAACAGATTGATTACGACTTCGTACGAGGAAGTTATACCATTTTTGTGTTCATGGATTCCCCACACCTTTTGGTGCTGCCAGGGAAGATGAACAGTGTCGTGCCCAACTTGCACGCCGTGTGCCTTGCTTGCGTGCAACGTGCGTCATAGGCATTTTTGCTTATGCGTGCAGCGCAACTTGCGTGCCGCGCGCTGCGTTGCTGCGCAACGTACGTCGTGGACAATTTTGCTCGTGCGCGCAGCGCAACTTGTGCGCCGCACTCCACGCACAATTTTTTTGCCACGCAATGGTGTCGTGCTTGTGCACAACGTGCGCCGTGGGTGGTTTTGCTCGTGCGTGCTGTGCAACTTGCGTGCCTTGCAACTTGCGCGCCGTGCGCCACGCTGCCGCGCAACTTGTGCTGTAGGCAGTTTTGCTCTCGTACGCAGCAACTTGCGCATCGCGCGTCGTAGGCAATTTTTTGCTATGCAACGTGCGTCGTGCTTGCACACAAAGTGCGTCGTGGGCAGTTTTGCTCGCGCACCAGTGAGCAAATCACGCCAAATGACTATTTTTGCCCGTTTGAGCTATTTTGTAGCTAAAATCTTAAAAAACTCAAAACATAAAAGTTGTAGATCTTTGTCTTAGCTTCAAGAATTTTTATGTCTCACTTTAATCAGAATTCATATATGACTTTTGGTTTCAGTTACACTTGGGTGCTCTCAATCTTCTTTGTATGTTTTCTATACTTGGCTTAAATTGCGACGACCCGACTTAACCACTAGTTGGCATAGAACTAGTGACTTGGACTTTAGCATGATAATTCTAGACTATAAATCAGAACTTGAAATAAACATGATAATGTGATCTACCTTGACATGATAATTTTTGATAGTGGCCCGTCGAGGCGCACTCTTGATAAACAACCTTGACATGAAAACTCTTAATAGTGGTCTGTTGTGACACACTCTTGACATGATAAGTAACCTAACATGACATTGAAGCCTTGAATGCTGTTACGATGGCTATCTCAACTCACTAAGTAACTCTTATCTTGACACCGTAGATGATTGTGCATGTACAAGCTACATGTCTCGTCTTACATCATGTCTAGGACATAGATTCCTGATTACCACGGTCAGAAATTCATACTGAATCTGACTAGGATAATGACTAGATTGATCAAGTAGCTCATAAAGAGATTTTCCAGTCACAGGTAATCCTGTTATCTGAGCGCCTTAAGTAGACTTGTAGCCTGCCGTCGAGTAGAGCGCATTTCCAGCATACTGTCATGTGTTGCACCTCCAAGTCACCTAATCAACTCTCTCAATCTGCGTCAGGATAACATGGATAGTCTGCAGGGCTTGTGACTGTTGGAACATCTTATTGCATTTTGCTAGTAAATAGGCTTGTGACAACCCTCATTAGTTAAAGTATCAAGCCGTACTCATTGCTTAGCCATGAATTATGAATAGAATCTTGTCTAGTCTTGTCTAGATAGTGCCAGTTATGATTACTTTAGTGCATTACTGTTTATGCTTTACTCTTGTCGATAAATGGTTAGAGTCTAAGCTCTGTTCAAGTGAAGGGTTACAACCTCGGTCCTTGTTTGGTTTACGGGTTGTAACTTGGTTACTGGAATAGCCTCTTAGTTATCTTATCGTTTATCCCCCTATTTTCCAAACTCTAATTTTCTTGTCATTATTTATATCTTGTGATCTAATATGCTGTTTTAGTTCCTAAGTGAAGCCTCCCTTGTGGCACTTGCTCTTCTGGGTTCTGACCCAGTTGGTTTTGTATGGCCAGATTTCGGAGTAGCACCCAAGGATCTACCTGCCTTCTAGACAGATGGTGAACATAGACGTAATCCTAGCAATGAGTGGGTTTCTTATTTTGCTCTCCCATTTTATTGTAAATTATTCTTTTGAGGCGTTTAGCCATCGAGCAAGTGTTAGCTCGTATTGAAACTTTAGTTTCTGTCTGCCTACGAGCTGTTACATGATTGAAAAATCCTAGGGTTGATTATGTATGACTTAAACTCTTGCTAATCTTTGTATTTTGTATGACTAGCTTCATGATCATCTGAATATGTAATGTTTGGGATGTCTTACCTTGTATGTCTGATGATCTAATATCTTGTAACATTTACTTGCTTGAATGAGATTGAGACACTAGGCTTGTTCTTGACCATAAGAGACTGATGGCTTGTAGATGAACCCTCATGCATCTAGACAGTCGTGACCGTATTGCGAGGTGGGTTGTACTTCAATGTACGTAACTGGCTGTGTAGGTCCCCCGCTCTCCAGTATTCTGGTTCTGGGGCTTGATAGGAATGGGAAAAAATTTTGGTGTTGGGTAGGGTTTCCATCCTATGTAGGGAAAATTCGGAGTGCAACATGCACCATCCGTATATTGGAGAAGATCAGGGAGTACGACGAGTACCATTCGGAGTATCGAAAAAACTTGAGGTATCAAAATAGAAGGTACTATCCAGGCCCAACTGAGTTTGGCCCAAACTCGGTCTCCTACTGAGTTTGGTCCCTGGATGACATCACGTTGGCTCGATCTGTTAACTATAAAACTCCAAACTCTAACCAAGCTCTGCTTTCGGGGAGCTGTACGGGATTTGGGGTGTTTTATACACCATCACATGTGGTCCAAATTAGTTACGATTTTGAGTGGGTGTACATTAGGGGTTTCTTAACCCTAGTTAACATACAATAAGAGTTTACAACTATTGAAGAGAGAAAGAGGATTTGACGGCTACTTTGAAGAGGAGATCATTTTTGGGTAATCCTTCCTCATCGTCTTCATTCTTCGTGAGTATGTAATTTATGTTATGTTCCAAGGAGTTGTGTTGATCTGGTTTGGATCGATGAGAAGCTTGTAAGGAGTCAATTTATTTCTTATTATGTTAGTGGAGAATTTTCTGGGTTGGACTCCGATCGTTCCGTAGATTTTTTATCTGGATTTTCTATGTAGAAATTGCTTGTGTCTGTATTTGGCTTTCATCGTGAATTTGGCTCGATTCTTTCGCAGCTTATTTGGTTTGGTAGAATAGTTTTCGTGTTTCTTTTCCAACAGTTCCCTGGTAGAATCAGTTAAAATATATCATTTTATCAGAGAGAAAAAAATCAAAAAAATATCGCCATTCTATATTTTTAATATTATAAAAGGCTTAAAAATAGCTCAAAATAAGCCATCTATGTCATTTGTATATCCTCAAGTATTTAAAAGAAATTCTAAAATCCTTCTAACTACCACTGTATATATTTATAAAAGTTTTGATTTTTAAAAAAATTATTATATCTACCATCTTTACTCTTGGAGTTTCATTCATCCGAGCAAGCCTATTTTTCCTACGATCTTGCCGACCATCAACGAAGTTTGGTCTCACTCCAGTGTCTCAATGCTAATAGATCTTGGACCCGTTAAAGGAGGACCTCGGTAGATCTAAGCATGGTACATACTGTCACTGAATTTCTACAAGGCATCAAGATACTTGCCAAAAAATTGGCTATCATCAACAACCTCTCTCTAACGATGACCTTACTCTTGACGTTCTCAATGGTATTTGGTATGGAGTTTCAAGATATCGTTGTACCAATTCACGCCCGTGAGAATCCTCTCATTTTCAAGGAGCATCATGGCATACTAGTTAGTCATGAAATCTACCTCGAACGTCTATAATATCCCATTCTTGCTTTAAACTGTATTGTCATTTCTGTCCAACTTTAGTGCAACAGTGGGTTTCAACTTTGACTTAGTACAAGTCAAACTTTTTAAACATGAGCTTGAAGCATAATTGTCCCTTGTGCTAACTTTAAATGCTTGACTTTTTAAGAATAACTTAGATGGATTTATGCTGGTGCAGAATTTAAAAATTTATCCTATGAAACTTCAACTTTTGGATATTGGTTCCAAGACTTGCTTAATGGGTTAATTTGATAGTTTATTGACCGAGGTACATTTATATGGTAAATATCCATTAAAAAGAACATGTATCAAATCAAATAATATCACGGGAAATCTTTTACGTATCTTTAAGATCTTGGTAGATATTTAAGATCTTGGGTAGATATGATCTAAGATCTCTTATATATCTAAGAATCTATTAGTATCAAGAAGAGTAGGATAAATTTCTTTAGATATCTTCGCTAACCTTCTAATTTATCGGTTAAGATCCTTCCCCATTTGTTGACTTGGCTTTTGTTGGAATTAAGTCCACTATATTGGATAATCAAGTTGGTTAACTTGAGATAAGGGCTTTGTCTCTTCGTAACAACTTCTGAATGCTATATAAGAGTCTCTCCTCCTTCATGTCATTTTGCTACTTCATAAATTACTTTTGTGTGTGTGTGTGTGAGAGAGAGAGAGAGAGAGAAATAGAAGCATGGCAGAAACAGATATAAAAAGAAAAGTTGAGGTTCAAGCATTGCGAAGGAATTCATCTTCTTATTTCTCTCCACATTTCTCCAAGCAAGCGAGTGGCTTTAACCCTTTCTTCTCTCACTTCTTAATAAGAAATCCTCTCTCGTCCCCTTTATAACCCCACATTTCCCTAATTAATAAAGTTTACTATTTTCTTAGTATTTTAGAAATATTTATTATAATTATTTTTTGGAATATTAATTTTTAAAATGTCAATATGATTTTAATAAGGATTATTTGTTTATTAACTTCTTAAGGAGTTTGAGGAGAAAAGACTCTAGCAATTAGTCACATGGTTAGCAACTACTTTAGAGTGTTCTCCAAGAAATCCTAACAACTTCCCCACAAACTCTATATCTAACTCTTCTCTTAGTTTGCAATAAAAACAAATGATTTTTTAATTAAAATATTTCTTCTGTAATTCTTTGATTTTAGTCCCCAGCCTATATTTAAGCCTTTCACTCGGTTGCTAATTTCTCTTCAATAGCAGCGACCAAAAATTTGTATTTTGAAATTCCCTCCTTTTTTCCTTCTTCTTCCCCAACTTCCCGAACACTAATCCTAATTGCTAAGATCGGCCATGGTGGAGGCCTATATCTCGGTGAAAGGAAACAACAACTAGGTGCTCACTTCCTCGGCGGCGGCTAGGCTCCGACCTCTCCAGTGGTGCACGGTTATTTCTTCGGCGACGACATGCAAAAGTTCCTCGCCGACGACTTCATCTTCCTCGACGATTCTTATTCCTCCCCGACGATCTTCATCCATCGCGAGCTAGCCATTTCATACCTGCATCATCAACCAAGGTGAGTTATGGATTTATTTGAATTGTTCCCTAAATTCAGTTGGACAAGTTTTGATTGGTTTATCCTTCAATTGCCTGGGTGTGTGATTTGTAAGCCCCCGACATTTCTAGAGTTATTATTTTATTATTTTATTTTGTTTAATATAGTTATTAATAGATATTTTTCTACTTTTATTCATGATCATAAATGTACTCTTTCGTAGCTTTGATTTTTGGAGCATAAGAAATACAAAACTCTAGAAACTTATTTCATGAGTTTTGACCTAGACAAGTTTATCTTCGATTTGGTATATCATGTCCCACTCAAATATGTCTTCTTTTATTCTATTTGCTTTGCCCAACTTCGGGGTCAATTTATGCCAAGAAGTTATCTACCGTGAGACTTGTCGTACCTTCCAACTTAAATTTTGGACTCGACATCGATCCAACCTAAACACATCAATATATGATTTTGACTATCTTTGAGCCTACTACACACATGCCTATGGTGTCCTACTAAATTGAGTTCCCATGTGCTATTTAAATTCAAATGGCACATAAGGCCTTTTGTGTGACTTTTAGAACCTATTGCCAATTCGGATAATTTCTCTTGAGCCTAAACTTGACCAACAAGTTGTAGAAGACTTGTTAGGGTCATCCCCATGTAGAGAGGTCAGCCTAGAAACTTAATTTTGATTTACTAAAATTTTATTTGGGTAAAAACCTAACAAGGAAATCCTATTAAGCTTGGGTTCTAAATTAGGAAACCTAGAGATTCAATCGTCAATCATTTGAGTTATTGAACTCTAAAACTTACCCAAACTCACCTATATCAGCCCCTTAACCGACCTCCTATCCAACATCCTATATATACATCATCATCTATCCGAAACCCTCTATCACAAACCCAAAATATCCCCTCCACCATTGTCGACTGCTGCTGTTGCTTGTACTTGCTGGTGCGGCTGTTTTCTCTATTTAAATCCACTTTCAAGGCCATCCAAGCCATCCCCGACATGCCTAGGACCCCCATCCATCATTCTAAGGAGTCTCGAGGCCTAATACAGCCCCTACGAGCTGCGACAGCCGCTCAAAGTTGACCCCGACATGCTGTCCGAATATCATAACAGGTATGCCATATTGCGAATTCATTTCTCCACTTTTAGACATCAAAACCTTGCGGGACCAAAAATTATGGGTTCCCCTATGTGTCTACTACCTTCATTTAAAATTTTATATCGAATTTCTTCTTAGATTGGTCGGGGCGCACGTTTTACCCAAGTGTGTCCAGATCTAGTACTGTTCATTGCGGGGTGGATTTGGATCATTTAGATTCATCTTTACCATCGAATAATTCGATTTTTGAAGGATAAAATTCTGCCATAAACGAACTACCAAAATTATCATCTTGTGAGCCAAGAAAATATTTTTTGTGTGCAACCAATGCTCTATATCAACGATCCTAGACTCATGATCATGAATATTTGTTAATTTAGATAATTGATTTCTATTTATTTCAGATTATTAAAGTTATTTATTCATGATTAAACTCGTTTTAATAACGTTAATTTATGAATGTGGATGTAGTTTGATCATGAAATAGATTCTAAATAATTTCTAAATAGTTTGTATGCAATATTAGTAATATAATATTTATTTTTAGAATATTAATAATATATTTCAGAATTAATATGGAATATTTAGACCTATATTTGTGCAATTTTGTTAGCCCTAATAGGAATATTATGACTAGGTAAGTTATTATAACTAATATTTAGTAGATAACCCTACTTAGTATGAATAGATAGATATGTCAATAATAGTAATAATGTTAGAAAGATTATTAATATTAATTGTATAAATTTATAGGAGTTCGTGAGATCGTGACTGCGGAGGATGACGTCGGATTGATATATTATTCCTTTGCTGCAAATCCAGGCAAGATACATTGGCTTAGTTTTCTGTTTAAGTTACGTTTCTATTTCTGTTCTTTTGTTAGTTATAGTTATAGTGTGTTTTGACTTGGGTGCCGTAGATTTTTTCATCGATGTTGACATCGATGACTTGGGTGTGTGAGTTGACTTAGAGTTAGTGGACTTACCATTAGTTGTGAAGTTATCGATATAACTTCCAAGGCCTTGACACGTTTTATTACATGACACATGAGTGAGGTTTCATATGCATGAGTTGCGCATTTACTGGCTATCGGTGCGTTGACTTATTAGGTAGGATGACATGTATTTGAGATATGGTGTCCGAGTCATGAATATGACTTATTCAAGTCCATGGACGGGGAAGACTACGAGAAGATGTATGGTATTACCTTATTAGATTCTGTAATCTTCGGAGAAGATTGTAGGGTCATTAGACTCATAGCCATAGTTAATAACATCATCTCGTGATCCGATATTGACTTGTGATTCAATGCCAATCATTATTTACCCACCCATACGCCCAAAGTGTCTTCAACATAGATTCATATAGTAAGATTAGATATTGTACTTATACCTGACCATAGTATGGGATAATGTCTTATCACATAATAGTGGGCCACACCTTGTCCTTGTTTGGTTATAGGTGTGGTTCAATGTTTCGACGATAAGATAGTGGATCGTGTGGTGGTTCAGGTTATTCAGTTTGAATTATGGCACGAAAAAGTATTTCATCACGGAATAGGGTGTCACGTCCCATCCTTGTTTGGTTGTTGGGGTGGTACACTAATTTAAGGATATAACATTAGACTATGTTAAGGTCCGAGCTATTTATTACCTGTTTATATTTATTCAGTTTACATTGGCATGTTGTTTTTCTGTATCTTGTTACATCCCTCTGAGGACCTGGTAATCTCTCCAGGTTATGGCTGAGCTTATAGTATGGACATGTGGATGGTATGATTTCAACTGTAGGTTCCAGGTATCAATTCTAGTGTTACTTTATCATTTTTTCGTGCTTACTATTTTCTTTCCAGTTATACCTTGCTCATTAGCCTAGTTTTGCAAACTTATATTATTCTCGAGTTTTCTCAAACATGTGTATTATAGGGCGGTCGACTATATTACATATTTTTCATTCTTGTTTTATTTACTTATTTGTGGATTGAGATATAGTTGTGATAGCGTAGGTTTAGTATACTTCTTCAGCGTAGTACATCTAGCGTAAGTCCATAAATTGAGACCTTATTCTAGATCGTATTAGCTGGCATGCTTGCATTCCTAGTCCTATATATTTTAAGACTGGGCATGAAATGATGATCGAACTTCTATTTGCGGTCGACAAATTGATATTAAGCAGATGTGTGCGATCGGGATAACGTTGATTGATCAGATCGAGAGTGCTGAAGAATAATGTGGGATTTAAACCACTTATAAGTTTTGGATTCAAAATTTTTTGTCGATTCTTGATTTTCTTGATAATTTCATCAAATTTTCCTATAACGAGCAATTGCAAATTCCTCTAAGGACCTGTTTCATTCTTTGTGCATTACACATGTTCGATGGAATGCCTCAACAGGATTCCTGGCTACATTTGGATATGAAGAGCTATGTTTGCCTCATTAAAACGTGTCCACACTCCAGTTGGATTCTCCAGGTACTCATCTATCTTTCTGTTGTAGAGTTTGTTGCTACGAATCTTGAGTAAGTGTAGTATTGAACAAGATTGGTCATGGGGAAACTGGGGGTCAGTTCGTGTCCGACCATTTATGCATGTCCAGCTTTGGTCATGTCCAGGTGTTGTTCGTGTCCAGGGGTGATTGTCCTCAAAGGCGGATTGGCAAGACTTTGTACCTAGGTTGGGGTCTACGTGTGCTTAGCAGGACATTTAGTTTTGAATGTTCTACTGAACATTGAGTTGAATGAGTTACTGAAATTTTTGGTTTTTATTTGTTCTGTTAATTTGGATTGCTGGGCTAGTGTTAAGCTTTTAGTCATAAATTCATTTTCATCTAATATTGTAAACTATTATTATAACGGTTGAATTGGGCTACAAGCTTGTGGGTTCCATATTTGGCTGGCCATGGTTGGTTGGGGTCTGCACATACTTTGCTAGATTTCTGTCTCTAAATATGTTGCTAAAACTTTTTGGGCTTCGTATATATACTTTTACTGAGTTGAGTTAAATTGTGGCTGCAGCAGGAATTGTGTTGTTTGGAAAAGGTGGCTTTCTTATTAGTTAACTAATTTTAGTCTATATAAGAATTTCTGGGCTTGTGGGTGTGGATAGGCTTTAATAGTTCTGTGTATATTGGGCTCTGAAATTTAAGGACTGAGTATGGGCTGAGAGTTAGTTTATAACTAATATGCTGCTAAATTATTATTAAGTAATTTTGTAATGAGTATTTCTATAGTTTGATTATTATTTGCTTATATATGAATAGATGTATCAGGTTAAGGGAAGTAGCCATATTTTTATTGATATGATTCTACACAAGTATTTTATATATGCTTAGTGTATTTTAGTTGGTCAGAATATGTATAGTTAGTGGATTTTGTTATAATCATTTAGTTTTATCCTATAGGCAAATAATTAGTAGTTAGTTATAGTTAGAAAATTAGTAAACTTAAACGTAGTATTAGTCGATTAGAACCTAACCAATTTGTATTATTCATGAGGACCTAGAGATTAATATCTTTCTATTCTCGATCTTCCTGAGCAAGACGAGTACTTCTATAATTTTGACTTATTTACTTCATGTCATTTTCTTTTTCATATTGGACACACTTTTACACGGCTTGATCTACATTGTGGTTCATGATCTTGATTTGTATCATGGGGAGGAAAAATACTATGAATATGTGACCAAAGCTAACTTTAGGTATTGCATGATAGCTTAAGTCTCACATCGTGCACGTGGAATTTAAGCCGTACCATTATATTGTTCTTGTTTGTGATCATACCCCAGCCAGTCACATATTCTAGTAGCTATTTCAAATCACATATTAGGATCTTTTGATACATGTTTCATGCATAATTTTAGATTACGCATTTATAGTTTCATGTTTATCCTGTTCATTATCTCTTTACTTGTTCACAAGCTATACTTGTTTCATTAGTATATATTGAACTTTGCTCCGCTCTTGACTATATATGTTGCAGGTGAGCTTGAGGCCATATGTGATACCTACTATCGGCAGAAGCCCGGGACCATAGATGAGCAGGATGACAGCATTCAGGACTTAGGAGCTGTTGAGATTTAGACTAGTTTTATTTTAGCAGACTTTTACCTTGATGTTGTAATGTTAGGGATTTGTGGGTTAGACTTTTACCTTTATATCCTGTATCCGAATTTGTCTCCACTTTAGTGTAAAAGGTGTAATAATGGCTAGAACATATGGTGGTATATTATGACGTACTCTAGGATAATTTAGATTATTGTGATGCTGCTTTTAAGATATTTCTAGAGATTCCTTGATACTTACAGCTTACTACGTTAAGTCTCCAACGTAGACTAGCGTGTCCAATTCGTATCCGATTATTCGAGAGCAGGTCGTGACATGTTTTTAGTGGTGGTCCATACAAGTCTATCCTAATAGTACATAGGCTATAGAATGCTATTAGGGAGCCTGCTAAACTAAAGAAAACTCATCAGAGCATAGGATCGGAAGAAAAGTGGTTTATCTTTCTTTTTCAGGATGCTCACGACGCAGAACACCCAGACCACTGAGCCCACTGCACTTGAGGTGCCAGATCTTCCACCACCTCCTCCGCTTCCTTAGACGATCACCATCGATAGCACACAGTTGATAGAGATCTTTCAAAGGTTCATCGATGCTCAAAGTGACCAGGCAGCCCAATTCAGAGCTATAGTTGCAGATGTACTCATATCGAGGGAGGCTCCACCGACGCCACCAACGAGGCAGGGGACAGTTAGAGTTTACAAGAATCTCAAGCCCATGGACTTCTACGGGACCGAGGTCATTCTCTACGACGACGAGTGGCTAGAGAACGCATAGAGGCTACTTCAGATTGTTCGAGTTCTGGAGGACCTACAAGTTGAGGCGGCCAACATGCAGCTATATGATGTCGCCAAAGCATGGTTTAGAGAGGAGTCCCAGCTAGCCGCTCTCCGACTTCTTTGGAAAGACTTTAAGGGTCTGTTAATAGAGAAGTTTTTCTCGGAGGTTGCCAGATACGAGCTCGAGAGCCAGTTTGAGTTGCTACAGCCGGAAACACTTTAGAGTTCAGCCAGCTCAGCCACTTTACAGAGAACTTAGTGAGCACCCTATAGAAAAGAGCTTGGAGGTTCAAGAGGGGATTTGTTCGAGAGATTTGCCAGGCAATTACCACTAGCAGAGCGATGACTTATGCAGACATCCTCAAGGTTGCTCAGGGAGTCGATAAGGATATAGATCGAGGACCAAGAGGGATAGAGATGTTGGCACCAGCAGCTACCAGGCTTTGTCGAAGGTGACCAACATTTAGGCGACTCCTTAGCAGCCATATCGTCCGCCTAGAGCTCCTGCACTTCAGCCACAGAAGCAGATTCAGACTTAGACCCAGACGATGACCACTTTTGTATATGACCACCGACCGGGTCATCACTTCGATAGGTGCCGCAAGAGGCTGGGGCTTTGCTTCTTCTGCGGATCTTATGTGCATCAGGTATAGGATTGCCCGTAGGATACTGCTCGTCTTGCCTCTGGACCAGCTGAAAGATCCAGAGGGGCTAGAGGACCACTCGTACCAGCGAGAGGACTAGCTGCACCACCACCGAGGGTACCACCTTTGTCCACCCAGCAATAGCGTTTCGCTCACAATCAGTAAAAGGGAGCTCCACAGCAGGAATAGGCTTATGCTATGGCCGCAATTAAGGGGGATAAGGCTGCACCAGATGTGACCGCAGGGTCTAATTAGTTACATTCATTTCCAGCTATTGTACTGTTTGAGTTTGGAGCTACACAAAGTTTTCTATCATTTGAGTTCTTGTATAGACAAGGCTTCACCCTAGTACCTACTAGGAGGAACTATCGGATTATGAAAGAAGGTGGAGTAGTAACGGTTAGTTATATGTATAACTTCCCCATTAGCATAGCTAAAAGGGAATTTAGGGCCCAGCTCCTCGTAATGCCACTCCCGGGATTCGATGTAGTCCTTGGGATGGATTGGTTGAGTGAGCATTATGTCGTGATAGACTGTCATCAGGGAAAGGTTATCTTTAGTCCGCCAGGGGTTCCATCATTTGAAGTTAGAAGATAGGTCGTTGAGAAGCCAGAAAGTGTCTACTTCGGAGTTGTTGCAGAAGACAAGTAGTTGTCGCATCCACTTATTGCAAAGTTTCTTGATGTCTTCCCTAAAGATTTGCCAGGACTGTCGCCAGATGGAGATATGGAGTTCACCATTGACTTAGTACCGGGATCAACACCAATATCTCAGAATTGCTACAGGATCAACTCGAATAAGGCGATAGAGTTGAATGCTTAGATTGATGAGTTGGAAGAAAAGGGTTTATCCGATCGAGTCCTTCACCCTAGAGAGAACCGGTTCTTTTTGTGCCCAAGAAGGACGAGATCGTTAGGATGTATATCAATAATTGGGTGCTTAATAATATTAAGCTCAAGAATAAGTACCCGTTGCCCCAAATAGGTGAGCTGTTTGACCAGTTGAGTGGAGCAAAAGTCTTTTCGAAGATAGACCTGGTCCGAGTACCATCAGATAAAGGTCAGGGAACAAGACATTCCTAAGACTTCCTTTAATACCCGGTACGGCCAGTGTGAATCTCTGGTGATGCCTTTCGGACTCTCCAATGCTCCACCAGTGTTTATGAACCTTATGAATAAGATCTTCCACCAGTATCTGGACAAGTTTGTAATAGTCTTCACTGACGACATCTTGATCTACTCGAAGACACCGAAGGAATATGAAGAGCACCTGAGGATTGTCCTGGAGACCCCGTAAAAAGAGAGATTGTATGGAAAACTCTCGAAATACAAGTTTTTCTTAGACATAATTGAGTTTCTGGGCCATGTGGTGACTGGAAATGGAATTGCTTTGGATCCTAAGAAGATTGAAGCTGTGAAGTCGTGTGCACCTCCCAAGTCAGTAGCTGGGATTCATAGTTTCCTAGGGCTACCAAGTTACTATAGGAAATTTGTGAAAGACTTTGCCAAGATAGATGAGCCGATGACCAAGCTTACTTGGAAGGATGAGGAGTTCATCTGGACTGATGCTTGCCAGTTAGCATTTGAAGTGATAAAGAGAAGACTTACTATAATACCTGTTTCAGCTTTGTCGTCAGGATCTGGAGGGTTCACCATTTATAGCGATGCATCTGGAAAGGGCTTGGGATGTGTGCTTGAGCAGAATAAGAAGATTATAGCTTATGCTTCTAGGCAGTTGAGGCCTCATGAAAAAAACTACCATACTCATGACCTGGAACTTGCAGCGGTATTTTTGTCTTGAACTGTGGAAGCACTATTGTATGGCGAGAGAGTGGAAATATTTACGGACCATAAAAGTCTAAAATATGTTTTCATTTAGAAGAAATTAAACATGGGGCAAAGAAGGTGGCTGGAGCTTGTGAATGACTTTAATATTAATCTGCAATATCACCCAGGAAAGGCTAATATGGTAGCAGATGCTCTCAGTCGATATCATGTGGCTATGTTTCTTACTGTGGACCGGCATCGTCTTAAAGACCTTGAGGGTTTGGGAATTGAAGTAATTATTCTAAAAATCCAGGGACAATTGATGAATCTACAGATCCAGTCAGGGTTGATGGAGAAGATCAAGAAGGCCTAATTTTTAGATGAGGGTCTTCATTATCTCAAGGTCCAGGCAGAAGCAAGATTGCTGGAGGATTTTGTCATAGCAAAGGATGATACCCTAAGGCATGGAACCAGATTATATGTGTCTAAGGGTATCTTGAGAAAGGAGAACATACATGAGGCCCATTTGTCACAGTATTCTATTCACCAAGAAGCCACAAAAATGTACAAGGATCTGCAGGAATATGTTTGGTGGTACAGGATGAAGCGGAAAGTTGTCGAATTTCTCTCGAGATGTCTAGTATGCCAGAAAATTAAGGCAGAATAACAGAGACCAGCAGGATTACTCCCACCTTTACCTATCCCGAAATCGAAGTGGAAACATATAACTATGGATTTTGTCTCAGGTTTACCACGTACACCCGGTAGTAAAGATGCTATTTGGGTTATCGTGGATATACTGACAAAATTAGCTCACTTTATTTCGTTCAAGGTAGCACTATCGACGTAGAAGTTAGCAAAACTCTATATGAGACAGATTGTGCGGATTCACGGAGTACTAGTCAGCATTATTTTAGACAGAGATGTTAGGTTCACTTCACATTTCTAGAGGAGTCTACAGTAGAGTTTGGGTACTCAGTTGAAGTTCATCACAGCTTATCATCCACAGACTGACGGACAGTCAGAGAGGACTATCCAGACCCTAGAGGATATGTTGAGGATCTATGCTCTAGATTTTGGAGGATCCAAGGAGGATCACTTGTACCTGGTATAGTTTGCTTATAATAACATCTACCAGGCTAGCATAGGCATGACACATTTTGAGGCTCTCTATAGCAGTCGGTGTTGTACGCCTCCATCTTAGGATGAAGTTGGCGAGTGAACTTTGCTTGGACCAGAGATGGTAATTGATTTAGCTGAAAAGGTCAAGTTGATCAGGTAGCGCCTCAGAGTTGCACAAGACAGGCAGAAGCACTAGGCCGATAGCAGCAAAAGCTTTAGTTCGTAGTAGGAGATATGATGTTCTTAAAAATTTCTCCTACCATAGGCACTATCAGATTTGAAAGGGACGAGAAGCTTAGTCCTAGATGCATCCTTCCTTTCGAGATGATTGAGAAGATGGGAGAGGTTGTATACCGGTTAGCACTTCCTGCAAGCTTGGATGTGGTACACAACGTCTTTCATGTATCTCAGTTTCATCGATATATTGCTGACCCGATCCATGTAGTCGACTACTCAGAGCTGGAGGTGGGACAAAGTCTTACATACATGGAGTAGCCTGTGAAGATCATCGACCGCAGAGAGAAGCAGCTAAGGAATCAGACAATTCCTTTGGCTTGAGTCTTATGGAGGCACCACTCTCCTAGAGAGTCTACTTGGGAGCATGAGGATGAGATGCAGGAGCGCAACCCTAGACTTTTTGTTTGATTGTTGTATTTCAATAAAGTTTGAATTTCAATAATAATCATTGTCTGATTGTTGTAAACAATTGTGCTGATTTTCAATAAAGCATCGTTGTTCTCTAAATTTCGAGTACAAAATTTTTCAGGGAGGAGATTTGTAACCCACATTTCCTAATTAATAATGTTTACTATTTTTCTTGTATTTTATAAATATTTATTATAATTAGTTTGTGGAATATTAATTTATAATAATGTCATTATGATTTTAATAAGGAATATTTATTTATTAACTTCTTAAAGAGTTGGAGGAGAAAAGACTCTAGCAATTAGTCACATGGTTAGCAACTACTTTAGAGTGTTCTCCAAGAAATCCTAAAAACTTTCATACAAACTAACAAACTCTCTAACTAACTCTTCTCTTATTTTGCAATAAAACAAATGAGTTTGTAATTAAACTATTTCTTTTATAATTCTTTGATTTTAGTCCCCAGCCTCTATTTAAGCGTTTCACTCCTCTGTTGCTAATTTCTCTTCGTTAGCAGCTACCAGAAATTTGGATTTCAAAATTCCCTTTCCCTTCTTTTTCCCCAACTTTTCGAACCCTAACCCTAATTGCTAAGATCGGCCATGGCGGAGGCGTACATCTCGAGGAGAGGCAACAACATCTAGGCGCTCACCTCCCCGGTGGCGGCTAGGCGCCGACGTCTCTAGTGGCGCAAGGCTATTTTCTCGATGACGACGTGTGAAAGTTCCTCGCCGGTGACTTCATCTTTCTCGACGATTCTTCTTTCTTCCTGATGATCTTCATCCACCATGAGCTCGTCATTTCATTCCTGCATCATCAACCATGTGAGTTTGTCTTGATTTTCCTTATGGAGAACTGTTCTTCTCACTATTTGCCTTTCAATCTATATAGTAATTTGTGAATTTAGATCTAATTTGAGGACAATTTGTCCAGTCCTCTCCTCCGGGATCAACAGATCAAACCTTGGCATGTGGCATTCTTCATATCTGTTCTTCTCTTCCACAATGAGTTCCTTACCATGAAGATCACCGTTCCATCTCTGATCGATTGATCATGTCGGTGAGTTATGAATTTATTCGAATTGTTCCCTAAATTCTGTTGAACAAGGTTTGATTGGTTTATCCTTCAATTGCCTGGGTGTGTGATGACCAAACTTCTATTTGTTGTCAAAAAATTGATATCAGGCAGAGGAGTGCACATGTTGATTGATCAGATCGAGAGTGTCGAAGAACGATTTAGGATTTGAACTACTTGTAAGTTTCGAATTTGAAATTCTTTGTTGATTCTTGATAGTTTCTTTAAATTTTACTTTAATAAGCAATTACCGATTCCTCTAAGGACTTGTTTCATTCTTTGTGCATTGCACCTATTCGATGGTGTTTGCAAAAATAAATTTTATTTTATTCCAAACTTGTAAAAGAGTAGAAAGTACAATAAATTCTGGGGAAGTACAACTTTAGAAATCTGATCAGGAGATGATCACTTTATCCCTTGGACTATGTGAACTTGAAGACTGTAGCGTCTAGAGAGCGTAGCAGTAATTTTGTAAGAGTTCTTGACCTCTGTCCCTGTGTGTGTTGATGATTGGAAACTCTATTTATAGAGTTCAGAAAATAACTATTTTAGCAGTTATTCTGATGTGCGCGAGGCTGGATTGCGCCATACTGGGTTGCGCCAACCTCCTGTTGTGCCAACTTTTATTCAGTTGTCAATCGTGTACTAACTGTATTTAGACGCGTGGCATCATATGATTGAGATGCGCGTGGTCGTGTACAGGATAGTAGATACGTCTTGAGAGATTAGTGGCATGTGCGCCACGTCATCCTGCTTTAGAATGTAAGTTGTCTCAACTTTATCAGGTTGCACGAGCTTCAGTCAACAAGTCAAACTGTGCTTGATTTGAGCTGTACCTACACACGTGGCAGCTTCTGAGCAAAAGTCATTCAGGTTGCGCCCAGGCGCAACTAAGGATTTTGTTTAGATTGTGCTTGGGCGCAACTCACGAAGTGTACAAGACAGTTGTCCACCAACTTCTCATGAGCGGTACAATTCACGGGATTCGAAAAGATTTTCCTCGTTCAGTGTTGTGTTAATCGTCAGTATTGTCAGGTAATAATGAACATTAAGTGTCAGATGCCATGTAGATTTTGGCACAAAAATATTGGGCGCAGTCTGATATCGGGCGCAATCTGATCGGTGGCACAGTCTGTTCTCTGAGCTTCATATCAGTGGTGCAACTTGATTTTTGGGACGCAACTTGATCACTGATCAGTATATTCAAGGCGCAACTTGATTTTTAGGCTCTACAAGACCCCCTTCAAAGTTTTTAAAACTTAAAAATATTGTAAAGTTTTAGAATACTTTGAATTTAGAAAAGGGTTGCGCCGGTCAATGCTCGGTCATCATGATTAAATACTTTCTCGAAAATACTCAATCCTCTCTTCATCTTTCGGAGTTTTATTGATTACTTTTAGTTTTCCATGAAGAAGAAGAATACGAAGAGTAAATTTGTTGATATATATATATGTAGTTGATCTCTGTACTTTGGTCTTCACTTGTTATTCAATGGCCCCTAAGGAGAAAGAGATGGAGACCAATGCTGACACCACAACCAAGTCTCCTGAAGCGAGACATGATGTTGTGCCTACAACTTTTTTGTTGGAGGCCGACCCAGCTTTAAGGGCACTTAACTTTTTGAACTATTTCGGTTTAACCCCGTCAGTCTTCAATCGTTCGAGTGGCGGATCATCCTCTGAGGAGCACGTCAATTCGGAGGGATTTCTTAACCTGATGCGTCGCTCGGAGATCTGCACCATGCAAGAATTGGACGTCGCCCTTCGTCAAACTGATGAAGGCAAGGACAAGAAATAATGTTCTAGGTAGAACAACTTTTTATTTTTTTGTCCTTGACGGTAGGTGTTTATCCGTCTTTATGTAATGAAACCTAGAATTTCTGATTTTGTGTGGCTGTGATTTCGAATGGTGCTCATAGACATATTCTTTTTGCTAATTCTTCGTTTGACTGTTTTCTTCTGAAGAACACGTGGCAGTCATTACACGATTTTAGATGCCCATTTTTAGTTCTTTCCCAAAATAGGATCCTAGAACGACGCACCCACCTCATCTTTAACCTCTTTAAAAAGGACATCAAGAAATGAAAGAATCATTTATACTCTCTCAAAAAAATGTCTTCCTACAAGGTTTCACTTGTGCCACTTCATTCTGATATTATTTGCTTGCACGTTGTGTCTTCAAAAATTGGTAAGTCTCGACGAAGAATCAATAGTATGAATATTCTTCAATCGTACCATTTCTGGAGACAAGTATTGATCTGCATGTTGTAGACACTATTGATATGCGCTAACTATTTTTGAGAATAGGCGCACACTGTGGTCCAGTGTTTAGCTCTGATCAGAGGCGCGTATTGCTGTCATACACTTGTTTGATCAGTGTTCAGTGCTGATATGTAGGCACAATGCTGATGTGTGCCTGTTTGTAGGCGTAATGCTGATGTGCGCCTGTTTGTAGACGCATTGTTGATGTGTGCCTATTTATAGGCGCATACTGCTGATAGATTCTGCTAACTTCTCTTATTTCATTGATATTTGCAGGGACATGGTTAGCGAGCTTCTTCAGAACTGGTATTGGTGATTTGGATGTTGCAGAGAGCATTCTTCTGACACCCACATCAGAAAGCTCATATGGTTCTGACACTCAAATCAGACAGCTCAGGACTCTTCATGTTAAGAAGGGTCTTCCTCAGATGGTAGGAAGAGCCTTTATACATGAGAGTTGGGTGGTGAAGACGCAGAACTAGGAGTTGTATCACAAGGGTGATCTCGTTCCTAGTTCCCCTGGCGGGCTATCTTCTCTCCACCAGTTATATTGACAGCAACTCATCTTTGGGCTGCTGCACTCTAGGGTTCTCCTCTAGTCTTTCTCAGAGAGAAGACCAGAGTTAATTCCATTGTCGGGCTTGTTGCTTCAGGTCGAGACGACAAAGAATTGCCACCAACAAATAAGAAGATCCAAAGATGTAATAGACCTTCATTATCGATGAGAAGATCCAAAGATGTAATAGGCCTTCATTTAGAATGAAAATCCAAGATTTAATAGATTTTCATCAAGATGTATCTATACTTTTAAAGAAGGAATAAAGAAATAATTGTCTCATTATTCTCTTTCTTTTTTTTACAATTTGATTTTGCTGTGCTGTCATAGATAACAGAATCCAAAGAGGATCACGAATGTGGCAAGTTGTTTTGATGTGAATATTTAGAATTCAAGTTCGTAAAAAGGCATGACCTCTCACTATGATAAATGAATGGGTGATCATTCACTTCAATTTCCGAGTAAGAAATATTGAATGAATGAATTATCGTTTAGACTTTCAAAGAAGACAGCGAATGGATCACACACACCAGTTTCGAAGAAGGGAAGATGAAGAGTCAGTTATGAATGAACCGTTAGAAATGAACAAACAGTTGTGGCTCTTTCCAAAAGTTGCATCAATTCTCACAGCTGATTTCTTAATTGTTCTGCCTATAAATTGTCAATCCTATTTTCTTCCTTTGTAAGAAAAAAATGTCTTCGAAAAATTTGATTGCTCCGAAGAATGAAGAAGAAACCAAGACTTCCCTTGTTAAGCCTCCAGTGCCTTCTCAAAAAGAAAGGGGCGAAGGTTCAACTGTTCCTCCTACACCAGGACAGGATTTGACCTCCAAGTTAGTAGAGCTTAGAACAACTGCCGAAGAAGAGGCATTGAGGACGGCTGTTTGTGAGTTCCTGTTGTGTTCAGACAATGAGATGTTTGAACGGTTGGCGAACTTTGTTTTTAATCAGAAAGGGTCAGGGCCTCCTCCCCGTCCATAATATTATGTAATTCTATTCTATTTTTTGAATAAAAATAAACTTATATTTACATCATGGCTCTGAAAATAAAGTACATTGTGTCTTTATACATAATATTTCTTGAGAAATTTGCCACTGATGGACATCATAGAAACTCTGCCATCCATATATGTTAATTGATAGGCTCCATTAGAGAAGACTTTATTTATCACATACGGTCCTTCCCATTTTGTCTCGAACTTGCCTTTGCTCATATGTGTCATAGTCATAGAAAGTCTAAATGTAAGAACCAACTCGTCTTCTTGAAATGTTCGCACTCTGACTTTGCGATTAAAAGCTTTTAAAATCTGGGCCTGATAAAGTTCGATATGATGTTGAGCTAATAACCTTTTCTCGTCGAGTGCCTCCAATTCCTGAAGCCAAAGACGATCATTATTATCTGTCGTAAGCTCATTACCAATGGTGATTCTCAATGATGGAATTTGAATTTCCAAAGGTAGAACAGCTTCATATCCATATACAAGAGAAAAAGGTGTGCAACCTGTGGGGTTACGGACAGTAGTGCGATATGCCCATAGACATTCTCCAAGTTTATCACTCCAACTGCATTTATTAATAGAGACAAACTTTTTAAGGAGTTTGATAATGGTCTTGTTGAATGCTTCAGCCAACCCGTTAGCCGCAGGATTATAGGTTGTAGAAGCGATATTATTGATTTTGTTGTCATCACAGAACCTATTAAATTTTTGGCTGACGAATTGCGGCCCATTATCATGAATAATTCGACAAGGGACACCAAATCTATATATCACATGATGTTTGATAAAATTGATAATGCTACTAGTCTTTACTTCAGCTAAAGGTATAGCTTCTGCCCACTTGGAAAAATAATCGGTTATGGCTAAGATGAATCGATGTCCTTTAGATGAAAGAGGCTTGATAGGGCCAATTATATCCATGCCCCAAGCTTCAAAAGGCCAAGAGGCTGCAGTTGGATGAAGAAATTCCGACGGTTGGTGAATGAAATCTGTATGAATTTGACATGCACGACATTTCCTTACATAATCAAAAGCATCTGATACCATAGAGGGCCAGTAGTAGCCCATACGTCGGATACGATCCTGTAGTTTAGGACCAGGTTGATGTGCTCCACAAATGCCATCATGAGCTTCATATAATATCTTCTTTGCTTCATCAACAGCGAGACACCTCAAGAGTAATCCATCAAAAGTTCTTCGATATAGTGTCTTAGTAATATTATTATAATAGAATCGAAGTGATCGATGACGGATACTTGTAGCTTCTTTAGGATCTTCTGGTAAAATGTCATGTACTGCAAAATCAATGAAAGGTACTCTCCAATCCTCGCTAAGGACTTTGACTTCAGTTAGGTTGCTGAATTCAATGTTGCGGTTGTTTTCAACACAAAATAATTCTCCATTAGAGATAACAACCATTTGTTGTCTTTTGACTGGAACTGCCAATACCGCAGCTAGGTTAGCTAAGGCATCAGCTTCTGTATTGCTTGTCCAACGTACATGTTCGATAAAGAATCGTTTAAATGAAGAAGCTATCCTGGTTGCCGCTTCATGGTATGGTACTAGATCCTGATGTCGGACTTCATATATGCCTCTAACCTGATTAACAATCAGCTTAGAGTCACCATATACTTCGAGATATTCAATACTCAATTGTTTGGCTAATTGAAGTCTAATGAGCAAGGTACTGTATTCTGCCATATTGTTAGAGCATGACTCGTCTAAAGAATAAGCCCTTTGAATAGTTAATCCATTGGGTGAAATAAGGACAATTCCTACTCCAGCCACAAGAGTACCTCCAGGTCCAATTCTAGAAGCTCCATCAATGAACAACCTCCAAGTAAGAAATTCTTCTAAGATCATATTTGATTCCAATATTTTGTCCGGAATCTCATCATAGAGTTTAGATGTCTCAGGGACAGGATGAGCTGCTAAGAAGTCAGCAAGTGCTTGGCCTTTCACAGACTTTTGAGGAACATAAACCATAGCATATTGTGCTAGCAATATGGCCCATGTGGCAAGCCTAGAATTGAGGGTACTTGGCTTCTTCATTAGAACTCGAAGAGGATTGACTCGGGATATGACATGAATAGTTTGGCCTATGATGTAATTTCTTATCTTCTGAACAACAAACATTAAGGCTAAACATTCCTTCTCTACTAGGCTATAACGATGTTCAGCTCCAATCATCGTTCGACTGAGATAGTAGATGGCTTGTTCATGACCTTCCTTGCTCTTTTGAGCCAACAAAGCTCCCAATGAATGATCCGTTGCTCGGACATACATTAAGAAGGGTATTCCTGAGATCGGTGGTACAAGAACCGGTGGACTCATTAAATACCGCTTTATGTCGTCAAATGCTCGTTGACATTCTTCCGTCCAAATGAAAGATACACCTTTCTTCATTAATTGAGTAAATAGTCTGCAGCGTCCAGATAAATTCAAAATAAACCGCCTGATGCACGCAAGTCGACCTTGGAATCCTCGTAGCTCTTTCAGGTTGCATGGAGGACGCATCTCTTGAATGGCTTTGATCTTCTCGGGATCAACGTGTATACCCTTAGAGGTAATGACGAAGCCGAGAAATTTACGAAAGACTTGGTGGAGTTCATTTTAAGTTGATGCTGACTCATTAGATTGAAGATAGTTCAAATCATGAATGTGATCTTCTTTGAGACGACTTTTGACAGCAATATCGTCAACATAGCATTCGACAGTCTTTCGTAAATAATCTCGAAAGATAGTACTCATAGCCCGCTAGTAGGTTGCACCTGCTTTCTTAAGACCAAACGGCATATGACCGTATAACAGTACACAACCCGAGGAGTATGAAACGAAGTATGTTTTTTATCTTCAGGATCCATCCGGATTTGATTATATCTAGAAAACCCATCCATGAAAGAAATTCGTTCGAATCCATATGTATTATCGATCATAACATCAGTAATTAGGAGAGGGAATTCGTCTTTAGGGAAAGCATCATTGAGATCCCGAAAGTCTATACAAACTCGAACTTTTTCAGTCTTCTTCAGGACAGGGACGACATTGGCCACCCAGTCAGGATGTTGTTCTTCTCTAATCAAACCACAAGCTATAAGATTTTTAACTTCATTATCAATTACATCCATCATTTCAGGCTTGAATCGCTGTTGTTGTTGTTTGACCGATTTGGCATTCGACAAAATATTAAGTTTGTGAGTTACAATTTGAGGATCTAATCCCGGCATATCTTCGTAACTCCAGGTGAAGACGTCAATGTATTCACAAATAAGGTGAATTAATTCTTGTTTATCATCCTCTGGGAGATTCTTGCTAATAAAGATTGGTCGTGATGCACCTTTCTCTCCAATATCGATTTGGACCAGTTGATCCTCAGTAGGTGGTTCTCGTTGTTCAAAATGAAGTTCCCACTGATTGTCCATCCTTTGTGCCCAAGGGTCCATTTCAGTAGCTTCTTCAATGTCACTTTCGTCATCTTCTGAGAATTCGGTGGACACCATGTTAGAAGATACTATCACCTTATGAACATGATCGATGCTGGTATCAGAATTCCATGAGATAGAATCAGAAGAGTTTGAACGTTCTTCTTCATCAGATTCAGAAGGTTCTGGAGTTAAAAGTGGTGACATATAACCTAGTCCTCGTTTTGTTTTACTATGGTATTATTGTGATTTTCCTTTTGGAACAGCAATACGAAGAGGGGTTCGCCTTCCTTTACCATTGTTGAGACATGTTCTGAAATTATAGCCCATTTTACGGATGATGGCTTTAGATTGTGGACTATAGCATCGTAATTGTAGCCTTCCTGTATCATCTCTATTATCATTATAGAGCATGATTTTTGGTTCTTCTCTTTTGTTGAAGAATATAGGCTTTTTATCTTTTTTTCGAGACGGTACTAAGAAGTACGACTCTTGTATTAAATCCAGTGATACCATATTTTGTCGAGATGATACGACTTCTATTGTAAGTGGTTTAAAGTTATCTAGCATATCCAGATAACACTGAGTATAGTAAAAGACATCAGTATACTGCAAAGGAGAAGCTTTATTGATTTTTACACCATCATTTACAACAGGGACTTTAGCCTTAGCAGGCTTAGTCAAATTGATGACAAGAGGGGGAGAAGAAGAACGAGAAGGAGGAGGGAGCTTCTTGCGATGAAGATCGATTACAAGCGGCTCAGAAGAGGTGAGCTCCCCTTGTTCCTGACTATCACCTTTAGGTCGCTTCTCATGGGAAGGTAGATAGATAGTCAGTGGTTGGGAAGACTGAGGACCGGAGGTACGTCCTTTGACTGGAATTACCAGAGTATCATTAGGTATAATCTTCTGTTCTTCATCTGTGTCCATTGCTAGTACCACCTTCATGAATTCCTCTTTGTACATACGAGAATCGTTGCAATACGCTTCAACTCCTTTAAAAGGATTCAGATCTGTAACCTTTTTTTGGACTTCTCCATTACCATCCACATATTTGAAACATTGGTGGAGCATAGAGGGTACAATATTGTGTTCATGGAGGAATGGTCTTCCAAATAAAGTATTGTATGAGCCATGATTGTCAATAACATAGAAAGTTACTTTTGTACAAAAATTGCCAATTTAAAGTTTTAGGCGTATCTTCCCCAAAGGTTCACTTCTTCCTTGATTGAATCCCAGGATGGTAGTGATAGTTATAGAAAGATTATGTATTGGGATTTTCAAAGCGTCCAATAAGGACTTTGGCATGATGCTAAGTGCAGACCCGGAATCAATCAGAATATGGTCGACTTTCATGGTGTCCACATACCCCATGAAATAGAGAGGTTGATCATGACGATTTTCTTCTAACAATATGTCATCTTGTGTAAAAGTGATATTGGGCATTAATTCAAATACACTATGACAATGTGCACAGCTGACTGGCTCTTTTTTGGGCTTCTTGAGAAGAGTCAAACAAGTGTCAGCCTGCATCAAGGCTTTACTTAATGTCTCACGAGTTTCTTTTGAGAGACGTAAAAGTTGAAAGATTGACAATCTTGCTGGAGTATTAGCCAATTGAGCCAATATGTCAAAATTATAGGGCTTTTCAAGTCCAAGAGATGATAACTTCTTCAACGCTTTATCAAAGCGAACAGGTTGCTTTCCCTTGTCTGCTGATGTTGGTTTAGGAGGAGATGGTTCGACCACTGGCAAGGATGTAGATGGTGTATCTTCAGTAGGAGAAGATGATGGAGGAAGAGCATCTGGGGATGGAGCAGGGTTCTCTTGATTTTTGGAATACTCCCGAAGATAGGGTTTCCCAGATCTAGTGCCCATTAGGATTTCTTCTTCTGTTAATGGTTCAAAGGATACCATATTACAGTTTTTGGATTTAGACTTGGAATGCTTCTTCTGCTTAGAAGAGGAAGGCATTTCAAATTCTGCCATCAGATCTGGATGAATCCACATAATCTCTCCTCTGTCAGTTGACATTGGAACAAGACCTTCATTTTGAGGAGGCAGGATATTTACAATTTCCAGAGTAGTCCTTGGAATGGGTACAACACCATCTTGTACGAGTTGTGGTGGAAAATCACCGAACTGGAGAGAAACCATATTAGCAGTCACCGTTTTCTCGTCTTGCTATAGAGTAATTGCTCCAGAGTTGACCAACTCCTGGATTTTGCCCTTGAGCACATAACATGCACTGGTTGGATGCCCTATGAATCTGTGATAAACACAGTATTTAGGGTGATCAGTTTTACTAACTTCTTCTGGTCGCTTTGCCTCTGCAAGCTAAAGCTTATTGCTTTTGATCAAGCAATCGAAAATGCTTAAAGTATCATCTTCATCGAAAGAATACTCTTCTTTTGGACGAGTTAACTTTTGCAGTGGTGCTGGTGGGGTGGATGCCGTCTGAGTAACATTGACAGTGAATGACTCTTTGCCTTTATGATTGATGGCCAATGTTTCTTTATTCTTGCGGTTATTCTGGCGATTACTACCCCCGGGGGTAGAATGTTCATCTTGGTTAGGATGAGTCATCTGGACTCCTAACTGCTTGAACTTTTCGGTACTAACTTCTGCCGCCTTTGCATTAACAATAAAAGAAGGCAAATCCTGGAATTGTGTAGATCCCGTCCACATACTGATAATAGGCAACAAGTTTGATTTGCAAGTGTCTATTGTTACAGCAGATGGAGTACCTAAAGGTATTTTGAGTGCCTCTCGGCGGAATCTTTCAATGAAACTCTATGTGGATTCATTATACCTCTGTTTAATTTTAATGAGGGCAGACATTGTCATGTCATTGACTCCCTCATAAAATTATTCCAAGAACATTTGCTTGAAACCAGCAAAAGAAGTGATACAACCATCAGTTAGGCTACGGTACCAGTCATATGCTGCATCGGCTAAACAACCGACGAACACTTTGGTAAGGATAGCATCATTTGGCTATAATTGATCAGTCATCACTTCGAAATGATTGATGTACTGACTTGGAGAAGTGCTACCATCAGACAGGATAATGGTTAGGAGTTTATACTTAGGAAAAAATGGAACTTCCTTCCACTCTGTAGGATATGGTTGCTTTATGCCCAATCTTTGTAGGCCATCCTTCTGCTTGAAGGCCTCAAACTGAGTGTGTAAGAGTTTTACAGCCTCATTAGCATCCCCTAATGTTTGGAAATTGGTAGGCTGATTAGAAGTATTAGGAGGAGGAACAGCGTGGTAATTACCACCTCCAGCACCAGACTGACTTGGATCAGCTTAAATTGGCACAGAAGCAACCTGAGGGGCTGGTACCCCCAGAATAACAGGTACAGAAGATGCTATAAGCTCAGGATTTGTAACAGGGTTTCCAATCGAAGGTACTGTATGTTGAGCCACCATTATGGTGTGCATGCTTGCAACCATTTCTGCCATGGTTTTCAATTTGTCGTCTAATACAACAATTCGTTGCTCTTGACTGGTTGACATAGAGGCTTCTTGATCTTCCGTAATGGTATATGCTGTCACTTCTCTTGCTGCAATTGATGAGATAGTTCACTCAGAACTTTCACTATCTGCATCAAACTCTGAAAGAGAGTCCTCTCCCACATGAGTGATAGGGAGATCTTCTTGATTAAAGACATCTTGGATCAAATGACGATTTCTCGATCTAGTGTATTGAAAGACACCTTCATTGGATGCATGGATCCGGTCTTAGTATTGTTGACTGGGATTACGGGATGCACTACATCTTGGACGTTTCCCACCCCAGTGCCTTGAGAAGTCATGTTAACAGAAGCATATAATAGTTCATCTTCGTCTTCTATTATATGTTCAGGAGTTGAAGCATAGTTCAGACGATCAAAGACAAATCGTCGAGCCGATTGGCAACAACAATTGATGACAACTTCATGTAGGCAGTGGCGATTTGAAGCACGATTTGGAGGTAAGGAAAACATTCCCGTAGTCTCTCACCTTTGTGTATGACGTTGCCGGAGGTCAGTTACAACCGCAGGATGAGAAGAAGTCGGAGGAACATATTCCTTAATGACGTTAGGAACATGTCTCCTATTCTTCAGGTGTTTAGTTCCTTGAGTGTACAAAGATGTACTCAACTCATTAGCATAGGTAGATGGGTCTTTCTTTTCAAACTTTGACTTTTGGTGCAGATTAGCCTTTGGCATAGGGTTCTTGTGTTTTGCCAAAGTTGATATTGGTTGACGCCTATTGAGATAAGCGCGTAAATCTGAAAATTCCATTCTCGGTGTCTCTGTTTGTGATACCTTCAATTTTCCTTGCTTGGATCTTAAAATTTGCAAGGTAGGAAGGTCTTGACCAAACCCCATAGGGGTAGGTAAGATACCTCTCTGATCAGTATTCTTTCCGGTATCAGAGATTCGAGGACCTCTGTTTACAGGAATAAAATCTTATACATCTTCCTCTGAGTCATAGACCAGGGAAGTTTGAGGAAAGACCAAAGGGTGCTTTCCTTTATTTTGAATAGGGTTAGCTAAGAAGCATTTCCCTTTGTTCTGTTGTGTGATCATTTTAGGCATAGATTGTGCCAATTGAGAAAATGCCATAGGACTTTTTCCTTTGTTCTGTCTAGTGTTAGCACTAGGACATGAATTTCAGAACTTGAGAATTGGAAGAGGGAATAGCCAAAAGACTAGTTCCCTTAAGTTGCGCCGGAGTAGCAGATTGTGCCTGGGTTACTGATTGCTTGGGTTGCGACATAGTCCTACGGACTACTAGTAGCACCTTGGCAGCAACATTGGTAGACTGTGCCTCGACAGTAGCTTGAACTGACTGTGCCTTGGCAGCAAAGATTGTAGTAGGCTGCGCATGGGCAGCAGAGTGAGCAGATTGTGCCTTAGCAATAGAAATAGGCTGTACTGGAGCCACTGAGGCGGATTGCACCTTGGTCATTGAGCACTCAAGTTATGCATGGGCAAAGGCGACTTGGCGATAGCCACCGTGCGCTTGTTGCTCTTGGTGTTGATCATATTCTCGTAGGGTGTCTGGTTGACTTGAACAACCAGAGTCTTCTGCATCTTGCCGATCGACGCAATGTCATATTGAGTTGTCACTTTCTCGTCGGAGGAGAAAGTTGTCCCCAGTGGAGTCGCCATTTTGTTTGCAAAAAAAAAATTATTTTATTTCAAACTTGTAATAGAGTACAAAGTATAATGAATTATGGAGAAGTACAACTTTAGGAATCTGATCAGGAGACGATCACTTTATCTCTTGGACTATGTGAACTTGAAGACTGTAGCCTCTAGAGAACGCAGCAGCAATTTTGCAAGAGTTCTTGATCTCTGTCCCTGCGTGTGTTCGATGATTAGAAACTCTATTTATAGAGTTCAGGAAATAACTGTTTTAGCAGTTATTCTAATGTACGCGAGGCTGGATTACGCCGTACTGGGTTGCACCAACCTCCTGTTGTGCCAACTTTCATTCCGTTGTCAATCGTGTACTAACTATATTTAGACGCATGGTATTATATGATTGAGATGCACGTGATCGTGTACAGGATAGTAGACACGTCTTGAGAGATTACTGGCATATGTGCCACGTCATCCTGCTTTAGAATGTAAGCTGTCTCAACTTTATCAGGTTGCACGAGCTTCAGTCAACAAGTCAAACTGCATTTGATTTGAGCTGCGCCTACACATGTGGCAGCTTCTGAGCTAAAGTCGTTCAGGTTGTGCCCAGGTGCAATTAAGGATTTTGTTTAGATTGCGCCTGGGTACAACTCACGAAGTGTACAGGACAGTTGTCCACCAACTTCTCTTGAACGGCACAATTCACGAGATTCGAAGAGATTTTCCTCGTTCAGTGTTGTGTCAGTCGTCAGTATTGTCAGGTAAGGATAACCATTAAGTATCAGATGCCACGTAGATTTTGGCACAAAAAGATTGGACGCAGTCTGATATCGGGTGCAATCTGATCGATGATGCAGTCTGTTCTCTGAGCTTCATATCAGTGGCACAACTTAATTTTTGGGGCACAACTTGATCACTGATCAGTATATTCAAAGCGTAACTTGATTTTTAGGCTCTACAGATGGAATGCCTCAACAGGATCCCAGACTACATTTGGATACGAAGAGCTGTGTCCGACTCATTGAAATATATCTTCATTCTAGTTGGATTCTCCAGGTACTGATCTATCTTTTTGTTGTAGAGTCTGTTGCTACGAATCTTGAGTAAGTGTTGTATTAAACATGATTGGTCCTGGGAAACTCGGGGTTAGTTCATGTCCAGCCATTTGTGCATGTCAAACTTTGATCGTGACCAGTGTTGTTTGTGTCAGGTGTGACTGTCCTTGGAGGCATATTGGGGAGACTCTGTACCTGGGTTGGGGTCTACGTATGCTTAACGGGACATTTAGTCTTGAATGTTCTACTGAATGTTGAGGTGAATGAGTTACTAAACTTTTTGGTTTTTCTTTGTTCTGTTAATTTGGATTGTTAGGCTAGTGTTAAGCTTTTGGTCATAAATTCTATTTTCATCTAATATTGTAAACTATTATTGTAACGGTTGGATTAGGCTACAAGCCTATGGGTTCCATATTGGGCTGGCCATGGGTTGGTTGGGGCGTGCACATACTTTGCAAGATTTTTGGCTTTGAATATGTTGTTAAAACTTTTTGGGCTTCGTATACATACTTTTGCTGAGTTGAGTTAGATTGTGGCTGCAGTAGGAATTGTGTTGTTTGGAAAGGGTGGATTTCTTATTAGTATACTAATTTCAGTCTATATAAGAATTTATGGGCTTGTGGGTGTGGATAGGCTTTAAAAGTTCTATGCAAAATGGGCTCTAAAATTTAATGGCTGAGTATGAGCCGAGAGTTAGTTTATAACTAATATGCAACTAAATTATTATTAAGTAATTTTGTAATGAGTATTTCTATAGTTTGATTATTATTTGCTTATATATGAATACATGTATTAGGTTAAGGAAAGTAGCCATGTTTTTATTACTAAGATTCTACACAAGTATTATATATATTGCTTAGTATATTTTAGTTGGTCATAATATGTATAGTTAATGGATTTTGTTATAATCAATTAGTGTTATCCTATAGACAAATAATTAGTAGTTAGTTATAGTTAGAAAATTAGTAAACTTCGTAGTCGATTACAACCTAACCAATTTGTATTATTCAAGAGGACCTAGAGATTACTATCTTCCTATTCTCGATCTTTCTGAGCAAGGCAAGTACTTCTATAATTTTGACTCATTTACTTCATTTCATGTTCTTTTTCATATTGGACACACTATTACACGGCTTGATCTACATTGTGGTTAATGATCTTTACTTGTATCATGGGGATAGAAAATACTACGGATATGTGACCAAAGCCAACCTTAGGTATTGCATGATAGCTTAAGTCTCACATCGTGAACGTGGGATTTAAGCCATACCAATATATTATTCTTGTTTCATTATTATAGATTGTACTTTGCTCCTCTCCTGACAGGATATGTTACAGGTGAACTTGTGGCCATATATGATTCCTACTATTGGCAGGCACTACAAAAATATTGTTAATTAGCGACTGAATTTACTGACGGAAGTTAAAATGTCGCTAATCAGCGACGGAATACCAACTGACTAGCAAATGATATATTATGTAAAACATAGTATTAAAACACGTCGCTAGATCTGTCACTAGTTCGTTGCTAAGTAAATAGCGACGGTTTAGTGATGGACAGTTCCGTCACTGGACAGTAAAAGTAAATCAGCAAGTTTTTCTTTCTCATTATTAAAATTTTCACCCAAATTTTCGTTCCCTCCCCAAAGCTCCGCCCCTTTCGACGACCGACTCCTGACCCCTCCTCCTCCCTCGGCGACCTCCTCCTCCTTCGTGCGGCGACCCCCGATCCTAGACCTCTGACCCCCTCCTTCTCTGCTGTCCTCGGCGACTCTCTTCTCCTCCGCTGTCCTTCGGCGACCGTTCCCTGACCCCCGAACCCCTCCTCCTCACGCGGCGACCCCGACCCCCTCCTCCTCATGCGGCAACCCTCGACCCCCTCCTCACGCGGTGACCCCCGACCCCCTCCTCTCCGGCTCGAATGGCGGCGTCGGCAAAAGAACCCCTCTCCTCCTTGTTGATCTCTGACACAGCCTCCTCCTCCTCCAGGTATAAATTTTTTTAGGTGTTTAATTAACATATACTTTGACATGAAAATTATGACATTGTAATTTAATTGTGTAAATATTATAGGTTGGGTTTTGGACACGGACAACACAGTATAGTAGCTAGGGTTTCGGACACGGACACGGACACATACATAATGTAGTAGCTAGGGTTTTGGGTTTTTGTAAACTATTCAAGATTCATAAAATTGGAATTGGATATCCAAATATTTTCGTGCGTTAAGATATTGAATCCGTTAATATTGGATTATGATATAAGGATATCCGATTCCAATTTTGATAGGCCGATAATAAATCGATACGGCCGATACGAACCCGATACAGACATTAAGATATTGAATCTGTTAATATTGGATTATGATATAATGATATCTGATTCCAATTTCGATAGGCCGATACTAGCACTAATCCGATAGGCCGATACTAACCCGATACGGTCGATACTAACCCGATAAGGATATCCGATTCCAATTTTAGGCCGATACTAATCCGATAGGCCGATACTAACTCGATACGGTCGATACTAACCCGATACTAATCCGATAGGCCGATACTAACCCGATACGGCCGATACTAACTCGATAAGAATATCTGATTCCAATTTCTATAGGCTGATACTAATCCTATAGGCCGATACTAACCCGATACTAATCGGATAGGCCGATACTAACCCGATACTAACTAGATACTAACCCAATACGGCCGATACTAATTCGATAGGCCGAAACTAGCCCGATTTTGATATTACCGATTTTGATATCGATACTCATAGGAATGGTCTGATACCGATTTCGATATCGATACTCATAGGAATAGTCGATATTACCGACTTCGATATCGATACTCATAGAAATGGTGTGATACCGATTTTGATGCTGATACTGTTAACTTTGGTTGTTAAAATTAGGTACTATATTAATTTTTACTTGTATTTACACATATATGATACTTGGTGCAGAACTGGTTTGAACAACGAATCGATACTTAGTTAACCATTCGTGGATGTACAATCGGCGACATGAGAGCAAGATTGATCTGACGGATGATTTCAAGGCGGGCGTCGAGGAGTTTTTGAGATACGCTAGTAGCCAACCTTATTTCATGGACGGAAAGCTCATAATGTAACTCCTCTTCCTGTTTTTTTCAAAATTATTATTTTTATTATTTGTGTTCAAATAAGACTCTCATCAAAATCTAATCCACCGCAACAGCAAGCCTCGCATCCCTAATTTTTGAAATTTCCCAATCTCAAAATTTTCTCCAAATCTCTAACCCTAACCCTAATTTTGTCAGGCCTCCTTAAGATATTTTAAATTGATGACCTAGTTTATTATTAAATTAAATATTTGAATTTGTATGTTGAAATTATTTGATAAATAAGTAGTATTCTTAAATTACTATGATGACCGTCTAATTGATATAGATCTATATGATTTAATATTACTCGATATTATCGAATATTTATTTGCATTAATATCAATTTTAATTAATTAATAGATTATGATTGTTCTGGTTTAAAGATTCTTTTGATTTAAATAAAGGGAGGCTTTATCTATTAAGAGTCTTACACTTTATCTAATATGAATATATTAAAAGTTTGCTAATACAAAATATTACTAAATTTACTTTGATAATATATTATTAGCATAACCCATTACTGGATTGAGCTTTCCATGTATATGATTTAAATTTATAGATATTATCGAATATATATATTTTAAATATTATTTATATGATTTCAAGGAAATATATTCGTTTTAAAATAAGTTATTTGATGGCAATGAATATTATTTCGTAATAATTGATTATTTGATGTATTTGAATTATATGATTTAAATCATCCAATAAAATATTAAGCAATACTTTGAATTATTATTTCTATAAAATATCATATTTTAGATTGGATTAATTACGTTTAAAATAATTATTTAGGATTTAAATTTATGAGAAGACTATCTATTAGAATTTAAATTATTTACTTTAGTTGGAGGATTGAATTGTACATGGAACTTATGATAAGATTTCTTTTAAATTAGTATTCCTATCTACTCCTTTAAATTATTATGTTATCCATATCTTTGGAAAACTTGTTGGCCTATATAAACCTTTTAGTTTTTCAAGAAATTCACAAGCAAATCACACGAACAACACCAGCGCCAATACCAGCGCCGCCCTCCCTGTCAATACCAACACCACAGCCGTAAGCGTCGAACGCCCACCCCGCTCTCCTCTTCTGCCACCACAACACAACCAACAACTTGCTAGAGCAACCACAGCCCATCATCACCGACGCCACCAATTTTACAACCACCACCATTACCATATTCGTGTCCGATTGTGTCCGTGTATCCATCAAAAAATTACCATATCAATTGTGTCCGGACCCGTGTCGTCAGTGTACACACACATTCTCTTTCTATCCATACAAACCGCAGCAGTTCGTGTCCGACACGATCCCATCCACAACATCCATCCCTCATCTGTGTCCGATCAATCTGGACACATCAACAAGGGAAAATAAATCAAAACCTAACCTAAACCCTGACCTCCCGAGAACCGTGGACTCGCCGCAGTCACCGACGACCTCCAGTCATCGTGCCTCCTCGCCAATGAATAGGCGAGCATCTGTCTGGGCGAGTGCCCCCCCGGCCGCAGGCTCCCCTCCGGCCTAGAACCGTCCGACCTCTGGCGAGCCCGACGTCGTGCGCGGTCAGCATCCTCCGCCGCTCCACACCTCGGTTACGGCCCGCCTCCACTCGTCCTGGCCGCCACGAAGGGTAAGCGCTGCGGTTCTGCCTGCACCGCTGCTGCTTCCTCCGGTCACGACTACCCAGTGCTCAACCTTGGCCCGACTGCCGAACCGTCGTGAGGGGACGAACATCTTCCCACGCTGTCAAGGCGGCTGCGCCGAGCAGAAGAGCTCGGTAAGCTTTCATCATTCCTCTCTGACCCTCTTCTTATTGTTTTCTTAATTCTTCTCTCCCTTTCCTAAGGTACTGTTTGGGAAGGGTAGAAAATGGGAGGAAGAAAAAAGTTTAAGGGAAAGTGAGAGGAAAATTTTAAATGATGGTGTTTGGAAAGGAGGAGAGAACATGGGGGAGGAAAATTTGAGAGAAAAAAGTAGGTGGGTCCCACCAAAAAATTTTCCTCCCAAATGTGGGAGGAAAATGGAGAGAGATGAGAGAAATTTGAGTGAATTTACCCCACCACCCCTCAAAAAGTTAATATTAAATCATCATTTGAGAATACCAAAGAGAAAATAGTAATTATACCTATATCCATAAACAAATAAAAAATTATTTTTAAACTTTTCTTTTCCCTACTTTTTGTCCATCCAAACAAAGGAAGGAAAAATTAACTTTACTCTCCTCTATTTTCCTTTCCCTCAAATTTTTCTCTCCTTTCCCACAAATGTTCCCAAACACAGTGTAAGTTCTCACAAGAGAACGTTCTGAGTTCTCACAGAAAACAAAAAGGAGTAAATGCAGAGCACAGGAATCAAGGAGTAAAGTTAATATTAATTATTAATTTATTTTCATATTCTTTACAATCGTCAGTTTGATTGTGTTGTATAGTTATATTATTTATGTATAAATACTGTATTATTTTTAGTATAGTTATGTGTTGTTTTATTAAAAATATATCTTTGGTAACAAAGTGTAGTATTTGATAAAAGTATATATATTATATTTGAAAAAGTATATTAGTATTTTCTAAATCATATTGTTGTATTATTCTATTAGTATTTTAAATTATGATTATTGACTTAAGAAAAAATATTGTTATTTATTATTAATATTAAAATATATCTAATTTATATTATTGTATTATTTGTATCTCAAAATGGTTTTAACTTAGAAAACTATTATTTCGAATGTAGCGTTGACCTAATATGTATTTTGACATAAATGAGTTTTAACCTTTTATATATATATATATATATATATATATATATATATATATATATATATATATATATATATATATATATATATATATATATATATATATATATATATATATATATATACTAAAGATTTTCTTTTATTTAACGAGTTCCCTTCGACTATCAAAATCTTGAATAAAATCAGTCATACGTTCCTATTTCTTATAATCCTAACTTCCTTATATCGAACCTAGGCTATTCTTACTATCTTGGACTCAATAGAATTATCGGTTTCACCAGCAAAGGACCCCAGACAAGTGCACTTTCTGATTGCTTTCAATTCATACTAGTTTTCTATTTCATGTTTATACATATGCTCTCTTGCTTGACGACACGTTGTCACATGGATTAGTATGATGGATTTGTTTATACTTCGTGATTGTCTTTTACATGCTTACCATGCTTGCGACTGGATTCCATAAGTACTAGCTGGGCGGAAAAATATCTTAGTAGACATGTGGACTACCTAGAAATATCCTCAAAATATCTATTCTTGTTAGATAGCAGTCGCACAATTCACATACGGGGTGCCAGATTTACCCCTTAGCCATCCACATGTTGAACAAGATATTTTAAAACACATGGATAGTTATCTTTTACTTGTTTTCCTTGTTTTCTTCACCACTTGCTATGACATCCTAGTTACATGTTTCTCCAGTTGATACATCGTGTTGTGGAGTTACCTACTTGCTTTCTAGATATGCCATGATTTCAGTTACTAGCTAGTTTCATTTCACATATGTTATTTTCATGTCTTGAGAATTCTATTGTATTTTTGCATTGCCGTCGGCTTGTGTGCTTGTTCCATTCCTGACTGGAAACCAATATTTTTCAGGTTAGTCGTGGCTTCTTTAGCATTAGAAGATTCGGGTGTACTTGCAGGCAGAAACCTAAAAATTAGATAGATATGGTACTATTTTTTATTAATTGTAGAACCTTGTACTTTCTGTAAAAATAAATGTTGTAAATGTTATAATAAATTTAGAAAAGTAAATGAGCAATAAATGCTATGTTCATGTGATATTGAGCGTTATGACCGTGACAGCGTTCTACCCTCGACTCTGCGGTATAGGTTGGCTTGGACACGCACTTGTATCCCAAAAAGTGAGTGCGGGTCGTGACACATAAAGTGCCCTTGTGTCAATTTTCGTAATATATCATTCAGAGAGGTAGATCTCGTGAGAGAGCACCTCTACAAGAAGGGTTTCGTACCGAACTACAACGAGTGGAAGGATCAAGGAGAACCTTTGGTTCCGCAATATCAGTTCTCCTTCAATACGGAGGTGGGAGACCCCACTCTTGGAGACCACTTCTAATATCGGCATCGAAACTTGTTAAGTGAGTTGGTATCTGATGTGGCTTGTGCCGGTCTAAGTTTTGATCCGGAGGATCCGAATCCTGTTGCAAAGGAGTTCTATGATATGTTCAACCATGTCGATACTCTATTATATTTGGGTTGTGATTCTTATTTTGTCTTGTCGGTGGTGATGCGATTGTTGAACCTCAAGTCTGATTTTAACTTACCGCAAGAATGCTACGATCGGATAATTCAGTTTGTTAGAGAGTTGCTGCCAACAGGAGCGAAGTGTTGACACAAAGTCACAGTCAACCAGATATTGATAACATTGACTAAATAATATTTGTAATAATTCAATATGACACACGACGTCTACATTAAGCTCAAGTCAGACGACAGCTCAGTCTCAGCTTCTCAGTTATATTTGAGTCTGTATTTTACACTTTTGTTGAGTCTAGACTGATGTAAACTGTGTCATGCTGAGCTCTTGAGACTTGACCTATAGCCTACCTAATAATCCTCAAACTCCACCATCCAGAAAAATACCCACTGGCCACTTAGATCAGCTCTGTGCTCTGGAGACAGAGTTCGGGCCGAACTCTGCCTCCACACAGAGTTCGGGCCGAACTCTGTCCCCTAAAAATCAGCATTCCTAATTTTAGGGTTAGCTGGTTGCTAGTTGTCCAACGGCCAAATATTTGAAATTTCCTACCCGAATTCTGGCCGAATTCTGCCTACAAAAACACTATAAATAGGCCATGAATTTTTCTCATTTCAAATCATCCAATCTTCTCTTCTCTTCTCTCTTATAGCTCAAATAAGCCATACCCTTCCCATCTACTAGCCACAAGCCTCCTAAGTCTCGAGTGTTCAGCATCTCTCAGTTAGGATTCTTGTGCAAGAGTTGAAGAAGTCGCTTGGACAATTCCAAGCAAATCGCCACTGCGATCCTCTGTGAGAAGTTGACGTGCTCTTCTAAAGTAAAGGCACGGGTTGTAAACTACTATTTCACAAATAGTGGATTTAATCCTGAGCTAGAGTTCTCAGGCCTGGACTAGTCCTCCACGAGGGAAACCAGGTTAAAATCGTTGTGTTTGCGTATGCTTTCTTGCTCTTCATTTACTTTCCGTATTTTACTCTGATTATTTATAATTCGTGAAAGAGTTAATTTTTAATTGATTATTTTCTATATAAACTCTATTCACCCCCCTCTAGAGTTGCCACCTGTTCTTCAATTGGTATCAGAGCTCTGTTCTCTTTACAAGGATTTACATCCTAGAGCTGATCCATGGCAACCACACAATCCTTGATTTTCAATCACGGTAAAGGACAGTCCACTCATAGGCCTCCCCTATTTGATGGAACTAACTACACGTATTGGAAAACAAGGATGAGTTTTTATCTCAAGTCTCTAGACTTCGCCCTGTGGACAGTCGTCACTGACGGTTACAAAAAGCCCGCCAGGATAGTTGTCAACGGTGATCTCATTGAGAAATTACATGACAAATATTCTGACGAAGAGAAGAAACAGGCAAGTCTAGACGCGAGAGCTATTAATGCTTTATTCTGTGCTATAGACAGGAATGAGTTTAACAGGGTATCCACATGCACCACATCCCACGAAGTATGGAAACTTCTAGAAGTGACGCATGAAGGAACCACCCAAGTCAAGGAATCAAAAATCAGTCGTCCTACGCAAGAATACGAGGCATTCAAGATGAAGCCAAACGAGACGATCACACGGATGTTCACAAGATTCTTCGACATCATCAACCCCCTGTCTTCACTTGGAAAGCAATATTCAAATCATGAGAAGATTCGCAAGTTGCTTAGGGGGCTACCAAAAATTTGGAACCCTAAGGTGACAGCCATCATAGAAGGGAACGATCTCACAACCATGTCAATGGAGACCTTGATGGGTAAGCTCATGACTCACGAGCTTGACCTCAAGGACTTCGAAGAGCCTGCCCCGAAGACTAAGGAGATCACTCTCAAAGCTCATCGACGAAGGGCTGAGCACGATGAGACCGAAGACGACAACTCGGATGACGAAGACCAAGCTCTCATGGTTCGCAACTTCAAGAAATTCCTTCGCTTCAATAGAAGAAAGAAGGAACCACAAGAAGACGATGAAGAAGAGCCAACCTGCTATGGTTGCAAGAAGACTAGACACGTCCGAAAAGACTGTCCATTCTTGAAGAAAAGCAATCGCTATGAGAAGCCATACAAGAAGACCTCATCAAAGAAATATGCCAACACAAGCATTTGGCATGAAAGTGAAGCGAGTGACTCCGAGGAAGAAAAGTGACTCTCCTCAAGATAAAGCAAATGTGTGCCTAATGGCAACTTCCAACAAGGTATCTAACGAAACTTTAGACGACTTCTCTTTTGATGAACTTGGCGATGCCTTCACTGATTTACTTGATGATCACAAAAAGGTCATCGGTAAATACAAACATGCCAAAGACAAAATCAAAAGTCTTGAAGACGAAATACAAAGAATTTCTCTATTACTTGATAACATTAGAGACACGTCACCCACTGATATCACTGATGAAGTATCCAAGCTTAAAATAAGCTTACATGATGCTGAAGCACGTATTGAGCAACAAACTCAAGAAATCACTACACTCAACACGATGCTTGCAGAAGAAAAGAGTAGACACAAGATTTCCATGACTAAGATATATGGCTTAAATATTAAGGTTGATGAACTGCAAGCTGTTTCTAAGAGATTAGAAACCAAATTGGGAAAACAGGTTGCTCAACCTCAAACCCAATCACATGGGCACAACACCACTCAAGCTAGTCAACCACGTCATCCTCATGCAGCACGTAACCATGCTTTTATATACACTAACTTTCATAAAACACAAAAACCACGTGCACGTAAGAATACTTCTCATACTCATCATGCTGCACAAAGACACAACCAACATCACTTTACATATAGAAATCATCACAATGCCATGCCATATAGACAAGATCATCATGTCATGCCATATAGACAAGATCACCATATCATGCCATATCACCGTGCTATGCCATATAGACAATATCAGCATACTATGCCACATAGACAATATCAGCATGCCATGCCTCATAGACAACATTACCATGCCATGCCACATAGACAACATCACCATGATCACCATGCAAACTCTACACATCATGTCCATCCACATCATGCTGCCTATAGATATTATTCTCATGTCCCTAGTGTAAATAAAAATGCTATATGTACTTACTGTGGATCACATGGACACATTTCACCACAATGTAGAGTTAGAAGACTGGTAGACAAAAAGATATATGCATGGTTTCCGAAAACTAACTTTTCAGGACCCTCAAGAACTTGGGTACCAAAGGTCACATCTACTCTTGATGTAGGTGGACCTTCCCTCCTCAACTGAAAGTAAGTGGATTCTCGATAGTGGATGCTTGCGACATATGACAGGAGACGCAAATCTTTTCGCATCACTATCGATGAAGAGAGAAGGATACGTATCCTTCGGTAACAATTTAAAAGGGCACATAATAGGTAATGGTATTATTGGTCATCCTCCCTCTCCTGTAATAAAGAATGTCTGCCTAGTGATCGAGTTAAAGCATAACCTGCTCAGTATTAGTCATCTTGCTGATCATGGATATGATATTAACTTTGGACAAAACAATTGCCTCATTTATGATAGGTCAACGGGAGACATTGTTTTTGAAGGAAAAAGAGAGGATAACATTTATATTTTCTATCTTTCTATAGATACTAACAATGCAGGTAGATGTCTATATGCCCACAAAGATGAACGATTACTCTGGCACCAGCGTCTTGGTCATGCCAATATAGATACTATATCCAGGTTATCAACCAAGAAGCTAGTGAGAGGATTGCCCGACATCACATTCAAAAAGGGCACGGTATGTGCCGAATGTGAAATAAACAAGGCAACAAAATCCTCATTTCATTCCATCAACTGTGTAAGTACTACTAGACCCCTGCAACTACTCCATATGGATTTATTTGGTCCTAGTAGAATAGCTAGTCTTGGTGGTAAGCTTTATGCATTTGTTATTGTTGATAATTTTTCGAGATTTACTTGGGTTTTCTTTCTCACAAACAAAAGTGATGCTATTTCGGTTTTTACAGTTTTTGTAAAGAAAGTTCAAAACGAAAAAGGCTACATGATTACTCGAATCCGAAGTGATCATGGAGGCGAATTCGAAAATTATGATTTTGAAAAGTTTTGTGATGCAAATGGTTTTGATCATAAATTTTCTTGTCCAAGAACTCCTCAACAAAATGGTATTGTGGAGCGGAAGAATAGGACTCTTGGCGATATGGCTAGAGTCATGCTGAATAAATTTTCACTTCCGAAATACTTTTGGGCAGAAGCTGTCAGTACAGCATGCCACATTTTGAATAGGGTGCTCATTCGTCCCATTACGAAGAAAACACCCTATGAGCTTTGGTTTGGGAGAACCCCCAATGTTTTTTATTTTAAAGTTTTTGGATGTAGATATTTTATCCTTAACACCAAAGACAACTTAGGCAAATTTGATGCCAAAGCTGACGATGGTATCTTTCTTGGTTATGTCGCCAAGAGTAAGGGATATAGAGTCTTTAATAAACGCTCACTAATTGTGGAAGAGTCAACAAATGTGACTTTTGATGAAGATAACAGTGCAGCAAGTACTCTTGATGATGACGTTGAGCCATCAACTTCTACTCCAATGAATACTTCAACCGAAACTAATTCTCTGGAGGGCTTGCCTAAGAAATTTTCTTTCAAGCCGTCTCATCCAGAAAATTTAGTGATAGGAGAAGTTTCACGTGGAGTAACTACTAGATCATCACTAAGAGACTCTATTGCTAGCACTGCCTTTATTTCACAAGTTGAGCCGAAAAACATTTCTGAAGCTTTTAATGATAAATTTTGGATTTCTGCTATGCAAGAAGAACTCAACCAATTCGAGAGGAGCCAAGTGTGGGAACTAGTTCCTAGACCAGCTAATCACTCGATAATTGGTACTAAATGGGTGTTTAGAAACAAAGTGAATGAAGATGGTTCAGTCACACGTAACAAAGCTCGTCTAGTAGCTCAAGGATACAACCAAGAGGAAGGTATCGACTACGATGAGACGTTTGCTCCTGTTGCTAGACTAGAATCCATTCGGATGCTTTGTGCATTTGCAAATTATCAAAATTTCAAATTATTTCAAATGGATGTGAAAAGTGCTTTCTTGAATGGTTTTATTAAGGAGGAAGTTTATGTAAAACAACCCCCTGGCTTTGAAAATCACAAATTTCCCGACCACGTGTTCAAGCTAAAGAAAGCGCTATATGGCCTTAAACAAGCCCCCAGAGCTTGGTATGAAAGGCTAAGCAGTTTCTTGCTTGAGAAAGGTTTTTTAAAAGGGAAAATTGACACTACACTTTTTATAAAATCCTTTAAAGACACTATTCTATTAATTCAAATTTATGTTGATGATATCATTTTTGGTTCTACTGATGAAACCCTCTGTCAAGAATTTGCCAAGTGTATGCAGACAGAATTTGAATTGAGCATGATGGGAGAACTCAACTACTTTCTTGGTCTGCAAGTGAAACAAATGGCTAATGGAACCTTCATCTGTCAGTCGAAGTATACAAAGGACATGCTAAAAAAGTTCGATCTTGACAACGTCAAACCAATCAGCACTCCAATGGCTACTTCAACCAAACTCGAACCAGATGAGAGCGGCAAACCCGTTGATTAACGTAAGTATCGAGGTATGATAGGCAGCTTACTTTATTTAACTGCTAGTCGCCCCGATATCATGTTTAGTGTTTGCTTATGTGCTAGATATCAAGCAAATCCTAAGGAATCACACTTGACCGCGGTTAAGCGTATCTTTCGATACCTTAAGGGTACGGTTACAGTGGGCCTATGGTATCCCAAGTCAACATCATTTGACATCATTGGTTACTCTGATGCTGACTTTGCTGGATGCAAGGTCGACCGTAAAAGTATAAGCGGCACGTGTCATTTATTAGGAAAGGCTTTAGTCTCTTGGTTTTGCAAGAAACAGAATTTTGTCGCACTATCCACAACAGAAGCTGAATACATCGCAGCTGGGCGTTGTTGTGCACAAATTCTGTGGATGAAGCAAACCCTTGAAGACTATCATCTATCTTTCATGCACATTCCTATATTCTGTGACAATACTAGTGCTATTAAATTGACTAAGAACCCTATCTGTCACTCACGCACAAAACACATTGAAATTAGACACCACTTTTTGCGTGATCATCAGCAAAATGGCACGATTAACTTAGAGTTTATTGACACTGATCATCAGCTAGCAGACTTCTTTACTAAGCCATTATCCGAAGAGCGCTTCAATTTCCTTTGTCGTGAACTTGGAATTTTAGATGAAGTTGTCTTGAATTAAAACTTACCTGCGTAAATCTCGATTATATTATGATTCTCTTACGATGAACTTGCTATGGGTACAAGCCGAAAGGGTCCTTCTGACAACAAGGCGTAAAAGCCTAAGCGATACGGTGCACTAGTCCACAGGACTACCGCTAGCTGGGATCCGGCCCCTGCAGCTAACCCATGGCAACTTCAAACTATTGAATTATGATATATTTCCTTATTTATTATATGGTTCGTTTTGATTTCTTACTGCTGATTCACTATTTTTCAATTTCATTCTGCTATTATTCTATTTGATTGAATCTTTCAAGCTATTGCTCTTATCTAACTTGATTTCCCTTACTTAAATTTTTTTAGCCTATTTTCAGTTCTGGAACAAGTACCCAGAACTCGGGCCGAACTCTGTCCCCAACAGAGTTCGGGCCGAATTCGGTTCCCCCATTCCAGAATCGGGGACAGCTTCAGCCGTTTGATCAAATGTGATCCTACGGTCCAGATTTACTCCGACCAAAGAAAACCCTCCTCTTCTATTCGGGTTTTTATCTCTCTCCTTCATTCTTACCATCACCTTCACCTCTCCAAACATATTTTCACAAACCCTAACCCTAGTTTTCTCTCCAATGTGCTCCATTGCTCATCAAAATCAAGGAGAAGGGCTATTTTCTCATTCTCTTTCACTGTTCATTATTAATTTGAGGTATAACTCCTTCTCCCTCTCTATTTCAAGTTCTCTATTTGTTTGAAAATGGCTCCTCGCTTGCCCAATCGTGGGAAGAGGATTCGAACCGAGGGTGCTTCCTCTTCGAATCCTCCTCCTCCCATTGAGCAACCCGTTGAACAACAACAACCCCTTCATCCGTTGTTCAATCCACCTCCTTCCAGCGACCCTAATACTTATGACGACCGATTGTTTGTATCGTTAGACGCCTCCAACGAGTGGTTTAGTGACTTTCGGACTCGTCCGGTCTTCGTGGGACATCCCATTAATTTTACTATTTTCTCACAATTTGAATCATTGTTTCAAGATCTTTGCTTAAATGAGTTAGTGGCTTCAAACTTTGTTATTTATCGTAGCGCCATACAAATGTTCTATTGTAACTTGACTCACGATGCCGCTCACATCTATTCCCGGGTTGCCGGTATTGATATTGCTTTTGATGCTTCTGCGTTGGGCGAGTATCTTGCACTTCAAGATCTCGATATTTGGGATAAGCTTGTGGAAGCTCGCCAATTCCAATTTGTTGGTGAAACTTCCCTTGAGAGTTTCAAGGAGGAACTATGTGCCCCTAACATAAGTCCTCGCAAGCTTATGGCCAAGCACCTCAACCCGTATTTCTATGAACTTCATCGAATTATTTTCAACACTATTTTGCCAAAAGCTGGCTCCACCGATGAAGTTACATATTTTGAGATCTCTGCTTTGTATCATCTTCATTATCGCATTCCGTTCAATCTTCCACGTACAATGATGGACTGGATGATTAACTGTAGGAAGAAACCACGGGCCCTGGTTTATCCTTTGTATCTTCCCATGGTTTTTCGTGCGTTCATTGTCCCTCTTCATGATTGTGCTTTCTTGCCTGCTCCTGCATTCCTTTCCAAGGCACGACGTCTTCAGGCAGTCGTCGCCTCTCCTGACACTTCTGAGCATTCTGATGATGAGGAGCCCGACGCCCCTCTACTTGGACAGGATGCGCCTCCTCCTCCTGCTACTCTTGACTCCATCCAGACCATGCTCAGAGATCGTTTCGCATTGGAGGACGATCGCTGGACTCAGATAGACTACCGTACTACCCTGCAGATGAGTGCCCTCAGCAACTCGCTGCACGATATCCGGTATTCCATATCTCGTCACCCTTCTATGCCCATTCCCATGGAGCGGGATCCTGGTCGCGCTGGATATCGCATTGACGACCCCTGGGTCATGCGCTACCTGGATCCGGATGCTGCTATTGTGGACCCCAGCCGTTCATTCACTGATCATTCAGACTCTGCTGGGCCTTCTCGTGCTCCATGATGGAGATGGCGTTTACTATCTGCTGCTGATGCTGATGATTCTAGTTTCTGTTTTCTGATTTCCAGTTATTTAGTTTTATTTGGATTTATGTACTTGGGTTGTACTAAAACTCTGGTAGTTTGATGACTCTGGTTCTGTGTGATGACATTTTTTGCTTATCGTAGTTTATTATTCTATGCTCGATTGCTCGTTTTGATCATTCATATATAGTTTCTTCTCTATTTGGTGTGGTTGCATCATTATTATTCATATGCAGTTTATATTGCTAGCCAAAAGGGGGAGAAATATGTATATTCTTACTACTTTTACTACTTTTAGTATATATGTGCTATTTGGTGCTTTTGGAAGATATTATTTATCAGGCCAACAGGTTCAATGCATTATTTACTGGGGAGCTATTGGTTCTAGCTCGGCACCGTTCACCGGTTACGGAGGAGCTATTATTTCTGCTTGGCATTGATTATGGGGGAGCTATGTTTTTGTGATCAACTGTGTCCAGGTATGAATATTGAATATACATATATTTTTTTGTCAATTATCAATATGGGGGAGATTGTTGACACAAAGTCACAGTCAACCAGATATTGATAACATTGACTAAATAATATTTGTAATAATTCAATACGACACACGACGTCTACATTAAGCTCAAGTCAGACGACAGCTCAGTCTTAGCTTCTCAGTTATATTTGAGTCTGTATTTTATACTTTTCTTGAGTCTAGACTGATGTAAACTGTGTCATGCTGAGCTCTTGAGACTTGACCTATAGCCTACCCAATAATCCTCAAACTCTACCATCCAGAAAAATACCCACTGGCCACTTAGATCAGCTCTGTGCTCTGGAGACAGAGTTCGGGCCGAACTCTGCCTCCACACAGAGTTCGGGCCAAACTCTGTCCCCTAAAAATCAGCATCCCTAATTTTAGGGTTAGCTGGTTGCTAGTTGTCCAACGGCCAAATATTTGAAATTTCCTACCCGAATTCTGGCCGAATTCTGCCTACAAAAACACTATAAATAGGCCATGAATTTTCTCATTTCAAATCATCCAATCTTCTCTTCTCTTCTCTCTTATAGCTCAAATAAGCCATACCCTTCCCATCTACTAGCCACAAGCCTCCTAAGTCTCGAGTGCTCAGCATCTCTCAGTTAGGATTCTTGTGCAAGAGTTGAAGAAGTCGCTTGGACAATTCTAAGCAAATCGCCACTGCGATCCTCTGTAAGAAGTTGACGTGCTCTTCTGAAGTAAAGGCACGTGTTGTAAACTACTATTTCACAAATAGTGGATTTAATCCTGAGCTAGAGTTCTCAGGCCTGGACTAGTCCTCCACGAGGGAAACCAGGTTAAAATTGCTGTGTTTGCGTATGCTTTCTTGCTCTTCATTTACTTTCCGCATTTTACTCTGATTATTTATAATTCGTAAAAGAGTTAATTTTTAATTGATTATTTTCTATATAAACTCTATTCACCCCCCTCTAGAGTTGCCACCTGTTCTTCACGAAGGACTTGCTAGAAAAGTTTTACAAGTCAAAGATGATGATACGAAAACTCGAATTAGGCTACAAAAAGATAGATTATTGCCGAAACGGCTACATATTGTACTTCAAGGAGAACAATAATAAAGACAAATGTATTTTCTGTCACGAGGACCGGTACAATCCCATTCGGGATAAAGGAAAATCAACTGCACAAGCAAGGTTGTGCCCCTACAAATATATGTAATTTTTGCCGATCACAAAGAGGCTACAGAGAATGTATATGTCCTCGAATACTGCAGAACACATGACAAGGCATAGTAGAGCGGAAAATGGATGAAGGAGAATTATCTCACCCATCTGATGGAGATGCATGGAAGCATTTTGATTGATGTCATCCTGGATTTGCTGCAAAGCCTAGGAATATTCGGCTGGCTTTATATTCTGATGGATTCACTCCTTTCGGATAGTCGGGGGCTCAGTACTCTTGTTGGCCGGTGATTTTGACCCCTTAAAATCTACTACCATGAATGTGCATGAAGACTCCTTATATGTTCTTGACACTTATCAAACCGGTCCAAAAAATCCAAAGAAGAACATCGATATCTACTTGCAGCCATTGGTGGACGAGTTGAAACAATTGTGGCAGTTCGACGTTCAGACGTATGATATATCGATGGAGCAGAACTTTTATATGAGAGTGATGTTGATGTGGACCATCAATAATTTTTTAGCATACAGAATGTTATCTGGGTGGAGTACTCATGGTATTATGTCTTATCCGATATGTATAGAAAATAGTAAGGCATTTCGCCTTCAGAATTGTGGAAAAGCTTGTTTTTTGATTGCCATCGTCAATTCCTTCCTATGTCGCATCCATGGAGAAGGAACAGGGACACCTTTAGAGCTGGTAAACAGGAACTAACTCCTCTCCCGTTGTCACGAACCGCACCCGCTTTTCAGGTGCGAGAGCGTGAGCAAGCCAGCTACGTATCGAACGGACTCCAGCCCGGCTCGAATACGTAAACGCTGTTAAGGCTATGGTATACTGCCAAATTATGGCAAACAAATCTATATCTCAAATCCACAATAAGTGTACAAAACATGAATGAACACTATGTGTCGTGGTCTGCAGCCTACAAGCATAAATGTCCGATAAGACTCTAAAGAAAATAACAAGAGTCTAAAACTGAATCAAGAAACATGATATCTCATGATAGGGTATGAAAGCACGAGCGGATAATAAACACGATAACGATACCTGAATCCCGCAAGAACCGCAAATCCTTCGCCATCCAGAACTACTAGCTAACTTCATGCAATCGCTAAACCTGAGGAGATCATCAGGTCCTTAGAGGACATAGCAAGATACATAATATACATGCCTATCTAACAATTTTATCATGCGCAAGGGGATAAACAGGAAAACAAAAAAGAACAAGAACAAGACAAATGACTACGAACACGAACGCGAATACGAACACACGAACACGAACACTAGAACAACTACGTAGAAATGAACTACCGGATGAACGAAACACGAGATCAATGGAAGAACCAAACCCTCATCCCGAGTGTGGACTCACGGGTTTGAACTAAATACTAACTCTCGTCCCGAGTGTGGACTCTCTGGTTAGTACTAACCCTCGTCCCGAGTGTGGACTCTCTGGTTAGTTCACGGCAAGGCACCCTCGTCCCGAGTGTGGACTCTCTGGTGCAAATACTACATCCTCGTCCCGTATGTGGACTCTCTGATGTAAACACCCTCGTCCCGAGCGTGGACTCTCTGGTGCAAGTCAAGTCAAGTCAAGTCTACACCCTCGTCCCGAGTGTGGACTCACGGATTTAAACAGATCAAGAAAAATATCCTTGTCCCGAGTGTGGACTCTCTGGTGCCAAGGAAACAATATCAAGGATTTAGCAGTTCAATTACACGTACTCATTCTATGACACGACTCAAGCAAGGTACTGACGAGAACTCCAAATATGAAACACAAGGCCAAGACATGAACATGGCTATAAACAATAAAAACAACTCTACAGAATATAACACGAAAAGCACATGTCCATAAACAATCAAAGACTAAAAACTGAAAAGAAATGCATGTAAATAAAACTGTAGAGGGAGGCAAGGTATACTTGACTTGAGGTTGCACACAGATCCAACAAATCTGTCAACAACTGATAAGCCATAAAATCCACATCATCACAACTGTCTCCGAAAGCTGAAACAGACATCGCCAACATTCTCAAAATAATCAAACTAGCTAGGATTGCCTGTCCTTAAGTATAATTCTAGACACAGGGGCAAAACAGTAATTTTGGGCCAAAACGGTGTCCGCCGTTGGACCTGCTTTGCACCGAAAAGCATGCCAGAGCCAATGGTCTCTAAAGTTGTCAAACTATATGTCTACAGGTCCAATTTTCCGATACAAACCCAACCGTATGTCCAAAGTTGGATTCCGGCGGACCGTGCACAAAATCACCCGTTGAGTCGGACCGCGGGGCCCGCGAAACGGCAATTTTATCAACTGTCTCAGAATTGGACCAAACTTCGCATACAGGACCAGAAAAATGATACGGTCCAATTGGCACAAGTTTTGCCTCAATCTGACAAACGTACACAAAGTAATTGGAAAATTTGCTCAGAGGCCGATACGATAAATTTCGACGGATACGTATCAAATTCGTCGCGCACACGCGACCAATTTGAATTCTGTCAAAGCCCACACGACCACGAAGACGTTACGCACCTTTTGATACTTTCGATTCGCGACCACGTCGCCCGGAATGGCGGGACGCACGTCGTATCGAAGGTTTTTCTAGTTTTGAAAACAGTTTTTCGGTAAACTTCGTCAACGATTTAATTCTTGCACACACCTCGAAAAACAGAACTACGAGTTGTGTTTTGATCTTGGTTATGTTAACTTAACTTGTGTTCAATTAGTTTCTGAAAACTATTAAAGAATGGATCGAAATTCGGCTTCCAAGTTGGGTCCTGGGCTGTCACTAATGCCCTGTTTTCCACAAGTTTTCTCGAGAATTTTGGCTCGATCTCTCGAGCGAACCCTGGGGTTTTAACCGAAACTGTTTAGGGGGTTTGAAGGGGTTCATATAGGCTCTCGTATGCAAATTATAGAATCAAAAATACTAAACTATACAGGAAGAAACTTATCTGTAAAGTTGTGCGTTAATCTCGTTGCCACTGTTGTCGTCCTGCTGCGTTGTTGCCGCGCACGCGGCGGCGGTCGGCCGTGCCACGGCGGCGGTGGTTCAGGGTAGGTTGCCCAGCCTCGCACGTCATCTGGGTGTCGTGGTGCGCGCCTAGGTTTAGGGTTTGCTGCCATTCGTTCTTTCTCTCCCCATCTCATTTATATGTATATGCACGCACTGTTGCATATAGGTCGAGCTGGCTAATGGGTTTGCTGGACTGAAAGGTTTGGGTGCTGGCTTTGGGTCGAGCTCGGTTTGGGCCTGGCCTAGCTGTTTGTTGTGGAGGAAGGGTATTGGGCTTGCCACTGTGGGCTGGGCGGAAAGTAAGGCCTGAGGGCTGGCCTGGGGGTTTAACTGGGATGGAATTTAACTTAGTATATCTTCTATAACTAATATACTCTTATATATACACGTATATCCTTATATATATATATATATATATATATATATATATATATATATATATATATATATATATATATATATATATATATATATATATATATATATATATATATATACACCTACACACATATTTATATATATTTATATATACAAACACTTATACAAGTATATAATATCTATTTATATATATATATATATATATATATATATATATATATATATATATATATATATATATATATTTTATATATATATATATATATATATATATATATATTTATATTTATATTTATATTTATATTTATATATTTATATAAATATTTATATATTTATATAAATATATAAATATATTTATATATATATATATATATATATATATATATATATATATATATATATATATATATATATATATACACACACATATACACATATTTAATATTTAAATATACATACATTCACATTCACACATATATAATATTTATTTGACAATAGAATAATATAACCAACAAAATAATAATATTAAATATAATCCCAATAAAGATAATAATAATAATGAAATTTAATATACCAATAATAGGCATTGCATCTACTTGAAATATGTCTACATGGGTGTATTTGATCTCACTACATACCTACAAAGGTTTGGATTCGGTTCGGGCTCAGCTCGGGCTATATCGACACAAACGGTCTCCTACAGGTCAATACTATAATTAATAAATAATTAAAACGTTCTATAGGGCTAAGTCGCAACTTGGCCTGGTTTCTTAGTTAGGACATCACTATAGCTCGGCCTTCCTTGGCATGGCTAATAGACTAGTCAAGGCACGCCACTACTATCTGTGACATGATTCCTAGTCGTCTTGTATTCCAAAACTCCACCATAGCTAAAGTCATCCACCGTAATAATTAACTAAATAATTATTCATCAAATCTAAAAATCACCATTTAAATCAAATAAATAAATAAAAATATTTCAAAAAAATATATCCGGGAAGGGAAGCTACAATTCTACCCACCTTAAAAATAATTTCGTCCTCGAAATTCCAATCCATGACTATCCCTTAAAATTCAAAGTCTACCATCACCTTAATTTCCTCAAATTTAATTTCTCAAAATAGTTTATGTCCTCCTCCTAATCATTTTGTAACTACGATGCCTCGAGGACTTCTACCCACCTTTGGTCACACTACTCCTCAAAACACGGTCACTAAAATCTTGTAATATTCTAACTAATTGCTAGCAATCCTTCCAACAGATATCTAGGGCATATGGCATCCATAATCCCTTATATTTATCAACAACCAAATATTCAATAATCAAGCAATATTATACTATAATATAAGAACTTTTGATGAATTCTAGACAGCTCGATCGTTCATCACCTCGAAATGAAAGGGACGAGAATCAATGGTATGGAAAGCAAGAAAGTATAATCGAGAGCAAATATGGAATTTTCAAGGACGTAGAGAATTTCTAGTAGAATTTTCAAGGCAGTGTGGATTGAGACTTCTAAGGTTTAGTCATAGTCGCTGGCTCGTATCAGTACAGTTACGTAACCGATACGATATGCTCTAACCTGCATGGGCCACCAAAAAAACTTGTCACGACCCGCACGCGCTTTTCAGGTGCGAGAGCGTGAGCAAGCCAGCTACGTATCGAACGGACTCCAGCCGGCTCGAATACGTAAACGCTGTTAAGGCTATGGTATACTGCCAAATCATGGCAAACAATCTATATCTCAAATCCACAATAAGTGTACAAAACATGAATGAACACTATGTGTCGTGGTCTGCAGCCCACTAGCATAAATATCCGATAAGACTCTAAAGAAAATAACAAGAGTCTAAAACTGAATCAAGAAACATGATATCTCATGATAGTGTATGAAAGCACGAGCAGATAATAAACACGATAACGATACCTGAATCCCGCAGGAACTGCAAATCTTCTGCCATCCAGAACTACTAGCTAACTCCATGCAATCGCTAAACCTGAGGAGATCATCAGGTCCTCAGAGGATATAGCAAGATACATAATATACATCCTATCTAACAGTTTTATCATGCGCAAGGGGATAAACAAGAAAATAAGAAAAAATAAGAACAAGACAAATGACTACGAACACGAACGCGAATACGAACACACGAACATGAACACTAGAACAACTACGTATAAAAGAACTACCGGATGAACGAAATACGAGATCAATGGAAGAACCAAACTCTCGTCCCGAGTGTGGACTCACGGGTTTGAACTAAACACTAACCCTCGTCCCGAGTGTGGACTCTTTGGTTAGTACTAACCCTCGTCCCGAGTGTGGACTCTCTGGTTAGTTCACGGCAAGGCACCCTCGTCCCGAGTGTGGACTCTCTGGTACAAATACTACATCCTCGTCCCATGCGTGGACTCTCTGATGTAAACACCCTCATCCTGAGCGTGGACTCTCTAGTGCAAGTCAAGTCAAGTCAAGTCTACACCCTCGTCCCGAGTGTGGACTCACGGATTTAAATAGATCAAGAAAAACACCCTCGTCCCGAGTGTGGACTCTCTGGTGCCAAGGAAACAATATCAAGGATTTAGAAGTTCAATTACACATATTCGTTCTATGACACGACTCAAGCAAGGTACTGACGAGAACTCCAAATATGAAACACAAGGCCAAAACATGAACATGGCTATAAACAATAAAAATAACTCTACAGAATATAACACGAAAAGCACATGTCCATAAACAATCAAAGACTGAAAACTGAAAATAATGCATGTAAATAAAACTGTAGAGGGAGGCAAGGTATACTTGCCTGGAGGTTGCACACAGATCCAACAAATCTGTCAACAACTAATAAGCCATAAAATCCACATCATCACAACTGTCTCCGAAAGCTGAAACAGACATCGCCAACATTCTCAGAATAGTCAAATTAGCTAGAATTGCCTGTCCTTAAGTCCAATTTTGGACACAGGGGTAAAACGGTAATTTTGGGCCAAAACGGTGTCCGCCGTTGGACCCGCTTTGCACCGAAAAGCGTGCTAGAGCTAATGGTCTCTAAAGTCTTCAAACTATATGTCTATAGGTCTAGTTTTCTGATACGAACCCAACCGTATGTCCAAAGTTGGATTATGGCGGGCCGTGCACAAAATCACCCGTTGAGTCGGACCGCGGGGCCCACGAAACAGCAATTTTATCAACTGTCTCAGAATCGGACCAAACTTGGCATACATGACCAGAAAAATGATACGGTCTTTTTGGCACAAGTTTCGTCTCGATCTGATGAATGTACATAAAGTAATTGGGAAATTTGTACAGAAGTCGATACGGTGAATTTTGACGGATACGCATCAAATTCGTCGCGCACACGCGACCAATTTCAATTCCGTCAAATCCCACATGACCACGAAGCCGTTATGCACCTTTCGATGCTTTCGGTTCGCGACCTCGTCGCCCGGAATGGCGGGACGCACGTCGTATCGAAAGTTTTTCTAGTTTTGAAAACAGTTTTTCGGTAAACTTCGTCAACGATTTAATTCTTGCACACAACTCGAAAAATAGAACTACGAGTTGTGTTTTAATCTTGGTTATGTTAACTTTACTTGTGTTTAATTAGTTTCTGAAACTATTAAAGAATGGATCAAAATTTGGCTTCCAAGTTGGGTCCTGGGCTGTCACTAATGCTTGTTTTCCACAAGTTTTCTCGAGAATTTTGGCTCGATCTCTCGAGCGAACCCTGGGGTTTTACCCAAAACTGTTTGGGGGGTTTGAAGGGGTTCATATAGGCTATCGTATGCAATTTATCGAATCGAAAATACTAAACTATACAGGGAGAAACTTATCTGTAAAGTTGCGCGTTAATCCCACTGCCACTGTTGTCGTCCTGCTGCGTTGTTGCCGCGTGCGCGGCGGCGGTCGGCCGTGCCAAGGTGGCGGTGGTTCAGGGTAGGTCTTCCAGCCTCGCACATCGTCTGGGTGTCGTGGCGCGCACCTAGGTTTAGGGTTTGCTGCCATTCGTTCTTTTTCTCCCTATCTCGTTTATATGTATATGCACGCGCTGTTGCATATAGGTCGGGCTGGCTAATGGGTTTGTTGGGCTGAAAGGTTTAGGTGCTGGCTTTGGGCCGAGCTCAATTTGGGCCTGGCCTAGCTGTTTGCTGTGGAGGAAGGGTATTGGGCTTGCCACTGTGGGCTGGGCGGAAAGTAAGGCTTGAGGGCTGGCCTGGGGGTTTAACTGGGCTGGGATTTAACTTAGTATATCTTCTATAACTAATATACTCTTATATATACATATATATATATATATATATATATATATATATATATATATATATATATATATATATATATATATATATATATATATATATATATATTTATATATTTACACCTACACGCATATTTATATATATTTATATATACAAAATATATATATATATATATATATATATATATATATTTATTTATATATACAAACACTTATACAAGTATATAATATCTATTTATATATATGTATATCCATACACACACGTATAATATATATATATATATATATATATATATATATATATATATATATATATATATATATATGTATATATATATATATATATATATATATATATATATATGTGTATATATATATATATATATATATATATATATATATATATATATACATTCACATTCACACATATATAATATTTATTTGACAATAGAAAAATATAACCAATAAAATAATAATATTAAATAATAATCCTAATAAAGATAATAATAATAATAACGAAATTTAATATACCAATAATAGGCATTGCATCTACTTAAAATATGTCTACATGGGTGTATTTGATCTCACTACATACCTACAAAGGCTTGGATTTGGTTCGGGCTCAGCTCGGGCTAAATCGACACAAACGGTCTCCTACAGGTCAATACTATAATTAATAAATAATTAAAACGTTCTATAGGGTTAAGTCGCAACTTGGCCTGGTTTTCTTAGTTAGGACATTACTATGGCTCGGCCTTCCTTGGCTTGGCTAATACACTAGTCAAGGCACGCCACTGCACTATGTGCCATGATTCCTAGTTGTCTTGTACTCCAAAACTCCACCATGGTTAAAGTCATCCACCGTAATAATTAACTAAATAATTATTCATAAAATCTAAAAATCACCATTTAAATCAAATAAATAAATATAAATATTTCAAAAAATATATATATATATCCGGGAAGGGAAGCTACACCCGTTGAGATTGACTAGAGATATCGTTTGGGCAGAGGTAGAGAATTTGCCGACTATAAAGGAAGATTCGAGTTTGGGCCATCACTTAGAAGGATTCGGACATAGTCATAACTGGACGAAGTAGAGTATCGTTTGGGACTTACCTTATTGAAAGGACAATCTCATAAGACACAATCTTGATGTAATGCATATTAAGAAAAATGTATTCGACAACATCTTCAATACGGTGTTGGATATCAAGAAAAAATTAAAGACAATCCCAAAGCAAGAAAGGACTTGGAAATTATTTACAGGCATCCAGAGTTGCATCTAACAAGAAGATCCAATAGTAACTGGGTCAAGTCCTCAGCACCATTTACACTGAGTAGGGATGATAAATTGATAATATGTAATTAGATTACAAAGTTGAGATTCTCTGACGGTTACGTATCGAATCTGGCAAGATGTGTCAATCTCAACGAACGCAAGCTGATAGGGATAAAGAATCATGATTGGCGCGTGTTCATGGAGCATTTACTTCCTATCGTTCTGAGAGAGATGTTGCCTTCTCAAGTATGGGGTTCGCTGGCCGAGTTATCTATATTTTTAGAGATTTATGTTCAAGTAAGTTGACGGTGCAACATATGTTTGAACTTGAGGAGAAGATTGTATTGACATTGTGCAAGTTAGAAAAGGTGTTTCCTTCCGTCTTTTTTGATAGTATGGAATATTTGTCGATTCATCTTGCATACGAAGCACGTATTGGTACTCCCGTCCATTATCGATGGATGTATCCATTTGAGAGGTATAAAATATTTAATTATCGGGTACTAATAATTATTTTATTAAAACAGATCTAATATTGAATATATTATTTATAGATATCTATATTACCTGAAGAAGAAGGTGGGCAATAAGGCCCATGTAGAAGCTTCGATATGCGAAGCATATATTATTGAGGAGGTCTCAAACTTCTGCTCAATCTATTTCGATACTCATGTCAGAACAAACTGGAATAGAGCACCAAAAAATGATAAAGGTGAGGTCGATGAACCGAATCGTGGAATCCGTACTATCTTCAATGTTGGTGACAAGCCTACAAGTGCTTCTAAGTTACGGTGGTTGGAGGACGATGAGTTTGAAGTTGCTCATCGGTATATCTGCCTAAATAGTGGTATAGAGGAGATGGAAGATATATAGAAGTAAGAGACATAATTTTGCTATGTTATACTCCAATTTTGCAATATACTTGTAAAAATTTCTCTAACTTCTCTCTTTTTTATCATAGTATTTTTAGAGCTGAGATAAAAATGGAGAGACCTAGCATTGATAATGATGATCTTGCTAGAGAGATTGACAAAAAAAATTTGTCGTGGTTCTATAACTATGTAAGGATTAGTATCATTTAACTATTCCAAATTCAATTGACCGATGAAAGAGTTTTTGTCCTAATGACGTTATGATATGTGATGTTTTAGGTTTTTCGTCCTGGCACACAAATGACCAACAAAAGACTTCGAGCACTAGCTATCGGACCAAGCAAGAGGGCAAAATGTTGGGATGGATATACCATCAATGGCTTCAAATTTAGAACCACTGATAAGCCTATCAATCACTCATTTGTCGATGAGGAGGCTAATTACACAAAGAATTCTGGAGTTTGTGTAAAGGGTTCAATCTACAACGGCGATCCAGAATTTGACTATTACGGTATTCTAAGAGATATTGTAAAGCTAAATTACTCTTTTGATACCCAAATTATGCTCTTCAAATGTGATTGGTTCGACACAACACCCAAGCAAGGATGGAGAATTGACAAACAGTTTGGGTTTATTGATATAAAATATGGAAAAAGATATATAGATTTTGAACCATTTGTATTGGCTAGTCAAACGATCCAAGTGTACTACACGAATTATCCTAGTCGACGACGCACTACTCATGATTGGTGGGATGTATTCAAAACTAAAGCAAAAAATACATATAATATTAGAGATCAGGCATACCAGGAGGATGAGGTAGTCATGCCTCAACCAACATATATGAGTTTAGCCTGCGTTGATGATATGGAGGTTGACATTACTGTAGAGGATGATATAGTTGACGAAGAGCTTGACATAGAGGACTTACCTCATGTAGAGGAGGAGTCTAAAAAGGACATATCAGATGAGGAGGAAGAATTTGAAGATGAAGGTGAAAGTGGAAGTGATAGGGAAAATGATAAAGATGAAGAAGATTCAGATTACGAAGATGATGAAGAAGATTAGTATGTATTACCTATTAGATTTGAATTGATTATTTGTATCAACACACCTTTAGTTAATTTTTATTAGATTTGCATTGATTATTTGTATCATCACATCATTTTTTATTTCTTTCAGATTTACATATGGCGGGACGAGGCCGTACACGTCAACTTCGAGGACCTGCATCGACCCGTCCTCCTACTCTTGCTCCTCCTAGTACTCCGGCTGCAGATCGTAGAGGAGTTAGCGAGGACGATTTGGTTGATGAGGAGGATGGCTTATTTTCGTCGTTCACTCGTTCTTCGGTCGGCGAAGCTAGCCCTGATATTCCTTCAGCATCTACTCCTACTGGTACTGGTGCCCCCCCTCGTCTTTTACGCCGAAGACTACACATGTCGCTCCTACTGTAATGAACCCATATCCTGGCCTTTTGGTTGACCGTAGAGTGTACATACGTCGACGAAGATTTGTAGACCCTCCTACTCTGCCAAAGCGGTCAGCCAACATCACTCGTACCGAGCTGTGTGCCGATGAAACGACATAAGTATATTAGTGCTAATAGACACATTTATTCATACTCTATTTATTAGCTAATCGTACATTGTTTTGTTTATTCTAGGTTCTTTTCGGTCCAGGCTGGTAGAGATTTGGGGATTTGATACGTCATCAATTCCATGGTTCCTATATGAACTTTGGGGACATCCCAGTTGATAGACGATTCATTTGGCTCGAGATGCTTGAGGTATGTCTAAATAATATCGTCTTTGTTTACAACATTTCTTAAATATTTGCTCATTTATTTTTATTTGTTCTTATTTGCAAAAATTGTATTGGTGGCCGGTGCATAGAGATCAAGCGATCCGAAAGTGCTACAAGTCCGTCGCCAGCAAGAGGTTGAGGGATATAGTCAACGACCAGAAGGCGTTGGCTCTACAAAATAGTGCTCTTCGCAAGGAGTGGTTGAAGGAGGAATTCTGGGAGGAGATGAAGAAGAAGATGGACACTCCGGCCTATAAGGCCAAGTGTAAGAAGGCAAAGGCTGCCCGTGCTAAGGGTGGTCACCACACGGGTGGATCCATCCCAATTACAGAGCATTATCGACGGCTGTTGAGTATTCTTATTTGTTATTTCTTCAATTGTTTAAATTTATTATTTAGTTATAAATTGATGTTTAATTGTTACATTGCGAAGAGGTCGCCAAGGCAAGTGGAGATCCGAACGCCGTCGACTTTCCTAAAATTTTTTAGCATACCCATAAGCGAAAGAATGATGGAAAGCTCGTAGATGATCGGGCGACCAAAGCCTATGTAAGTTTTTTGGGACCTATATCTAATTATATTTCTTCTTCGTCTTTACGTACTTAACTATATTTAGTTTACCGAAATAGTTAGTCTGAACTTTAATATGAATATTAAATCAAAATCATAACCCTAAGTAGAATTATAAATCAAAGAATAATTTAAGCGACGTATGAGAACATAACCATAACAATACTTAATAGTAACTAAAATACCAATATTAACTCTAGATCTATTCACCTATATAAATATAGGAGACGTATGAGACTTTAGAGAGTCGAGTCGGTAAGGGAGGGACTGCCGAGGGAGCTGGGACTAGTTAACCCACGTCGTCGGCTGTGAACTACTTGTGGATACAAGCCGTCGGTAGAGGAAAAGGGGACAGTGTGTACGGTTCCAGATCGTTGGCATCCCAGCTGTCCGTTTATTCCAGAGCTCCTCTATCTCTACCATATCCACCACCAAAGATCGACGATACTGTCGACACCTACACCTTGCGATAGATTACACAGATTCTGGTATCCCTACAGGGTCAGGTGGGGCAGATGAGTGGAGTTTTGAGCAAAGCAGGTCTGATGCCTGCCCCTACTACACCGGCTCCTGCTTCGACCATAGCGCCTCCGTCAATAACTGCTCCTTCGACCACGACGCCTACTACACCGGCTGCTCCTCCGACCACAATGCCTCTTATCGTACCGCTGACTCTTCCAGACATTCCTGTCTAGGACGTACAACGGATCATCACTTTGGTCCTGGGGCAGTTATATTCATGCGGACGGCCGGCTATGCCTCCGCCACCTCCCCCACCATCAGTTTGAGTTTTGTTTATTTTTTGGTTGTATTTGACGATGAGTTTGTATGAACTTTAGGAGATTTTGATCGATGAGTTTATGTATTACTTAACATATTTTTGTATTTGCACTATATTGCGACTGTTGGATGTGTTTGTATCATTTCACTGTTGGACATGTTTGTATATGTATTATATTGCGACTGTTGCATGACTTTATGTATTATTGAACATATTTGACTGTTTGATGTGTTTGATCGATATGCTTGGGTTAATTTTTTATATATTGGGGTTATATTTAATGTATATTATTTAAATGTAATGTACATCTATATTAACAGGTTTTAGCAAAGCTGGAACAATTTAATCTGGTAAAAATAAAAAGTTTAGTGACTAACCAGCAACGAATAAACAACAAAAAACTGGAAATTTTCCAGGCTAGCGATTGATTTTCGATGGATTAGCGACGGAAAACTGGAAAAAAATTTACGTTAGCGACTACTCAGCGACAAAATTTTCCGTCGCTACGCTTCTGTCTAATACAAAAACCGTATCATACAAGTCAGCGACGAAAATTTTCGTCGCTGAGCTTCTAGAAATTTTAATATTTTAGCTCACTAAAAAATGTCGGTAGTCCGTCGCTAATATGTCGTTGTGGTTGCCGACGTTAAAATTTGTTGCTAATCCGTTGCTACATTTTGTCGATAATTCCGTCAAAAATCCGTCGCTATAGCGACGGATTACCGACGTATTTGTTATAGCGACGTTATGTTTATCGACGTCATGTTTCCGTAGGTAATCCGTCGGTAAATAGGTTTAGCGACGAAAATACGTTTTTAGCGACGAAATTGTCCGTCGCTAAATACCAATATTTTTGTAGTGAGGAGCCTGGAACCCTAGATGAGCAGGACCACACCACTCAGGACTTTGGAGCTGCTGAGATTTAGACTAGTTTCATTTTAGCATACTTTTACTTTGAAGTTGTATTGTTAGGGATTTGTGGGTTAGACTTTCACCTTTATATCCTGTATCCGATTTTATCTTCAGTTTAGTGTAAAAGTTGTAATAATGGATAGAACCTATGGTGGTGTATTGTGATGTACTTTGGGACAATTTGATTGATGTGATGTTGCTTTTATGATATTTTTGGAGTTATCTTGATACTTAGTATAGCTTACTACGTTAAGTCTCCAGGTTGGGCGTGTCCGATTCATATCCCATTATTCGAGAGCGGATCATGACATATTTTTAGTGGTGGCCCATGTAGGTCTTGTAGGAACCCTAGAGGGGGGGTGAATAGGGTCAAGCTAACTAATCAAGTACTTAGCACAAGCTAATGGACAATTTAAAAATATAAGTGCAAGAGAAGAAGCAATAACAATACCGACACACGATGTATCCTGGTATCCTCCCAAGAGGCACTCCAGTCCCGGAACTCTCTCCGGCTTTAATCCACTATTTGAGTAAATAGTTACACACGAGTTTGGATCCGAAGAACTCGCCAACTTCAACACGAGTTTGGATCCGAAGAACTCGCCAACTTCAACCGAGAGTTTGGATACGAAGACTCTCCAACATCAACCTTTCACAATAGGTTTTGATCTCCTTACAATAGGATGAAGATCTTTCTTTTCAACTCAATAAATCTAACATAATTTGTGGATGGCAAATGAAAGCTTTGTAGAGTTGTTTGTGGATAGGCTTTGGTGGTTTAGAAATTTTTAGGCTCAAAGCATCAACCTTGAATGAAGGGGTTCAAGGCTATTTATAACCAAAGCAATGAAAAGAGCCAAAGGCAACTTTTCAGTCACGAACCGGCATACCGCCGGTATGATCCGGCATACCGCTGGTATGATCCGGCATACCGGCGGTATACCGGTCTGGGATTGCAACGGCTAGAAATATCGCCGTTAGGATCATTAATGGCTGGAAATTCGACCGTTGGAATTTTAACATTTCGGAAGCGGTATACCGTCGGTATGGACCGGTATGCCGTCGGTATGCCGGTTTTGTAAACAAAAACTTTCTGTGAACAAAAACCGGTATACCGTCGGTATACACCGGTATACCGTCGGTATGTCGTTTTCTACCAAAAATGATCATGGGCTTATTTCTGCCCTAGCTTTCGATTTTGCCATCCATTTCTTGTGTTTACAATAATTCCTAAGACTCATTACAGACTCCAGATAAACTTAGGCAGGTACAGGCTTCTTCAGAGTCTTGAAATGATGATGGCATGGCTTGGCTTCTTCCTTTGATAGGTGCTGGCTTTTTCCCTTGGCGGCAGCTGTCCAAAGATATCCAGTTTGTAAAAACTGAATACCTTTCGGGGGCTTCGCCCCCGAACCCCCGACGAGGGGCGCTGCCCCCTCGATCCCCGTCCGCTGACCGGGTAGCGGAACCCCCGGTGCGTGGCTCCGGAGATGTCGTCGGGCGGTTCAGAGAAATCTTGTGGGATCCATCGTCTTTGGCCCATCATGATTTCTTCAATGCATATGTCCACATTGATCTTGCTTATTGCTTTTCTGCATGTACATGTTAGACGAACAAAGCAATATACATGTAGCAAGAATGATAAGATAAAAGCACATTAGGACTATGCAAAGTTTAAGTATCAATGCTATAGTGATAGCATAAATATTAGTGATATCATAATGTTAAACTTAATTGAATAACCATAATCAAAACATAGTTCTGATTTTGGCAACCCGATTAAATTTAAGATAGATAAGCTCATATCACTAATATGTAAACCAATAGGCACATATCACCAAAGATATAAGTATAAGTAGAAATGCTATAGCGATAGTATGAAGATTAGTGATAATGAAATGCTAAACTTAACAAATTAACCATATTCAAAAACATGATACAATCATTGGGCTAACAGGTCTGTCCTAATAGTACTTAGGTTATAAAGTGTTATTAAGGGGCCTACTAAACTAAGGATAACTCATCACAATATAGGATCGGGAAAAAAATGTTTATAGTTATTATTAGTAAACTGTTTAATATTCCTATGACGTAGCAATCAATGGTTTGTTTTTCTATTTCAGGATGGTCACGACGCGGAACACCGGGACCACTGAGCCCTCTGCACCCGAGGTGCCAGAGCTTCCACCACTCCTCCGCTTCCTCAGACGATCACCATCGTTGGCCATCATATAGTCAGGTTTCATTAGTAATGATGGTTCTGTATGTATTGTGCATTCTAATCCTTTGTTTTGCAAGGAAGAAAAGTTAGCCAGCGTAAGAACCAAGAAAGTGGTATATGTTTGCTCATTCTTTGTTACATAAATGTGATATTTGTTAGCAATAACGATTATGATCATGTTACCGAAGAACATGGGAATAACAATCATAAATAAGTTTATATGCTTCATAGGATTACTATATTTTTTTAGGTAAGTTTGGTTAATACTATTCGCCAATACATTCCTAATGTGCTGACCCTCAACCTTGCATGAGATAAATATGTTCAAAGCACCAATGCGTTATAAACTCTTTTGCTCAATTGAAACTTAGTTGTTTGAAGGTGTTATTTCTTTTCAATAAAAGTATTTTTGACATATGGAAACTTTTTATTTAATTCACTACTAAAATAAGGAGAATTAGCACGCTCAAAATCGTTGCTAATGTCTAAATAAATGTCGCTAATGATATTTAGCAACGCATTTAGCAATGTCTATGACATGTCGCATAAACCTTGGTTGTTGATCCATAAGCTAAACGTCACTCTTGCGACTTATTTAGTGACTCCTAAAACGTGCTAGCACTCCCAATATAGTAAAGTTGGGGAACATTAGAGTAGAAGATTCGCTAATTTAGTGACTTGTAGATAGTCTTTATTTGTCGCCAAAATAACGATAAAATAACAACATAAATAGGGAGATTAGCGACGTAGTTTGATGACATGGAAAAGTCTGCCATGTCAACATATTTTTGATGATCTGGGACATTTAACGAGTTAGTGAAATGTAGTTTAGCGACGTCCAACATGTCGCTAATTGTCGCTACACTTTCCAGTTTTAGCGACATATAGTATTATTTAGCGATGTACTGATACATGTGGCGATATTCTGATACATGTTAGTGATGTAATTTGTTCGTCGCTAAACGTCGATGAACGTCGCTAATTTCCAAAAAAATACAAAAATACACCAGCATATTCTGTATCAAAGAATATACACAAATAGCTCTATTAATATACACAAATTGCTCATAGAATATATACAAATAGCTCACAGAATGTTTATCTGATACAGAAACCAAGCACAATATATGATACAAAATGACTATATGATAATATATAGTATATATACATATACAAATCAACCATAATATAAACAAATAGCTCACATAATGACTATCTGATACAGAAACCAACCATAATATAGGATACATAACCAACCATAATGTATGACTCTTTGATACCATGATTGTCTGATACAATAATATTTGATATAAGAGACCCAACTAGAGCCGATAGATAATCTCATGAAAAATCTGTCCATACTAGGACTACTAGTGCGGGGGAGGAGGAAACTCGTAAATCAACGTTGCAATATGCTCTATGACATCCTATGAAAGCTGCTATGGTTGTAGAGGTGGTATCGTCAATGGAGGCGTTGTCGATGCCAGCGGCAGTATAGGGCATATCGATCTTATCTAAGGCTAATAATCTTGCAATATAGGAATCCATGGTGCATATGATCCTAGGAATGCTCTGCAGCAGTGACTCGCTCAAATAAAGCTACGACCCTTGTAGTACCAATGTACTGTCGATTCTGCTAGCTCAGTAAGTGCGTTGTGCCATTTTTCTTATGTCCCTGAGCTCCATGATGTTGTGCTCGAGTGCCTCAAAACATGCCATGATGGTCGGCTCATCCGACTAGGGCTGGGGCTGGGACTATGACTCTGAAATATCTATAGCAACTCATTTCGAAGGTCAACAATATACTCGTCAATGCCATCTTGGAATCATGCCCTTTTGCGAACGTTGTGTGGCCCTCGAATCATCCCAACTTCTACTTCAGTTATGCATGATAATAGTACTTGATATATGTCCAAATTGCATAATTGGTTTATTGAATCATGTTGTAACTAGGATGGGGAATACAATGTGATGTTGTGGGCTGTTACTCGTAGACCCATTAGCCTAACCAACTCGAATAATAGTCATCTGGTGTCCACACACGCCGACATGCTGGATTAGCCACTCATAGTCCACATATTGGCCAATGTATTCTAAAGGACACAAGTTATATGTTGTCTCCGTACTCTATTTCTCTAGTTACACCTCTATATTGTTTATCATTACTTATTATATTCTCACCACTATCTTATTTATACTTTCACACTATTGATCGTATTACATGTATCATTCGAGTCGCCCATGATGGTGTATATTGTTTAACATACTTTTTTTTATTAATGTTTACTTTGCTCAACCATGATTGAGGATTTATAAATGTCGACAACTTTAAAGCAATATTTGTAGCATGCATATTATGGGCCTTCCGAGTGTGAGATAAGTAAGAAGTGGAGGAGTTAGATCCTATTATAAATGGGGATGTTTAGCTATTTTGATTAGGTAGATGTCTATTTTCATTTAGCTGGTTTGTTCCCGTGACTTTTAGTTTGGAATTTGAACTGTGGTGGATTTTCTATTACTATTTTTGTTGAACTTATGGTTCCTTTTGAATCATATGGATGTCAATTAAACATTTATGGAATTTTATTTAATGCTTTGTATCTATCTTTTCTACATGTCACGTTGATTGTGAATAAGGTACATAGTTGTTGGTAGTTAAGAATAGATCATTTACGTTATGGAGATTGTATACATATATCATTGTGGAGGTATAAATAATGTACTATCGCTGAAATTATAGTGTAGTTTGGGCTTAGCACGCACTCGTACCCAATTATTTAGGAGTGGGTCGTGACAAGGAACGTAGACCATACATATATTAATATTAATTGTACTTCCCTTCCATCTCTCAAAAGTAACATGCTCACAATACGACAACACAAGAAACATGGTAAACAAGTGTGGTGTACATGATCAAGTTTCTACTATCAAGACTAACTTTCATGCATATATCATGAATCAGAATCTTTAACAGGAATTAGAACAAATGATAGTAATAATAGGTAGTATGTACTTGCATGATCCTCTAGATGGTATGGACTTGACAGTTGACTACCTAAACTCAATCAAACCCTCCTTTATACAATCACAAACCAAACAATAATACATAGCCACAGGTTCCATCGCAAAAGAAAAATAACATACATGTTAGTTACATTGCTTATTCATTAAGTTACGTGTTTAGGTCTAGAATACTTATCCTACAAGTTGCCTAGTTATTAGGGTCGTATATGTTTAAAAAACTCTTAGTATGTTAAATAGGTTAAATTAAGGTATCCTAAAAATAGTACACCAAGTTCTAAGTTTGATAGTTTAGAGTTCGAGGTTATTAGCACAGAAGGTCTAAAAAATTCTATCCCAAAATCAAATTTTGGTGGGTCATATTTTCGTATTTTAGCAATACAAACATGTTAGAACCAACAAAATCGCAAAAAAAAATTCAAGAATTAAGGCTATGAAATTTACAAGATAAAAGTGGCCTATTTAGACGTTGTCTAGGAAATATACGTTCTTATTTTTAAAAACTAATAAATAACAAGATTCTCTACCAAAAATTTATAATCCAAACTAGATGTTATATAGATTAAGGAAACTTTTATGGATCGTCAATAGCTACTGGACAAATTTGTCACAAATCTAAGATAGAGATCCTAAAAAACTTACATCTTGTTACTAAAACATGACATAAATCCTACAAAAATTATAAAATTACACAACAAGTATATTCAAAAACTAGAAAAAATGAGAAGTTTTAAAAAACAATTGCTGCTGATTTGGAGTTTTTATGAAAACTTATGCCCTATCAAAGTCACCATAAGGCTGTTAAGGGGTCGTGCTGGTCGAAAAAGAAAAACACTAAAATTCAAAAACCTAATATATATAGTAACGGGTTGTTTCGGTTCGTGGTTAGACCAGGTAATGGTCGGGTAGGTTCAATGGGTTGGTTTGGTACAACATAATTTTCTGGAAAATAGTTTTTAATTGGAAAAGTATTTTTAAAATCAGTTTGTAATTCCTAAAAAAAATATAGAGCACTAAAAGTTATCAAACAAATTCAAAAAAATTACTAAAAATTCTAGAAAATGTAACATGCCTAACCAAATCCTCTTCTAGTCTGTCATAGTCGTTGTCAGGTTTATCCTGCAGAACAAAAGGTCATAATGGAAGATGACGACCTTTGCCGAATTTCCGTCCACTTTCCCAATTAAAATTACACCCCATTTTATTCATTAGATGATGTACATGCTTGTTGTAATGATAGAGATGTGAGCGTTCCGATTCATCATCTATACTCGACATGGATACAGTGCATATGGATCCTTTCTTTGAAGTACGATTGGCAGATGATCCTCTTGAGTTGTCGGAACAACGAAGAAGGAATCTTCGAAGGATGCATGATAAGACTTTGCATTGAAGACTAAAGTTATGGGCATGTTTAATACCGAATTGCTATACAGAGTTGACAATGATTGATAAAGAGAATAGGCTAGCACAATTGACATAACTCTTAATCTAATTCAAATTTGCACTTTTGTTGATAACCCACTAATGTACATCCCCGTGACAACATCACCATCTTCAATGTTACAATCGAAGTTATCAAGATAGATTATAAGAGGTTTTGTACATAAAGCAATAATATTACCTTCTTCAGGCTCTGAATTAGCCTCATTGCCACCGTTCGATATCGTGAGCTTTAGACTCTTTAGACTAGGTAGATAAGTCTAAAAAGTAATACTCTAACCCCTTAAAGGGAGATTTATCAACGAACTTTGTTCTGACCACCCCTTATCAACATATTTTAAGAACTGGTGCAAGATGGAGAACAATCAGTTTCTCGTGAATCCAAGGCCTTCCGAGTATCACATTGTAGGAAATATCGACCTCGATCATGTAACGAGTGACTTCAGTTTGCAAGTCAGGGATACAACGTTTCAGCATGATCTTTCCAAGTGGAGGATTGCTTCCGGGATTGAATATGAAGATGGTTGTGTTTGTTGAATTTCTGGTTCGGTCCTTGGTTGTGTGCAGTCGACGAAATACTAATGCGAGGCGGTTAGCTGCAAAAGTGGTAATAATTCAGAGTATTTGTATACAAAAGTAGACGCCAGTTCAGGATGTACTTAGAGTTACAACTACTCAGAAGTAGAAGAAAGCCATTTCCAGTGAGCACTCCACTGTATCTATCCAAGAACATTGGGGGGGGGGGGGGGGGGGGGGGGGGGGGGGGGGGGGGGGGGGGGGGGGGGGGAGGGGGGGGTACGAACCCAAGTAAACCAACAGCAGCACAGACAAAAAACTGGTAGAGTACTGTTGGTTGCTGTAAACCTAAATCTTCTCTCCCTATATTTTGTTAACTGTTACTTCACCAATGTACTGCCGCTGCTTAAAATAAGTAGCGCGCGCGTGCACGCGCTCGCTTAGGAAGGAAAGTATCGGTACGTCACATAGTGGCAAGAAGAGTGCATCTCACTGAAAATAAGTTCCATTTTTTTTTCTTTGCACAATAATTTCCTTCAAAGTGCAGCTCACATGGACAGCCTCAAACTGTGGCGGTCGCTCTCAAAACTAATGATTTTAATTTGTTGAATCTGAGCTGCAGCTGACGAGAAGACTTCCCACCAACATTTTTTGTGAGAGCATGCACGTAGGGCATGCACTGGCATTCCCAATGTGAGGAATTAGGGGTGGTGTGGTTGCTTGTGCTGTTGGCAAAGGCGACCAGTGAGTAAAAACTTGGTTGACATGTAAACTGGATTTTGCAGGTTTTGCTTAGTTACTCTGTGATGGAAGGAAGGAAACAAGAGCTGATAGCTCCTGAAGCCATCTAAGATTTCTCTTGAAATCATGTGAAAGTGCGTTTAAGATTTGATAGAGCTTATTATGTTGATGTCAAAAGCATTTTTGTAAGTTTTTTTTTCCCGAATCAAAAAGCCATTTCATTAAGAAACTGAAGAACTCGACTTACTCTAATATACACGATGGACGTTCCTTATACAACCAATTAGAATCAGAATTATAAGAAATTAGAGTTTGAGATGCCAATGAATGTGCTACCATGTTTGTACTCCTCGTGACATAGGTAAAAGCATATTTTGTAAGTTGCTATTACAAACTGCTCATCGATATCTTTAATAGCACTTAAATATAATGGGTATCAAAGTTTTAACAATTAAGTATTTTAATCTATTTTTGCAGAGTTTGAATACAAAAACTCAAATAAGAACTTACAATATGGTGATGACAAGTGGGCCGATTTTTCTATTTAAGTCTTGACTTTTCTTTGTAGGCCCTTAAAAAAAATATCAAAGGATGAGGGGCATGTAATCCAACAGTTTTCCAAGGACGAGTTTTAGAAAATTCCTCTAGGATTTTCTATTTTGCAAGTTGTCATCCTAAGCTTTATTTTGTCATTTAATTACCATGGACTATCTTCTTTCGCAATTTAGCCATCTATAATATAAAGCACAGTGGATTTTTGGTCCGACCCATGTGCTTTGGTTCAACGATGATGAAAGGACTAAATTGTCCCTCTCTCTATAAGAGAGGAGGAGGTCTCATGTTGGATGCGGAACAACCGGTTGTTCCAACGGCACCCCCACCTCCAGCTCCTCTTGTACCGCCCCTCCCTCTGCCGCCTCCGCTCCATCCTCGCCCACGCCGTCGTCGCCGGCCACTTCCGCAACCCCTTCGTCGCAAGCAGCCTCCTCCACCGTGCCGCCGACGCTGACCCTTCCTTCGCCGCCTCACTCTTCTCCGCCATAACCAACCCCAACCCCTCCTCCTTCAACACCGCTATCGCCATCTCCGCCGACCCACTCTCCATTTACCCCCAAATGTTCCGCCACCGCGTCCCTCCCGACTCCCACACCTTCTCTTCCTTGCTCAACACCACCACCGCCACCGCCGTCACCAGGTCGCTCCACGCACATGCCCTCCTCCTCGGATTCCGGCCCGACCCCTTCATGCAGACCGTCCTGCTCACCACCTACTCCCTACGCGGCTCCGCCGACCACGCCCTGCGGGTGTTCGACGGAATGCCGCACAGGGACGTCATCTCCTGGACCGCCGCCGTCTCGGACCTCGCCGCCCTCGGATTCCCTACGACGGCCCTGCGCGTCTTCGCCTCCATGAGGCCCCACGCCGCCCCGAACGCCGCCACCTTGGTCTTTGTCGTGTCCGCCTCCGCCGGGCTCGGGTAACTGGCGCTGGCCCGGTGCCTGCACGCTTACGTCGAGAAGGCCGGGTTCGTGTCTGTGCCATTATGGCACGGGTTATCCACTAGTCTATAATATAAAGCACAGTGGATTTTTGGTCCGACCCATGTGCTTTGGTTCAACGATGATGAAAGGACTAAATTGTCCCTCTCTCTATAAGAGAGGAGGAGGTCCCATGTTGGGTACGGAGCAACCGGTTGTTCCAACGGCACCCCCGCCTCCAGCTCCTCTTGCACCGCCCCTCTCTCCGTCGCCTCCGCTCCATCTTTGCCCACGCCGTCGTCGCCAGCCTCTTCCGCATCCCCTTCGTCGCAAGCAGCCTCCTCCACCGCGCCGCCGACCCTTCCTTCGCCGTCTCAATCTTCTCTGCCATTACCAACCCCATCCCCTTCTCCTTCAACACTGCAATCGCCATCTCCGTCGACCCACTCTCCAACTACTCCCAAATGCTCCGCCGTCGCGTCCCTTCCGACTCCTACACCTTCTCTTCCTTGCTCAACACCACCACCGCCACCGCCGCCGACACCAGGTCGCGCCATGCACACGCCCTCCTCCTCGGATTCCGGTTCGATCCCTTCGTGCAGACCGTCCTGCTCACCGCCTACTCCTGACGCGGCTCCGCCGACCACGCCATACGGGTGTTCGACGGAATGCCACACAGGGACGTCGTCTACTGGACCGCCGCCGTCTCGAGCCTCGCCGCCCTCGGACGCCTCGCGACGGCCCTGCACATCTTCGCCTCCATGAGGTCCCACGCCGCCCCGAATGCCGCCACCGTGGTCTTTGCCGTGTCCGCCTCCGCCGGGCTCGGGTCCCTGGCGCTGGCCCAGTGCCTGCATGCCATGCCTACGTCGAGAAGGCCGGGTTCAGAGGCTGCGTCTCCATCCGGAACTCCCCAGCGCTGGTCCGGTGCCTGCACGCCTACGTCGAGAAGGCCGAGTTCGTGTCCGTACCATTATGGCACGGGTTATGCACTAGTAAACGTATAAAAAGAAGGGGAATTAAAACATAATGTCCCTTACAAGAATTTCTCGTGAAGGCTATCCATTAGCTTCTTCCGCTGTTGGAGATAGCTCCGTAGCCACTCAACTGGCCGATTAGATACATAAACTCCAAGTTCATGTGGACTATGTTGAGGATGCTCCTGGAAAAATAGAATCCAGTCCTGCAGGACTAGGCGGTTGCGTCGCAAGCATATATATATATATATATATATATATATATATATATATATATATATATATATATATATATATATATATATATGTTGGAAATTCTTCGATTTTCTTCGGATATAAATCTGCAATAAAATAAAATTAATTAAATTGTTACCGGCCTCCGGGGAAGTCGTGCACGTAGCACTGCCCTAAGAGTTAGCTCGGGTCTATGTGCAGACTGAATCCGAACGCCCCTAGTGGTAAAATCTCCGCTCTACCGGAATCTCGTTGTCGCACACGACGTGGAGAGAATGACCCCGACTTAGCTCCGCCCAGAGCGACAACAAAGAACAGCAGCGATTCGAGAAGATGAAAATTGCAGAGAGTTTTGAGAGAGGAAGTAATTTTCTGTGTATTTGAGAAGAAGAGATGGTATTCTGATATCTATCTCCAGCCTATTGCCCCAATGCAATATATATATAGGTAGTTCTATTCCCAACGTTGGTAAATAAGAATCTTTAAGGAGCCATAAGTGTAGTAACCGTTGGATGTTAAGGAGCCATTGAGTAGTAGTAGCTGTTTGGAAAAATAGCTAACGTTCAAAAACCAAACGACAGCAAAGAGAATAAATTTCAAGGAAACAGCTGCACTAAAGAAGAAAGTAAAATGGCCAACTTGATTTTTGAGAGCAAGCAACAGCTGTACTAACAATCCCCCCCAAAAATCAAGTTTCGAGATAATATAAAGAAGAAAATATGATAAGAGAATTTCTGGGCAGTTGTATACTATGCATAAATGAGATGGACTACAACCTTGAATCTCACGTAGTGACTATTGTCTTTGTCTGAAGAAGAGCTTGATGGACTACGCCTTGAATCAGTCTTCTTGAACCAGACTCAGATAATAGCACACATAGTACGCTAGAGGTACTTGGGTCTATCGGGTGGCGCGTTTGGTTGGCCATGCGCACTTTTACACATTCATGAGAGTTGTCTAGGATCGCCCTGTCCTATAGTCGCGGCCCTCACGACCTCTCATATAGGTAAGTCCTTAAGGGTTGGTGATAGGAATCAACCCTGCATATTATGCTTGAACTTATTAAGAGTTTAAACTCAACCTATCCATATCACAAAAGGAACACTGTCACCATAGGGATGAGGTATGAATGTACACATGTACAGCCTCCTGGGCTTTTATTTTAAAGAGAATTTAATCTCAGGTCAGTGTTCCATAATAGTCACCTAGTCCAGCTTGTTCCTATCCATTGAACCGGCTTCTTGGGATCTCCAGTCAGACTCGGTTGGGTTGCCACTGCTGGTGACTATACTATGGGCTTAACCCCATCCCCCTCGATGATTCTAGGATCAATGTCCTAGACAGACCCTTCGTCAAGTAGTCTGCAAGGTTCTTTTCTGACTTTATATAGTCAAGAACCACATATTTGCCCAATAGGCTCTTTATTGACTTGAAACGCAGCTGCAGGTGCCTGTTCATCTTAGCATTCACAGAATCATACTTTAGTAGTTCTATAACAGATTTATTATCACAGTTTATAGAAATTACAGGAATAGGATGAACAGAAACAGGTATATGCATAATAAGATTTCTCAGCCATTCGGCCTCTGTACATGTAGTATCCAAGGCTATCATTTCAGAGTCCATTGTACTTCTGGCTATGATAGTTTGTTTACATGATCCCCAGGAGATTGCAGCTCCTGCTAGAGTAAAAATATATCCAGTAGTGGATTTCACATCATGTGAATCAGTTACCCAATTTGCATCGGAATAACCTTCTATGATATCAGGGTGTCTAGTATAATGAAGTTTATAATCTAGAGTACCCTTAAGATATCTAAATACTCTGTCCAATGCAGACCAATGCGACTGATTTGGGTTACTAGTATATCTACTTAGTCTCCCAATAGCAAATGCAATATCAGGTCTGGTCCTATTTATTATGTACATAAGGGACCCTATCATCTGTGAATATCTATGTTGTTCTATAGGAGATCCTTCATTCTTCTTGAGAACAACATTACTATCATATGGAGTAAGTGCAGGTTTCTTGTCAAAGTACTCAAATTTTCTTAGCATTTTTTCAATTGAATGTGCTAAGGATAGAGTATAACCTTCTTTGCATTTAGACACTTGCATTCCTAGGATCAGGTTTGCCTCACCTAGGTCTTTCATATCAAACTGGTTAGATAAATAATTCTTAGTGTTATTTATCAGTTCCAGTGAAGATCCTAAAATAAGGATATCATCAACATACAAGCATAAGATAACACAACTTTTATTTGTATTTTTTGAATACAAACATTTGTCATATTCATTTGGCACAAAACCAAATTCTATAATGACTTTGTCAAATTTGTTGTGCCATTGCTTGGGAGCTTGCTTTAGGCCATAAAGAGATTTTACTAATCTACAAACCTTCTTTTCTTGACATTTAGCAATAAAACCTTCAGGTTGCTCCATATATATCTCTTCTTCTAAATCTCCATTTAGAAATGCTGTCTTTACATCCATTTGATGGATCAGCATATCATGAATGGATGCTAGAGCTAGAAGGGTTCTAATAGAAGATATTCTAGCTACAGGAGAGTAGGTATCAAAATAATCTAATCCTTTCTTCTGGGTAAACCCTTTGGCCACTAATCTAGCCTTATATTTTTCTATGGTACCATCGGCTCTAAGTTTCTTCTTAAAGATCCACTTACAACCTATTGGTTTGCTGCCTAAAGGAAGGTCTGCTAAAAACCAAGTATTGTTCTCCATGATGGAGTTGTACTCATTGTTAATAGCTTCTTTCCAGAAAGGGGCATCAGGAGAGGATATGGCTTCTTCATAAGTTGAGGGATCACCTTCTATCAAAAATGTGAAGAATCCTTCTCCTAAATTCTTTTCAATCCTTTCTCTTTTACTCCTTCTAAGTTCTATGACTTGTTCAGATTGAGAATTAGGCATTTGGTCATGAGAACTAGTAGACGGAGTAAGAGAAGGGTTAGAGGATGATGAAGGGGTTCTATCCTTGAAGGGAAAAATATTCTCAAAATAAACTGCATCTCTAGCTTCAATGATTGTGTTATTAGAGATTTCATTTACTTCAGAATGGGTTACAAGAAATCTATTGGCATTACTATCTAGGGCATATCCTATGAATACAGCATCTACAGTCTTAGGTCCTATCTTCCTCTTTTTGGGTTCAGGAATTCCTACTTTAGCTAGGCATCCCCAAACTTTGAGGTAATTAATCCTAGGGGTTCGACCTTTCCATAGCTCATATGGTGTCTTATCATTAGTCTTACTAGGTATCCTATTAAGAATATAACAGGCTGACAATAAGGCTTCTCCCCAAAGATTATCAGGGGCACCTGAGCTGATAAGCATGGCATTGACCATATCTAAAAGAGTGCGATTCTTCCTTTCAGCAACTCCATTGGATTGTGGTGAATAAGGAGCAGTTACCTCATGAATAATTCCGTGCTCTTCACAGAAGTTAGTCATTTCATTTGAGGTATACTCACCACCACGGTCTGATCTAAGGATCTTAATCTTCCTATCCAACTGGTTCTCAGCTTCAGATTTATAGACCTTGAATCTGTCTAGAACTTCATCTTTGGTCTTAAGGAGGTAGGTGTAACAATACTTTGAATGGTCATCTATAAAAGTTACAAAGTATTTCCTACCGCCTCGGGTCAAGACCCTATTGGAATCACAAACATCACTATGGATAAGTTCTAGGAGTTCAGAATTTCTATAGACAGATTTGAAAGGTAATCTAGTGTGTTTGGCTTGAACACAAATCTCACATTTGTGTTCATCATCTATAGGAGTCTTAGGAATAAGATCTAAGTTCATCATCCTTTTAATAGATCCTAAGTTCACATGACCTAGTCTACCATGCCAAACATTTGATGATTCAATATTTGCAACAAAGGAAGGATTAGAACTTTTATTCATAGTACTTAAAATAAAGAGTCCATCTTTCACAAATCCTTTCCCCACAAACAAATTATTCTTAGAAAAAACTACTTTATTTGCCTCCATAACAATTTTGTATCCTGAGGCTACAAGGAGGGATCCACTAACAAGATTTCTTCTGACAGACGGCACATGAAGCACATCATAGAGAGGTAGAATTTTTTCTGATGTCATCTTCAGATCTATTCTTCCTCTTCCTACGATATGTGCAGTTGAGCCATCTCCTGGGTCACACCTCCTCCACTCGATTCTTGATAGTTGGAAAAACAGGAGCGATCAAATGAAACGTGAACATTAGCTCCAGAATCCAACCACCAATCATCAGAATGGAAAGAAAGGTTTACTACAGGTTGATAGCTTATAGACCTGAAGGAGCTAGAAGACCCATTCTGAGTCATGTTAGCCTCTGGCATGTATGAGTCTATCCCTTTGAAGGAGGTCTCCTTAGTGATTAGGCTTGGGTTTGCCATAGATTTCTATATGGTTTAATATGGAATCAGATATAGCTATGGACTTCAACCTAATCTGATTTATGTTCCAAGTCTCTTTAGAACTTGAGAATAAGATTTCAAAAAACTACAGAAATTTATTTACTCAATAAAGATGGCTTTAACCTAAAATTAACAATGAAAATAATTTTAGTAATAAACCTTTAAATTTTTAGTTTTTCAAGTTTTGATGAGGTTGGGTTAGCTGTAGGGGCCGGATCCCAGCAAGCGGAGGTTCACTAGGAACTCTTAAGTACCGGTCGCTTAGACGATATTTCGTCTTGTTGACAGAAGGGCCCTTTCGGCTTGTTCCCAAACAAATCTTAACTTTAAAACTTTAAAAATAAAGGAATTTTTACTAAATTAATCAATTGTTTGATTTAGCCTAAATTAAAAATATTGAATAGGGAAAGAACTAGTATTGACAAAAAGTAATAAGACAATAATTAGTCTAAGGTGTCAATTTCTAGAAACAGTCTTATGAATATTTATTAAGCAATAATTTATGAAGAAAAGATTTAAAAATAGGAATTTTATTTGTATATCAATCGTTAACAAATTTAAGAAAACAAAATTGTATCCAAGAATTTGTTCTTTGTTTGAGACAAATTAATAGATTTTTTTTTTTGTTTTTTTTTTTAACAGTGGTAAAGTGTAGACAACTTAGTACAGTGTACTAGTGGTCTATTTAGAGAAAGAATATATATTGTACACAAATTATTATTAAGAAATCTTTTGTTTAAAAAATATTATTGGAGCAGCAGCAATAAGTATTTCTAAGAAACTTTTGCTAAGCAATAACACAGTTGACAAGTTTTGCTACACAATTTATTATATATATGACAGTAAGCAATAACACAATCGACAAATTTTGCACACGAATTATTATTGGAATAGCAGTAAGCATATGATGGACTTAAAAGTTTTTGTAATGAAAACTAAATATAAGCACACTTGACAAGTTTTGTTAAAATATAAGTTAAATGTCTAAATAGACAAATATAGAAGTAAATAGCCAGATTAAGGTTCTGGTCCGAAATGGACTTAGAACAAATAGATCTAAATAGCAGACTAAGGTTCTGGTCCGAAATGGACTTAGAACAAATAGATCTAAATAGCAGATTAAGGTTCTGGTCCGAAATAGAGACAACAAGTAAATAATAGTTTAACAAAAAAAATTTGTAAATGGATTAACTCTTAGATTGTTGGAAATTCTTCGATTTTCTTCGGATATAAATCTGCAATAAAATAAAATTAATTAAATTGTTACCGGCCTCCGGGGAAGTCGTGCACGTAGCACTGCCCTAAGAGTTAGCTCGGGTCTATGTGCAGACTGAATCCGAACGCCCCTAGTGGTAAAATCCTCGCTCTACCGGAATCTCGTTGTCGCACACGACGTGGAGAGAATGACCCCGACTTAGCTCCGCCCAGAGCGACAACAAAGAACAGCAGCGATTCGAGAAGATGAAAATTGCAGAGAGTTTTGAGAGAGGAAGTAATTTTCTGTGTATTTGAGAAGAAGAGATGGTATTCTGATATCTATCTCCAGCCTATTGCCCCAATGCAATATATATATATATAGGTAGTTCTATTCCCAACGTTGGTAAATAAGAATCTTTAAGGAGCCATAAGTGTAGTAACCGTTGGATGTTAAGGAGCCATTGAGTAGTAGTAGCTGTTTTGAAAAATAGCTAACGTTCAAAAACCAAACGACAGCAAAGAGAATAAATTTCAAGGAAACAGCTGCACTAAAGAAGAAAGTAAAATGGCCAACTTGATTTTTGAGAGCAAGCAACAGCTGTACTAACAATATATATATATATATATATATATATATATATATATATATATATATATATATATATATATATATATATATATAATGTGTTAATCCGCCTAGTCCTGCAGAATCCGCTGCACACAACCAAGATGTGTTAATTCGCTGTTGGAGATAGCTCCGTAGCCACTTAACTTAGTGCATTTGACTGCATGAATCCGTCCTCTCAAAAGTATCTCATTGACGACCTACATGGACTAGAAGTGCAAGACCACTTGCCGAGATATTCCCCCGACAGGTCCTGCAAACGATGAAGAAAAATCATAATCACCGGTCTACAGTAAAATGTGTTAATTCCGAGGTAGATCAAAGATGGTGGAACAAAGACTAGGAACAGAGGTTCATGCTAATTATGTTTTAGTCTAGTCTCTATTTTATCCTGCGATCTTAGACGAGACTGAGAGATTCACTCAAATGAGTTTTCTCTCTAAAGAACTCGACTCTAATGAAATACTTTTATCTGATTACAACTTTTTCAGATTACAAACTCTGAAGAATTAGAATATGTTCCTCCTTGCAAACGCAGTTGCAATTGAGACATAATATTTACACCTAGAAGAAGGAAGCAGATAAGGAGATAGAATAATAATTATTCATGCTGGGTGGTGAAGACAACCGTTGCTCAAAGTAAGATTCGCTCTCTATCGACAATCTGCTCCCAAGAGCCAACAAGTTCACAAAAGAACTTCTAAAACGCTCGTAGCCACCTCTGTGTGACTCGAACGGACGCGGTGGACCTCCTTTTTATTGTTCTTATTCTCCAAAAGGAGGCATGAAGACTCTATTTATAGAGAATGATAGGAACCCCACCTCTCATACTGACCGATGTGGGACTAAAATACAAACTCCCACAAGAATGGAATTGAATACCAAATCCTGCAGTCAACGCTTATGCACGCTATCTACGCATCTTGTGCATACACACATACGAGGATACTCGCATGCACGTATGCACGTAGGAGCATAGCAGCGTGGCAGTCCATTCGTGCATATGCACACCAACGCAACAGCACATAACCGCGCATAGCCCGCACATGCACCCGCTTATGCAACTTGAGTATGCAAACGCGCTAGCAGCCGCACATACAATCACGCATGTAACTCGCGCATAAAATGAGCGCACGAGCGCAACATATGCGCACAAGTGCCATGCACTCGATGCATATGTGTGAAGTGCAATGTGCCTAATCAAAGTGCCACTTTGCGTCTTCGTCCGAGTTCGAGTCTCTAAGCCCATACTATGGGGCTTAATATCTATGGGAATCTTTCCAAAGAGTGTGACAAAAACAAAGAATGTTCCTACGCTCTAGGAAAATCACTCTACATATGCCACCAAACCCTATGTGCCTATGCCAATACAAAGCATGGCTACATATTGGAATATACACTTTTCTGGTTTTCAATCTGGGACTAAAGTTCGCAAAGACAGGTTAGAATACCCTAATAACTCTCCACATATATCACAATATATGCTTGGGCATTCCTTAAAGTGACTGCCCATCATGTATTACGATAGATGTCGTTGGTGACTTGCATATTCTCGTATGGATCAAATAACAGTATGATACAAGAATGAACTAAGTCTTGAATTCTGCACCATAGCTGCTATTCTTCCACTCATATAATGATATTAGCTATGCATTTTTGTTGCAAATTAAAGGTCATGTGCTGACTTGGTTTTGGTATATGTATCTTGGACGTCTACAAGTTTTCTTCAAGAGATAGCCTATATATCTGTCCATACACTCTAGGTGAGTTCTTTTAAAGAGTCTCAACATGAATCCTTGCGCTTTCTTACAATGCTACTTCGCTATGACATGGCATAAAGCTGAAGCTACACCTCATCGGGGTTCATACCACTATAACATGAGGTCACAAGCATCTTTGTAGTCCTGTATTACTCAGTATAAAGCCTTGAGCTTCCTTGCAGTGTTGTCCTGCGGTGACATACCCCGAGGACAAGGCTTTACATCTTTTACCTCATCTTAGTGTCACACTACTGTAGCATGGGGTCCCGGCCCCTTTGTAGTGCTGCGTACCTCTCTATTACTTCGACATTAGGCTACCTGCTTATATGCAGTGCTACTGTCGTTGTGACATGGACTGCAGCCGAAGCTTTACCTCATCATAGCATCACGCCACTATAGCATAGAGGGTACCATCCCTTTATAGTTTCGATCTATCCATGCTTCCTGTAAAGCACATTGGACATTCTAAATGACCAAGAACTCATTAAGGCATCGAAACCACCGTTCTATAGGAACTACTCTATAAGAAAAGCATGTAGTATACCACAGTGGTTCCGGGATCGTATCCCCACATTGTTCCAAAGGACTACCCACTGATACTTTCTCAGTCAATGGTCCTCCCTTGAACCAACACTACCAGAATAAGTCATTTTTGCGATGCCAGAACACGTTACTAAAATAACAAAAAATATCGCTACAACGGTTTACCGACGTATTTAGTGACGTTTTTTTGTGGTCACGGAAAGCCATGTTGCTAACAGGCAAAACGTCGGTAATCGTCGCCATTACTGACTCTTACCGACATCAATAAACGTCGGTAATTGACCGACGTTCATCGACGTCCACGTCGAAAAATGGTGACGTCTATAAACGTCGATAAACGTCGCTAAATTTAGCGACGTATGCTAGTTGTTATCGACTTTCACCGACTCCGTAGACGAGGAAAATACTGGGACACTAAATGTCGATAAACGTCGGTATACCTGGGGATTTATCGACGTTTAGCTGCGTCGCTAAACGTCGCTAAATTACAAAAAAAATTAAAAAATTAAATTACAGAATGTCCACAGAATCATATTTTCTACCTGCAGTTCAATAAATAACAAAAAAACCATAAGCACATTTTCTTCTTGGGTTCGTCGACCCCTTCGGTAGAACATTCAACACCGGTACATCACAATATACATATATATCAACGCAAACAAGAATAAAAGTCTACAACCAACATATAATGAGATACCAACACAACGTACACTAAAATATCCAAAGTCGCTAAACGAATATCCAAAGTATACAACGGGAATGAGCAATAAATGTTATATTTTATGATTTTTGAACATCTTAGCCGTGATAGCGTTCTACCGCTGTCACGACCCGCACCCACTGTGAGGGTATGAGAGCGTAACAACACCCAGCCTACGCCGCAGTGTCGATGGTAGAACGTTGTCCTAGGTCACAACATCTAACAATATAAGCTAAGCAGTTTATACTTCCCGAATGGGGGTGACATAGCAGAAAATAAACTCAATCACAACTAAGGAAGAAGAAGCACGATATGATATAGAACTCAAGAAAAATACAGATGATCAAATAGTCTAAAATAACATCTCAGCAGATATCCAGAGTACTAGGTCTCAGCTACTGAATATGAAAGAATATACAACCCAGATCTCAAAGACAGAAATAAAGTCTAACTACTAGTCTCAAGACAACATAAGTAAGATAAAGCCTAACTAAACTAGTCTAGGCAGTAGGGTAAAGTCGTCAGCTAGAGCTCTCCTGCAAAAGGTATCCGCACAGGCCTCCTCCTCGTCCTCTGTAATATTTTCAACAGGTCCAGTCAGGATAGGAGCGAGCACAATACATCTCAACAATTCATAGCAGGTTAGAAAATATAATCTTGCAGTAAAGTAAGATATAGATACTGAAAAAATACAGTATGTAAATAGAGAGAGAGAACTGTAATAGAAATATCTACTATAAGTAAAGAGCTACCAGTGACTAGTGATTTAGAGTACAAAGTCGATATGTGAACGGCTTGATTTGCACATGGCTATACTAAAGAGGCGTACATGGCTATTCTACTTTGGAATTGTTCACATGGCTATTTATACTCCCCCGTACCCCCAATCAGTACACAAGGATCCAACCAGGTTATGTTATGATTCCATGTAACAGCTTTCGAAGGGTGGTACATAGTAGTCCCATAAATGAGAATTCTGAAAAACCCAATAAATGGGATAGGGATTCTGGGAAACCCAATAAATGGAATAAGAATTCAAAGAAGACTCTGTGATCATAAGAGTATATGTCACAAGTGATCAAAGAACCAAAGAAGCATAGTGATACGCCATGTAACTGAAATACACAGAACATAGAGTACCTGATGCTCCCTGAAGGGATAACATCTCAAGAAGGAATCCATATAGTACTAATCCGTGTGACCAACGTGACAGTATCAAGTAAAGTAATTTAATGCAGGAAAATAATTCTAAGCAGGATATGAAATGATCAGAGAATGTACTCGCTTGGTATCTGAGTGTCCAATATGAAAGTACTGTCCGAGGAGTGGTGTCTGGCTCCTAATCAGAACAGCACAAGTCACAACAAGTCTAAAATGATAATATAATGCCTGTAGTTCGTATTACGTATCTTGGAATATGTGTACATATTTCATCTTGTATTGCATATCTCTTGGCTTGGCTTGGTTTATTTTGGGTAGGTTCGGCTAGACTTGGGTTGCCTTGGTTCATCATGAACCAAGGGAAGAACCCCTACCTACCATCCCCATCATCTTTTATTAACCCGTTCCTTCATTCTCTCTCTTCATTATTCTTCTTCTTCTCCACATTTACTCTTCCACCTACCAGAGAAGAGAGCTAGGCAAGTACAACTTGCTTCATGATAGATCTCAAGTTTTATTGTTCCATTCTCTTCTTTACTTGATTCTAAGCCTCTTTAGAACTTGGCATCTTTGGATTTGATGGATGGATTCTTGTAGATCTAAGTTTGTAACTTTTCGGTTTTTATTGGTTTTGATCTCTAAAACTTAGTTATTTTTGAAAACTAATAGTTCTATGTTGTAGAGAATTCAATTTCATGCAGTTTTGGCTTTTGTTTCGCTTGATTTCGACTTCGGATGAGTAAGTTATGGCCATTACAAGTTTTCAGAACTTTTATGGCTGAACTTGCTGTTTGGGGACGATGAACCCCATGCGCCGGGAACCCCATGCGACCGGGAGGCCATGCGCCGGGAGGCCATGCGCCGTGAAGTCCCGGCAACGCATTCTTTGACTCCGAGCGTGTCATGCGCGTAGGTTCCTTACGCGCATGTACTGAAGACGCAACGTGAGTTTCCCATGTGCCGATTTGTGCAGGAATCCCATGCGCTCTATTTTACTGTTTTTGCCTGTTTAAGTTGTTTTGTAGCTAGAATCTTGAAAAACTCAAAACATGAAAGTTGCAGATCTTTTCCTTAGCTTCAAGAATATGTCACTAGTTATTTTATGCAAGTTTTTCTCATTTATGATAATGTAAGAATAGAACACGATAGTGGCCCGCTGTGGCGCACTCTTGACAAGTAAACTGACATGATATATCTCGACATGCTGTTATGACAGCTAGCCTGACATGGCAAGTATGAAGGACCTGGACACCGTGGACGGTTGTGTTTGTACAAATAAACTGGTACTGTCTTGTATCATGTCTAGGATGGGGGTCCCTGAGTACCACGGTCAGGGATACCTACTGAAATTGACTAAGGCTAATTAACTAGAATGATTCAGTAGTCATGAAGAGATTCCCAGCTACAGGCAATCCTGTTATCTGGGCGCATTCAGTGGACTTGTAGCCTACCGACGAGTAGGGCACATTTCCAGCACACAGTCATGTGTTGCATTCTTCATAAACGTTCGACCTGGATAACCGGATGGTCTACAGGGCTTGTGGCTGTTGGGATAATCTTATTGCATCTTGCTAGTAACTAGGCCTGTGATAACCCTAGTTAGTTAAAAGTATCAAGCCGTACTCTTGATTGGCCGTGATTGATTGGATGAAGTTTATTCCAGCTTAGTCTTATCCTGATCCTGTACAAGATTGTAACATGACATGATTTTTTGTATCGATATATGATGGGATACCAAGTTCTGTTCAGATGAAGGGTTACAACCCCGGTCCTTGTCTGGTTTAAGGGTTGTAACTTGGCTATCTGAATAGTTCCATGGTTACCTTATCATATATCGTCCTGCTTATTGTGCTTGCCTTAACAATAACGATCGGGGGTCCAGTTCTGTTCAGGCGAAGGGTTACAACCCCGGTCCTTGTTTGGTTTAAGGGTTATAACCTGGCTCTCGGAGCAGTTCTGTGTCCTCTTTTCGTTTATTGTCTTATTGCAACCCCTTGTCATGCACGTCATGTTTTACCTTTACTTCAATACCATGATTATTTATACTGGCCTTAACAATAAAGATCAGGGGTCCAGTTCTGTTCAGGCGAAGGGTTACAACCCCGGTCCTTGTTTGGTTTAAGAGTTGTAACCTGGCTCCCAGAGCAGTTCTGTGTCCTCTCTTCGTTTATAGTCTTGTTACCTTATAAATAGTAATTGAGACGGGCTTTTATTCAAGCGAAGGATTGCAACCCCGGTCCTTGTTTGGTTTAAGGGTTGCAGTCTGGCTACTTGAATGGTTTCTATGTGCTCAATATATTATTGTTATCTCAGTTATTATCAGTATCTTTAATTGCCTTTACTATTTATTTGTGGTATGCTGGTTTTAGTTCCTAAGTGAAGCCTCCTTTGTGGCACTTGCTCTTTCTGGGATCTAATCCAGCTGATTTTATATGGCCAGATATCGGAGCAGTAGCAGAGGATCTACCTGTCTTCCAGCCAGATGGTGACCACCAGGCGTAACCTTGGCAACGAGTGGGTTTCCCTTTTTGTTCTCCCACTTTATTGTAAAATTATTCTTTTGAGGCGTTTAGCCGACGAGCACTTGTTAACTCGGTTGCACCTTTATTTACTGTCTGCCTACGGGCTGTAACATGATTGACAGATCCTAGGGTAGATCATGTATGACTGAACTCTTGCTAGTCTTGATATTTTGTACGACTAGCTTCATGATCATCCAATATGTAATGTATGGGACGCCTTGCTATTATATATTTGGTGCTCTGACATCTTGTAACTATTATTGCTTGCTTGAGATTGAGACAATAGGCTTGTTCATGACCATAGGAGACTGTTGGCTTGTAGTTAAACCCTCATGTATCTAGACAGTCGTGACCGTATAGCGAGATGGGTTACACTTCAATATACGTAGCTGGCTATGTACGCCCCCGCTCTCCAGTATTCTGGTTTTGGGGCATGACATGGTTTTAGTGGTAGCCCATGCAGGTCTTGCAAGATCAAGATATGTGAGGGTTTACCGAATAGATGTCTCAATCAGTATTCGCCCTTGATCTCTGCTCGTATCTTCAAACCCCTGAGAATCTTGACCTGATCACATGCTTGTATCGTTGATCTGTCCTGGTCCTTCCTTATTGTTCCCAATATCGTCTTCTTCAGCGGCATTGTTCCTGGACCTACCGATCAGCAAGACGGAGCACCTCCCGCGGACCAGCAGCAACCTGGAGATCAATTCCAACATTCAGGAGCAGCCTCCAGAGTCATGCCTACTGGAGGAGAGCCACCAATTCAGCCCGTCCAGCCAGCAGAGCCTGATGATGGCACTTTAGTGGGTCTCATCAGGTCCCTATTAGCTTCCCAGGATCGTCACGGAGATGCCTTGCACCAGGCGGTGGCAACTACTTTGACCAGAGGAGGTCATCAGGGTAATAGCGCGGCCAACAGCTTCAAGCGCTTGAACCCTCCCTTCTTCGACGGCAGTGAAGATACGATCGCTGCAGATGCATGGCTTCAGGACAGAGGTGATTCTAGAAGCAGCCAGGACTCCAGAGAACGAGAAGGTGGCCATAGTGCGCCTGCAGTTACTAGATCTTGCCCGCAGCTGGTGGGCAGCACAGGCCGATGGATTGGTGGCCCCTATTTTATGGGCCGTATTCAGAGAGAGATTCCAGACCAAGTATTTTGATGTTGTAGCTCGGTACGACCTACAGACGAGGTTCACCAATCTGAAACAGATGGGCAGGACGGTCGACGAATATGCGGCCGAGTTTTCGAGACTTAGTCGGTTTGCTCCCACCTTGGTGGCAACCGAGTTCGATAGAGCCCAGCGGTTCCAGCAGGGGCTTCATCTGGAAATTCTATTGGCAGTGGAGCAGTTTGAGCATCAGACTTTTGATGCAGTATTGAGAGCAGCTAGGAGGCATGAGTATACCTTCCAGCGGATCATGGATAGGACCGGAGGTCGGAAGCGATCTCACGGCCAGATGAATCAGTCTTCAGTACCAGTCCCGGCAGCCAGGGCTTTGACCATTGGATCTCCCAGGCGGGCGGCCTCAGTGACGTCGGTTCAGTATTCCACCCCGACGCACCCTCAGCAGCAGTGCAGTTACCTCGGATAGTCGAAGAGTTTCCAGATGTTTTTACCGAAGAGCTTCCAGGGATGCCGCCAGAGCGGGAGATCGAGTTCACCATCGACTTGATTCCCGAAACAGCCCCAGTGTCAGAGAGAGTCTACAGGATGGCGCCATTAGAGCTGGAGATATTGTACAAGATGATTGAAGAACACAGAACCAAGGGATTCATTCGTGCTAGTAGATCGCCTTGGGGAGCCCCGATGCTTCTTGTGAAAAAGAATGATGGTACGTCCAGATTATGTGTAGATTATCGTACCTTGAACTCAATAACAATCAAGAACAGATACCCTCTTCCGAGGATAGATGACTTGTTTGATCAACTCAAGGGGACAGCAGTGTTCTCGAAGATTGACTTGCGGTCATGATACCATCAGATCAGAGTCAGAGAGCAGGACATCCCGAAAACAGCTTTCAGATCGAGATATGGGCATTGGGAGTTCCTTGTGATGCCATTTGGAGCAACCAACGCGCCGGCTGTATTCATGGACCTCATGAATTGTATCTTCATGCCTTATTTGGATCAGTTCGTGATTGTGTTCCTAGACGACATCCTGGTCTACAGCAAAAGTGAGGCGGAGCATGAGCAGCATCTCAGAGTTGTTCTTCAGATTTTCCGAGAGTACCAGTTGTATGCCAAGTTTAGTAAATACGAGTTCTGGCTCGATCGCATTTCGTACTTGGGCCATATCATCACCCGAGGAGGAGTGGAGGTAGATCCCCAGAAGATCGTGGCCATTGAAACATGGCCAGTGTCCAGCACGGTTGTAGAAGTCCGTAGTTTTCTTGGATTGGCCGACTACTATCGGCAATTTGTTTCGGACTTTGCTCGGATCTCAGCGCCATTAACCCAGTTGACCCGCAAGGATGTGCAGTTTGCTTGGACAGTAGAGTGCCAGGATTCCTTTGAGAAGTTGAAGCGAGGCTTGATGACGGCGCCCATTCTCACGCTTCCAGATGGAACCGGAGGATTCTCAGTGTATTGTGATGCTTCAGGCCGAGGTTTAGGATGCGTTTTGATGCAACATGGGAAGGTAATAGCTTATGCGTCACGACAACTTTGTGATCATGAGAGGAATTACCCAACCCATGACTTAGAGCTGGTAGCTGTAGTGTTTGCACTCAAGTTGTGGAAACACTACCTGTATGGAGATAGGGTGGAGATTTTCACCGACCACAAGAGCCTGAAGTATGTTTTCACCCAGAAGGATCTTAACATGCGTCAGAGGAGGTGGCTAGAGCTACTTGTGGATTATGATGTCAACCTGCAGTATCACCCAGGGAAGGCCAACGTTGTTGCAGATGCATTGAGTAGGAGAGCCGGAGTTTATTTCCTAACAGCGCAACCAGAGCTGTTAGCAGATCTTCAGAAGATGGGTATAGAAGTTGTCCTCCCTTCCAGTGTGGCATTGATGGCCAGCATGCAAGTTTAGTCCACTATTGTCGAGAGGATCCGGATGGCGCAGTCAGCAGATTCCAAGCTTCGACGACTCAGAGCAGAGTGTGAGGCAGGACGAAGACTAGAGTTATGTATCCATGAAGACGGTACACTTCGACATGGAAAGCGTCTTTGTGTACCCAGTAGAGATATCAGACAGGAGATCATGGCAGAGGCCCACAGTTCGCAGTATTCCATTCATCCCGGTGGCACGAAGATGTATCGTGATATCCGTCAGCACTTTTGGTGGAATGGCATGAAGAGGGAGATAGCCCGATTTGTCTCTCGATGTTTGGTTTGCCAACAAGTTAAAGCTGAACATCAGAGGCCAGCTGGACTTCTTCAGCTCTTGCCAATTCCAGAATGGAAGTGAGAGCATATAACCATGGATTTTGTGACTGGATTGCCTAGATCCTCGGCTGGCAGAGATGCTATTTGGGTTATTATAGACAGGCTCACGAAGGTGGCTCATTTTCTTCCGTTCAGAGTTGGTCAGTCGACGGCTCAGCTAGCAGAGATGTACCTCAGACAGATCGTCAGGTTTTACGGTATACCAGTCAGTATCACCTCGGACAGAGATTCAAGATTTACGTCGCACTTTTGGCGTAGCCTGTAAGAGATTTTGAGAACTCACCTCCAGTTCAGCTCAGCTTATCACCCGCAGACAGATGGCCAGTCGGAACGCACAATCCAGACTCTTGAAGATATATTACGGTCATGTACACTCGACTTTGGTGGTTCATGGGAAGATCACCTGTACCTGGTGGAGTTCTCGTACAATAACAAGCTAGTATCCAGATGGCGCCGTTCGAGGTACTGTATGGTAGGAAGTGTCGATCCCCGCTAGCATGGGACGATGTCGGAGAGAGACAGATGCTAGGTCCAGAAATGATTGCTCAGACCGTTGAAGTGGTCAGAAGAGTCAGAGATCATCTTCGAGTTGCCCAAGATCGCCAGCGTCATTGGGCCGATTCTCATCGACGACCCCTTGAATTCTCGGTCGGCGACCATGTATTCCTGAGGATTTTGCCTAACCGTGGCGTCATTCGTTTTGGCGTACGGGAAAAGCTTAGTCCTAGGTATATAGGGCCGTTCGATATTCTGGAGCGAGTAGGTGATGTGTCCTATCGTCTCGCTCTTCCGCCGTCGCTAAGAGAGGTGCATGACGTGTTCTATGTATCTCAACTACGACGGTATATCCCGGACCCGAGCCATATCCTGGATCATTCAGAATTGGTTGTTGGTACCAACCTTTCGTATGAGGAGAGGCCCGTGTCTATATTGGATCGGAGAGAGAAGATACTCAAGAACAAGACTATTAGTTTAGTCCGAGTTGCTTGGGGTCATCACTCCTTGGGAGAGTCAACGTGGGAGCATGAGGATGATATCCGATCGCGATATCCCGACTTGTTTGACTCGTGAGGTATAATATCTTTCTTATGCCTCATGCCTTTGATTCCTTGCTTGTATGAATAATTAATTGATTGCTTGATTAGTATAGCTTGCCTGTAAATAGTATAGCTTGTCCTTGTAATTCTAGCCTCTTGATTAAATTCTGAGGACGAAATTCTTTTAAGGAGGGTAGAGTTGTAATGCCTGTAGTTCGTATTACGTATCTTAGAATACGTGTACGTATTTCATCTTGTATTGCATATCTCTTGGCTTAGCTCGGTTTATTTTGGGTTGGTTCGGCTAGACTTGGGTTGCCTTGGTTCACCATGAACCAAGGAGAGAACCCCTACCTACCACCCCCATCATCCTTTATTAACCCATTCCTTCATTCTCTCTCTTCATTATTCTTCTTCTCCACATTTACTCTTCCACCTACCAGAGAAGAGAGCTAGGCAAGTACAACTTGCTTCATGATGGATCTCAAGTTTTATTGTTCCATTCTCTTCTTTACTTGATTCTAAGCCTCTTTAGAACTTGGCATCTTTGGATTTGATGGATGGATTCTTGTAGATCTAAGTTTATAACTTTTCGGTTTTTCTTGGTTTTGATCTCTAAAACTTGGTTATTTTCGAAAACTAATAGTTCTATGTTGTAGAGAATTCAATTTCATGCAGTTTTGGCTTTTGTTTCGCTTGATTTTGACTTCGGATGAGTAAGTTATGGCCATTACAAGTTTTCAGGACTTTCATGGCTGAACTTGCTGTTTGGGGACGATGAACCCCATGCGCCGGGAACCCCATCCGCCCGGGAGGCCATGCGGCGGGAGGCCATGCGCCGTGAAGTCCCGGCAACGCATTCTTTGACTCCGAACGTGTCATGCACGTAGGTTCCTTACGCGCATGTACTGAAGACGCAACGTGAGTTTCCCATGCGCCGATTTGTGCAGGAATCCCATGCGCTCTATTTTACTGTTTTTGCCTGTTTAAGTTATTTTGTAGCTAGAATCTTGAAAAACTCAAAACATGAAAGTTGCAGATCTTTTCCTTGGCTTCAAGAATATGTCACTAGTTATTTTATACAAGTTTTTCTCATTCATGATAATATAAGAATAGAACACGATAGTGGCCCGCTGTGGCACACTCTTGACAAGTAAACTGACATAATATATCTCGACATGCTGTAATGACAGCTAGCCTGACATGACAAGTATGAAGGACCTGGACACCGTGGACGGTTGTGTTTGTACAAATAAACTGGTACTGTCTTGCATCATGTCTAGGATGGGGGTCCCTGAGTACCACGGTCAGGGATACCTACTGAAATTGACTAAGGCTAATTAACTAGAATGATTCAGTAGTCATGAAGAGATTCCCAGCTACAGGCAATCCCATTATCTGGGCGCATTCAGTGGACTTGTAGCCTACCGACGAGTAGGGCACATTTCCAGCACACAGTCACGTGTTACATTCTTTATAAACGTTCGACCTGGATAACTGGATGGTCTGCAGGGCTTGTGGCTGTTGGGATAATCTCATTGCATCTTGCTAGTAACTAGGCCTGTGATAACCCTAGTTAGTTAAAAGTATCAAGCCGTACTCTTGATTGGCCGTGATTGATTGGATGAAGTTTATTCCAGCTTAGTCTTATCCTGATCCTGTACAAGATTGTAACATGACATGATTTTTTGTATCGATATATGATGGGATACCAAGTTCTGTTCAGATAAAGGATTACAACCCCGGTCCTTGTCTGGTTTAAGGGTTGTAACTTGGCTATCTGAATAGTTCCACGGTTACCTTATCATATATCGTCCTGCTTATTGTGCTTGCCTTAACAATAACGATCGGGGGTCCAGTTCTGTTCAGGCGAAGGGTTACAACCCCGGTCCTTGTTTGGTTTAAGGGTTGTAACCTGGCTCCCGGAGCATTTCTGTGTCCTCTCTTCGTTTATTATCTTATTGCAACCCCTTGTCATGCTCGTCATGTTTTACCTTTACTTCAATACCATGATTATTTATACTGGCCTTAACAATAAAGATCAGGGGTCCAGTTCTGTTCAGGCGAAGGGTTACAACCCCGGTCCTTGTTTAGTTTAAGAGTTGTAACCTGGCTCCCGGAGCAGTTCTGTGTCCTCTCTTCGTTTATTGTCTTGTTACCTTATCAATAGTAATTGAAACGGACTTCTATTCAAGCGAAGGATTGCAACCTCGGTCCTTGTTTGGTTTAAAGGTTGCAGTCTGGCTACTTGAATGGTTTCTCCGTGCTCAATATATTATTATTATCTCAGTTATTATCAGTATCTTTAATTGCCTTTACTATTTATTTGTGGTATGCTGGTTTTAGTTCCTAAGTGAAGCCTCTTTTGTGGCACTTGCTCTTTCTGGGGTCTGACCCAGCTGGTTTTGTATGGCCAGATATCGGAGCAGTAGCAGAGGATCTACCTGTCTTCCAGCCAGATGGTGACCACCAGGCGTATCCCTGGCAACGAGTGGGTTTCTCTTTTTATTCTCCTACTTTATTGTAAAATTATTCTTTTGAGGCGTTTAGCCGACGAGCACTTGTTAGCTCGGTTGTACCTTTATTTACTGTCTGCCTACGGGCTGTAACATGATTGACAGATCCTAGGGTTGATCATGTATGACTGAACTCTTGCTAGTCTTGACATTTTGTACGACTAGCTTCATGATCATCCAATATGTAATGTATGGGACGCCTTGCTATTATATATTTGGTGCTCTGACATCTTGTAACTATTATTGCTTGCTTGAGATTGAGACAATAGGCTTGTTCATGACCATAGGAGACTGTTGGCTTGTAGTTAAACCCTCATGTATCTAGACAGCCGTGACTGTATAGCGAGGTGGGTTGCACTTCAATATACGTAGCTAGCTATGTACGCCCCCGCTCTCCAGTATTCTGGTTCTGGGGCGTGACAGATAACAAGATGCAATTCAATGCATTCTAAATGAATCTAGGTCAATCTAGGCCAAAGTCAACTCTTGGTCAACTCTGGTCAACCCTAGAAGTCAAACTAGGTCAACTACGGTCAAACTAAGTCAAACTAGTCTATTCTAGGTCTAACAAGGCGTTCTAGGTTCAATCAAGACTAAACAAGTCTATTCTAGGCTCTAAACTAACACACAGATGCACCCATAGGCTAAGAGCCTAGGCTATAGGCTATACTATGCCTATATAATATATATTACATAATCACATGACAATATTCAAATCTAAAATACAACACATATTGATATATTATAATCTAATATAGAATTACACATATTGATATATAATATAATATAGAATAAACTAGCATATAGGCTACCTATATTCATATCACACATATATTTATATAATACATATATACTAGTACACACACATGCATATATTACATTTATACATTATATATACATAGGCATGTATAGGGAAACATATGTGTGTGTGGGGTGGAAAGAATGTGTGTGTGAGGGATGTGTGTATGTGTGTGTGTTAGAATAGCAATGTGAGTGAGTGAGGGTGTGTCCACCTATGTGTGTGAGAGTGAGAGACAATGTGTGTGTCTAGGCAAGTGAGTGATACATAGGTGTGTACTTGTGTGTGTGCTAGTGAGTCATGAAGGTGTGTGTGTGTTAGGCTAACAAGAGAGTTGTGTGTGTTAGACATAGGCATGTGAGTTGGGGAAAAATAGGACAGTAGGTGTGTGTATGTGAATGCTTGTGTGTGTGTGAGAGAGATGTGAGTGACAAGTGTGTATGTGTGTGGGGGGGTACTGCCAATACAGTTAGGAAAAGGAGAGGAAAGGAAATCATTTCATACAACCAAAATTGCATATACATATTCATTCATTGTGTGTAGCTGTGTATCATGAAAATTAATCATACACAATGCAACACACAGCTACACATTTCTATTTCATGATACAAGCTCAGATTTCAGTTCAAAACCAAAACAATCTCAGGTTTTTAGTATCCTCAGGTTTTTATGTCACTGACTTGAAAACAGTTCAAATATTCCCCCTTCCATTTCGAATTCAAAACACCACCAAACATGCCCAAAACTGACACACACATGTAAAAGACTAATAGCAGAACCAATTTAGGGACTCAAAACCAACATTTAACAGTATTAAATAGGTTTAATTAGATGGCAAAGTTCACCTTTAAAAATCTGGAAATGCTAAGGAATGTATTCACTGTTTCAGAAATTGGGAAATTGATAAATACCTATTGAAAACACATTAAAATGCAATTTAAAAGGTTGGTAATTAACATATACATTGTGTACGTGTCCTATAATGAGTTTGTGTCCACCAAAGTGGACACAAATGTGTCCAATCGAATTAACACTCAAAACAGTACAAAACAGGCCAATTATCGTGCACGTGTGCACGCGTGTCGTGCACATGACACAACACGAATTAAGACACGTGCTCGTGCACACGTGTACGCCCACACTAGGGCTAGGACTAGGTCAACCTGAATCGTGTCCTCGACGTGTCTGTGAGTGATACGAAAACCGTATCAGTGTCGAAAAATACCCGACTGAACTGTCAGTCCCGACAAGTGCAACGAGGATTACTCCCTCGACACGCCATGGGGACATGTGAGACTTGACACACGTGGTGTCAGTCATTGCCCCCCAGTGTGTGTCGAGTTTCGCGTGTCCTTGTGTTGTGTCCTGAGAGCAATAGCCCCCGAGTGGCAGGACACGCGCACTGCCTCGCGCGCACACGCACCCGCGTGTGCAAGTGTCGAATCCGATACGACACGACACAGAGACTCCCCCAGACCAAAAGAAATGCATAAGCAACACCAAAAACTAATTTCCTATTCAAATAGTTTCTGAAAATTAGGTCGAAATGCCTATTGGGGTATTTCATCAAACACATGCACTAAGACACTGATACGTGTCCAAATAGGACACGAATTGAACTCAAATTCTAGGGTTTCCTATTCCTACAGTTAGGTTAGGCCTAGGGCCCCTTAGATATGCAATAAAACCAGAATTTCATGGAATAGATTAGAAGTTACCTCTATGTATCAAAATCCCTAAAAAGCTCTAAAGAGAGGTGTTCCTCTTGATGGTCAAACTTTCCCAAATTGATTTGAATCTGAGAAGAACATGTAACAACAGCAAGATCACTTCATTTAAAACCCATTGTAATTTGTTTGAGGGAAAATGGAGCTAAAATGGAATTTCTAGGGATTTTTGAAGTTGAGAAATTACCTCTTTCTAAAGCTTGTTCTTCCTTAGAGGCTAGCCCTAATTTCTAAGAGGATATTTATAAGGGGGAATCCCTAGGATGGGTTAAGTGGCTGGACAAATAATGTTAGGGTTAGGGTTGGGCATTTGGCTAATGGGCTTTGGGCTTAGTCATAAAACAATGTCTCAAAAATCACAAGTTATGACTTGTGATCAAAATCTTTCTATTCTAATCTCTATATTCCTAATTGATTTCACTAACTAGAGTATGGTTAACTTAACTTAACCTAGGGTCTCATATCTAGCCAAGTCCAACTCAACTAGGGTTAGGTCACAAAGTCAAAGCTAGTCAAAGTCAACCTAGTCAACCCTCATTCAAACAATTCCAAAATAATTTCTAAAAATTCCCATAAATTCAAATAAATTTTAATAAATTCAAATAACCCCAAAAATGTCAAAAATACCCTCAAACTAGAAAAGATAAACAAAGTACCCTAATCACATGGCTAGGCTCTAGGTCAACCAGTCTACAAGGTTACACTTATTAAAAATCACCAAAAATCATAATATAAAAAAATATCAATAAATAATAATTATAATTATAAAATTTCAAAATTACCCTCTTCTGGAAAACTGGATGTTACAATCCTGCCCACCTTATAAAAATTTTGTCCTCAAAATTTAAGGTGATCGCACCCCTTCTAGGTTAAGCCCCCAGCAATCATAGTCTCAGATACCTATTTAAATCACACAGTTGAAAAGTGTAACCTATGGGGTCATGGCATGTAATATCAGTCTAAGGTCTCATCTAGTTACACCAATGATGCTACAGTACTAGGCAATCACAAGGTATCAAAACATACAAGCAAGGGATGCGTCAATATTCTCAAAAAGGAATACTAAGGTTAGGTCAAAACTCTCCTCCAGCTAGGTCTGAGAACTAGAACTCCCTCCTAGAAGCAGGGCCCTGGTTGGGGCAGGTATATCAGGGCAGTGCTGCACCCAGTGTGCAGCTGACCCACAGAATAGGCACAATCCTTGTCTCTTTCTACAGATGTTCCACTTGTGTCCAGACTTCTTGCAGTAGGCACAGATAGGCTCTGGCTCAGTTGGCCTCTGCTGGACAAGAGACTGGGCTGGGTATGATGATATAGGCTGGATATATGGGTACTCCTCAAACTCTGGGTAGGACTGGGTACTGCTCCTCGCCTTCTTGGAGCTAGGCTCTCCTCCTGGAAGCACAGAGTCCCGCAGACGTAGCAACCTCTGGATTTGCTCCCTCATGGCCTCCTCATGAACTCTCTGTGACTCCATCAACCTTTCTTGGAAATACCCAAACACCTAGGCTGCGTCAAGTAACAAACCTCCGGGTGGTACAGTATGGAGTACAGAGGGTAGGGAAGGGCTCTCGGTCTCAGGCAAATCTGCAGCTATCTCCTGAACGACAGGAGATGAAGGAAGACTCTCTGGCGAGGCTACCACCATCTCCTCTATGGCAGGAGGTGCCACCACCCCTTGATCAGATAGAGGGATCACTACCTCCTGAACAGTAGGAGGTGGAGGCACACTCTCAGTAGCTGCAGCTGCTCTCAGGCGACGGGCTCGGGTCATGGGTGCCATACTGGAAAGGATAAAAACAACAATCATCAAGGCTGCACGGCAGTCTACCATCCTATCTAAAAACTGGTAATTATCAAAAATAAAATAAAATATATAAAGGGGTACCATAAAAAAAATTACAAACAAAAGTTTAAGGAACGAAAGTCAATAGCATTGAAATCCAAATCACGATATATATAGAGAATGTGTTAAAGAGGGAAAAGCTAGCATTATGTAAGGGTTATGTGGTTTGTGTGAAATATACATGAAAGTGTATAAGAGGATCTGTGTCTCAACTATAGCTATCAAGTTGCACTATTCATGGCATATTGGTTAAGCAGTCTACAAGGCACAAGCTATTTACTCATAACATGCATGGCTAACCATATATATATGTATATTTACATGTATAGAGAGGTAGAGATTTAATTATGCATCTACATACATTATAACATGTTTACAGAACTATATATATATTTATATAGCTATATGAACATAACATAGAGATGAAGGGTTAGGTTTTCATGGCAGTTGTGAACATTAGTGTTGAGTGTCAAGTGTACATGGGTTAAAACTTAAAATGAAGGGTTCAATCATTCAGTTTATCCCAACATTACATATTAAATATGAAATTGAACTACACATTTGTAAGCAATAAAAAAAAATGTTAACATGTATTCAGTTTTCAAAATTTTGGAGAAATTCGAACATCAAAAACTATCTCAATGTTTACCACAACCTAACATGTAAGAGTATGAAACCTAACATTATACACCTACACACAACCATGTATACGGCTCAAACATTACTATTAAAAAAAATTGCTTATTGACTAATCACTTAGAATTCAGACTTAAAGGGTTAATATGTACACAGTCTCAGGTTTGACAAATTTAACACAAAACTCAACCAATCTCAACCAATTTTCTTTTTAAAAAAAAATTGAAACCTTGTATATAACATACATGTGTGGTGATGTAAACAACAACTAATAACATGAAATTTAAAATTAATTTACCAAATTAATCTGGGAAAGCAGAGAATTAGTCACTGATACTGTCCTATATTAGAATCATTGGAATTTTAAGAAATTAACATTAACATATTAATATGCATTTAGATAGGTTGGTGATCAAGTGTAGCATGCATACGTGTCAGGCAAGCATCTGTGTCCACTATATATATAAGTATTAAGGTAATACTAGAAATAATGGCAAGAAGAAAATAATAATAAAATCTGTTCTGTTTATCTATTTAAAAGAAGGAACCATTTTGAAACCAGAGTTACAATATCAAATCTAAGTCAAGGTCTAGCAAGATCATTGATTCATTGTATTAGAAAGAATTTTATAGCAAGAAGTTACACTAGATTTATGATAACAGCTAAGCCACTCCTACTCATACTCCTACTTCTAAGTTATTTGATGATGGGGTACAATTTATACAACAAAATGGTACGATAGAGATGATATGTTTAAAAACCTTCTCAAGATACAATCTGATAACCATATGCGTCTGTCCAAAATCATGTTACTCAGAGTCCTCGCCATGCCAGTAAGCAAGGCTGCGATAAACGATAGATTCCATAACTGGGGTATGCACCTCTACAATCATGTCATCTGGAAATCTCGCTATGCCGACTAGTATAGCTGCGAGAAATTCCAAATCTCATAACCAAGATACGTACATCCGAAGTCAGGTCTCTATGTTTCCGCCATGCCAACTAATATGGCTGCGATAAACTACAAGCTCCATAATCAAGTAGACGTTTTACCATCCCTGTATTCCCGTCAACATGCGTTATTAGAAAAATATCGTAACTCAGGCCTTAAAATTCATCTCGATAGGAAAATCAAAATCAACAACGATCCAACAATATCAAATTCAATAATCAAGGAGTGAGAGCAACAAAACAAGGGAAATGATTCAAATTGAAGTTTAAATAAGATTCTCAAGGGTCGTCCCAGGAATCTCTCAAGGAGTCCTAACTGTGATTGAGTACCTTCAAAATATATATCCTAATCCTACTGCAGGTTGTAGTGATACTCTAGTTCGAATACCACTACATAACTCGACCTGCATGGGCTAACCACTAAAAATGTGTCACGACCCGCACCCACTGTGAGGGTACGAGAGCGTAACAATGCCCAGCCTACGCCGCAGTGTCGGCGGTAGAACGATGTCCTAGGTCACAACATCTAACAATATAAGCTAAGCAGATTATACTCCCCGAATGGGGGTGACATAGCAGAAAATAAACTCAATCACAACTAAGAAAGAAGAAGCACGATATGATATAGAACTCAAAGAAAATACAGATGATCAAATAGTCTAAGATAACATCTCAGCAGATATCCAGAGTACAAGGTCTCAGCTACTGAATATGAAAGAATATACAACCCAGATCTCAAAGACAGAAATAAAGTCTAACTACTAGTCTCAAGACAACATAAGTAAGATAAAGCCTAACTAAACTAGTCTAGGCAGTAGGGTAAAGTCATCAGCTAGAGCTGTCCTGCAAAAGGTATCCGCACAGGCCTCCTCCTCGTCCTCTGTAATATTTTCAACAGGTCCAGTCAGGACAGGAGCGAGCACAATACATCTCAACAGTTCATAGCAGGTTAAAAAATATAATCTTACAGTAAAGTAAGATATAGATACTGAAGAAATACAGTATGTAAACAGAGAGAGAGAACTGTAATAGAAATATCTACTATAAGTAAAGAGCTACCAGTGACTAGTGATTTAGAGTACAAAGTCGACATGTGAACGGCTTGATTTGCACATGGCTATACTAAAGAGGCGTATATGGCTATTCTACTTTGGAATTGTTCACATGGCTATTTATACTCCCCCGTACCCCCAATCAGTACACAAGGATCCAACCAGGTTATGTTATAATTCCATATAACAGCCCCCGAAGGGTGGTACATAGTAGTCCTATAAATGGAGATTCTGGGAAACCCAATAAATGGGATAGGGATTCTGGAAAACCCAATAAATGGGATAAGGATTCAAAGAAGACTCTGTGATCATAAGAGTATATGTCACAAGTGATCAAAAAACCAAAGAAGCATAGTGATACGCCATGTAAGTGAAACGCACAGAACATAGAGTACCCGATGCTCCCTGAAGGGATAACATCTCAAGAAGGGATCCATATAGTACTAATCCTTGTGACCAACGTGACAGTATCAAGTAAAGTAATTTAATGCAGAAAAATAATTCTAAGCAGGATATGAAATGATCAGAGAATGTACTCGCCTGGTATCTGAGTGTCCAATATGAAAGTACTGTCCGAGGAGTGGTGTCTGGCTCCTAATCAGAACAGCACAAGTCACAACAAGTCTAAAATGATAACAAGATGCAATTCAATGCATTATAAATGAATCTAGGTCAATCTAGGCCAAAGTCAACTCTTGGTCAACTCTGGTCAACCCTAGAAGTCAAACTAGGTCAACTATGGTCAAACTAAGTTAAACTAGTCTATTCTAGGTCTAACAAGACGTTCTAGGTTCTAACAAGACTACACAAGTCTAATCTAGGCTCTAAACTGACACACAGATGCACCCATAGGCTAAGAGCCTAGGCTATAGGCTATATTATGCCTATATAATATATATTACATAATCACATGACAATATTCAAATCTAAAATACAACACATATTGATATATTATAATCTAATATAGAATTACACATATTGATATATAATATAATATAGAATACTCTAGCATATAGGCTACCTATATTCATATCATACATATATTTATATAATACATATATACTAGTACACACACATGCATATATTACATTTATACATTATATATACATAGGCATGTATAGGGAAACATATGTGTGTGTGTGTGGGAAAGAATGTGTGTGTGAGGGACGTGTGTGTGTGTGTGTGTTAGAAGAGCAATGTGAGTGAGTGAGGGTGTGTCCACCTATGTGTGTGAGAGTGAGGGACAATGTGTGTGTCTAGGCAAGTGAGTGATACATAGGTGTGTACTTGTGTGTGTGTGCTAGTGAGTCATGAAGGTGTGTGTGTGTTAGGCTAGTGTAACATGAGAGTCGTGTGTGTTAGACATAGGCATGTGAGCTGGGGAAAAATAGGACAGTGGGTGTGTGTATGTGAATGCTTGTGTGTGTGTGTGAGAGAGATGTGAGTGACAAGTGTGCATGTGTGTAGGGGGTACTGCCAGTACAGTTAGGAAAAAGGAGAGGAAAGGAAATCATTTCATGCAACCAAAATTGCATATACATATTCATTCATTGTGTGTAGCTGTGTATCATGAAAATTAATCATACACAATGCAACACACAGCTACACATTTCCATTTCATGATACAAGCTCAGATTTCAGTTCAAAAACCAAAACAATCTCAGGTTTTTAGTATCCTCAGGTTTTTATGTCACTGACTTGAAAACAGTTCAAATATTCCTCCTTCCATTTCGAATTCAAAACACCACCAAACATGCCCAAAACTGACACACATGTAAAAGACTAATAGCAGAACCAATTAAGGGACTCAAACCAACATTTAACAGTTTTAAATAGGTTTAATTAGATGGCAAAGTTCACCTTTAAAAATCAGGAAATGCTAAGGAATGTATTCACTGTTTTAGAAATTGGGAAATTGATAAATACCTATTGAAAACACATTAAAATGCAATTTAAAAGGTTGGTAATGAACATATACATTGTGTACGTGCCCTATAATGAGTTTGTGTCCACCAAAGTGGACACAAACGTGTCCAATCGAATTAACACTCAAAATAGTACAAAACAGGCCAATTATCGTGCATGTGTGCACGCGTGTCGTGCACACGACACAGCACGAATTAAGACACGTGCTCGTGCACACGTGTACGCCCATACTAGGGCTAGGACTAGGTCAACCTGAATCGTGTCTTCGACGTGTCTGTGAGTGATACGAAAATCGTATCAGTGTCGAAAAATATCCGACTGAACTGTCAGTCCCGACCAGTGCAACGAGGATTACTCCCTCGACACGCCATGGGGACAAGTGATACTTGACACACGTGGTGTCATTCATTGCCCTCCAGTGTGTGTCGAGTTTCGCGTGTCCTTGTGCTGTGTCCTAAGAGCAATAGCCCCCGAGTGGCAGGACACGCGCACTGCCTCGCGCGCGCGCACGCACCCGCATTTGCAAGTGTCGAATCCAACACGACACGACACAGAGACTCCCCCAGACCAAAAGAAATGCATAAGCAACAGCAAAAACTAATTTCCTATTTAAATAGTTTCTGAAAATTAGGTCAAAATGCCCATTGGGGCATTTCATCAAACACATGCACTAAGACACTGATACGTGTCCAAATAGGACACGAATTGGACTCAAATTCTAGGGTTTCCTATTCCTACAGTTAGGTTAGGCCTAGGGCCCCTTAGATATGCAATAAAACTAGAATTTTATGGAATAGATTAGAAGTTACCTCTATGTATCAAAATTCCCAAAAAGCTCTAAAGAGAGGTGTTCCTCTTGATGGTCAAACTTCCCCAAATTGATTTGAATCTGAGAAGAACATGTAACAACAGCAAGAACACTTCATTTAAAACCCATTGCAATTTGTTTGAGGGAAAATGGAGCTAAAATGAAATTTCTAGGGAATTTTGAAGTTGATAAATTACCTCTTTCTAAAGCTTGTTCTTCCTTAGAGGCTAGCCCTAATTTCTTAGAGGATATTTATAAGGGGGGAATCCCTAGGATGGGTTAAGTGGCTGGACAAATAATGTTAGGGTTAGGGTTGGGCATTTGGCTAATGGGCTTTGGGCTTAGTCATAAAACAATGTCTCAAAAATCACAAGTTATGACTTGTGATCAAAATCTTTCTATTCTAATCTCTATATTCCTAATTGATTTCACTAACTAGAGTATGGTTAACTTAACTTAACCTAGGGTCTCATATCTAGCCAAGTCCAACTCAACTAGGGTTAGGTCACAAAGTCAAAGCTAGTCAACCTAGTCAACCATCATTCAAACAATTCCAAAATAATTTCTAAAAATTCCCATAAATTCAAATAAATTCTAATAAATTCAAATAACCCCAAAAATGTCAAAAATATCCTCAAACTAGAAAAGATAAACAAAGTACCCTAATCACATGGCTAGGCTCTAGGTCAACCAGTCTACAAGGTTACACTTATTAAAAATCACCAAAAATCATAATATCAATAAATAATAATTATAATTACAAAATTTTAAAATTACCCTCTTCTGGAAAACTGGGTGTTACAACCGCCGACTCTGCGGCGTAGGCTGGCTTGGACACGTCTCGTATCCGAAAAAGCGGGTACGGATCGTAACAAGTTTCAGGGTCGTGCTCCTTTTCATCAGGTGCAGCAGCAGCAGAGACAGCAGCAGGCCCCTAGACAGCAGCATGTTATCCTTTGTCCTTTTTTGTAAGAAACCAGGACACGATTGGAGTGAATGTCGGATGAGGCTAGGCAAGTGCCTACTCTGCGGAGCACCAGACCATTAGTTGAGAGAGTGTCCCAAGTCTTCGGGACGAACAGCTCATGGAGCAGGAGCTACGGCTCCGGTGGGCCAGCAGCAGGCCAGAGGAGGCCAGCAAGGGCGAGCTTATGCCATGACAGTTGAGGATGCTCGGGTAGTAGGAGAGCTTATTGCAGGTTCCGTTCTTCTCGATTCTATTTTCGTATTTGTCTCCTTATAACTGTCTTGAAATTCGATTCCATCTGTTCCTTGTTTGTTGATAAGTTTTGATCTGGTATTTCATTGTGATTTAATTTTCTTCTGAGATAAGTCGTATGGGCTAGGTCGCCTCAGTTATGGGATCTAGAGTCTTCTATAGTCATGTTAGCTGGCATAGTGATGACATATAGTCTGGTTTTGGATGTATTTCTCGGGTATGGAAATTTAAGGTTCTCACGGCCAAGCATGCGGCGATGTGAAAATTTTAAATACCATGCAAAAAATTTAAATTTTAAATACATTAGTCGAGGACTATGTGATTATCGTAGCCTTGCTGACTAGCATGACAAAGATTCTGAGTATCATGATTTTGGACAGACGCATATGATTATCGAACTTTTTGGTTTTGAGACTGATTGTTGGGGTGTTGATTAGAAGGAGTACTACCATCTTAATTTCGAGGACGAAATTTCTCTAAGGAGGGTAGACTTGTAACACCCATTTTTCTAAAATGAGGGTAATTTTAAAATTTTGTAATTATAATCATTTAATAACGATGTTTAAACCATGTTATTAATTTTTAATCAATTTAAAACTATTTAAAATGTTGAATTGTTATTTTGATTGTTAACTAGTATAACCCTAGAATTGCTAAGACTAGAGACTAACCATGACCATGGGAGCCTAGTCATGTGATTAGAATTTCAAATTACCACTTTTTAGCCTAAGGGTATTTTGGTCATTTTTGACTTTTTAATGAAAATGAATTTTATTAATTAAATATGTGCTATTTGTTTAGTTGAGACTTGACCTAGAATCTTAGCCTAATCTAGATTAGCCTTGAGCTTAAAATCTTAATTAGGATATCCTACTAAGTGACAAGATTAGCAATATCTAGATATTTCTAAGTATGATATTTCTCCTTAGGATATTTGTAGAAAGAAAGCCTTAGGACTAAATTGAACCAATGAGAGGAATTTGGTGGAGAAGCCTTAGCCACCCATCTACATCTAAACCTAATCCTAATTCCTATTGTGGCAGGCACAAGTAGTAATTCTCCCTCCTATAAAGTATCATTTAGTAGCCCCTTGCCTCTTTAACACCTACAAAGAAACCCTAATTTATTCTTCTCTAAAATTCTTCCCCTTTATCCAAATTGATCCCTAATTGAGGCTACTCTCTTGTATTGAGATTCACAACAGTAGAGGATGCTAAGGGAGGCTAGCTAGCAAGGATTTGAAGTGAATTGACCATTGCATTTGGAGAAGAACACCTTCCCTTTTTCATTTTTCATTAAGATTTTCTCTCAATAGGTAATTTCCATAAAACCTATTTAAATTTCAGTTTTCTTTCCATAGTTGCATTCATTTAGGTATCCCCTAGGTATAGTCCAAGTTTGGTAGGAATTTGTGTCCATTAGGTATGCGTGTCGGACACGTATCGATATTTTTAAACATGTGTTTGGTGAAATGCCACATAGAAATAAAAGTTAATGATTTTCAAAATTAATTACATGATTGTGTAGCCCTTAGTGTGTAGATCACAACCCTAATCGACTGAGTCGATTTTTCCCCTGTTTTGGACACGTATTTGGACACGGAAATGCTACACGACACAGCGTGCGGCTCCCCTGCTGCTCGGGGCTCACGTAGGATACGACACGTAGAGAGCTGAAACTTGGTGGACATGTAGGACATATGCCTGACACCAGGCTGACCAAGTTTTGTAAGATATTATTGAGTGGATCGAGAGAAATCTCGTTCGTACTGGATTTGCACTGATTGTGTACAGTCGACAATTTGACACTGATACGCCTATGTATCTCATAACACAACACGATTGGACATGTATCAGGCTACTAGACACGAAGACCTATACTAGACCTAACCCTAGACACGAGCACGTGGCTGTTCGTGTCCCGTGGCGTGTCCACGAGGGCCATGACACGCCATACGAGACTGTGTTCAGGAAAACTCTGATACTCTCTGTTTTTGTGAATTGGACACTTTGTGTCCACTTGTGTGGACACGAATGCATCCCTCTGACACGCTAACATGTGACACACACTCGTGCACTACTAGTTTGTGTTATTAATTAGTTTTTGATTTTGAATTTTGGGTTATTTTGGTATCGGGACAGTAACCTACTGATACTCGAAGCATAAAGCTGAATTGGGGATTTTGATTTCGATTTCGATTTTGTCTTGGTTAATATTGTATTTCTTACTGTGACATAGGTTGGTTAGTTTCGAATTTGATTACTGATAACTGAACAGTTCATGCATAAAACTAAAAACCTGAGATTTTCCCCATGTATAGAAAACTGAGATTGAATGGCACATATAAAACTGAGATTTCATTGGAGAATGTTAACTTACCAACATATAAAACTAAGAATGGATGAGAATGTTAAAACTGAGTTTTTGAGTTGAACTGTGAAACTGAGACCTGGTATGTGAATTGAGTTTTGATTTGGTATATTACCTGAGATATAATATGCCTTGGTTTGAATTGAAACATGGATAACTGAGCTCATATGCAATTTAATTAGTTGGTTTTGATTTTGGGTTTTAAAACACTGTTAACTGAAATTGTATATAAATTAGATTGGGTTTTAATATTTGATAGTAGACATTGTAATGTAGATGTTGGTTTTGATTTTAGAGACTAAGATTGTATGAATATATATATGTATGTATGTATGAATGTATACATGTATGTAATGTAAGCATGTATATAATGCATGAAATGAAGTAAAAATGTATGCAAAACTGAATGTAATGTAAGAAAGTATGTATGTATGCAATGTATGCATATATAAAGGCATGTATGCATATATTAATGTATGCATGCATGAATGAATATATGTATGCATGTATGAATATATGTATGAAGTATATACATGAAGGTAGTGTAATATACATGAATATATGTATGTATGTATACATGTATGCAAGTATCCATATGTAAGTATGTAATGTAATCCATGTATGAATGTAAGTATTGTACCTATATTGTATGTCACGCCCCAGAACCAGAATACTGGAGAGCGGGGGCGAACATAGCCAGCTACGTATATTGAAATGGAATCCACCTCGCTATATGGTCACGGCTGTCTGGATATGAGGGTTTACTACAAGCCAACGGTCTCTTAAGGTCAAGCCTATTATCTCAATCTCAAGCAAGTAATATAGTTACAAGATGTTTGACCACCAAATATACAATAGAAGGCATCCCAAATATTACATATCCAGCTGATCATGAAGCTAGTCATACAAAATGCGAGGACTAGCAAGAGTTAAGTCATACATGATCAACCCTAGGATTTGTTAATCATGTTACAGCCCGTAGGCAGACAGTAAGTAAAGATGCATCGAGCTAACAGGTGCTCGTCGGCTAAACGCCCCAAAAGAATGATTTAACAATGTAGTGAGCGAAACAAAATGGGAAAACCTACTCGTAGCCCGGGTTCCTTCTAGTTGCCACCATCGGGCTGGAGGTTCGGTAGATCCTCGGGTGTTGCTCCGAAATCTGGCCACACAAAACCAGCTGGGTCAAACCCCAGAAAGAGCAAGTACCACAAGGAGGCCACGAAATAAGAACAAAAGCCAGCATATCAGATCATAAGGAATAAAAGAAAAGTACAAGTAATAAAGAGTACAGCAGGACAATGAACGACTAGGGACGTGGAACCGTTCCGGGAGCCAGGTTACAACCCGTAAACCAAACAAGGACCGGGGTTGTAACCCTTCGCCTGAATAGCGCCTTGTCTCTACCCATTTATTGTTAAAGATAAGTAAAACAATCATGTACAGGAGTATCAGGTACAGGGACTAGACGAGACTTAGACATGGCTGGACACCATCCATTCACAAACGGCCAAACAATTACTACGGCTTACTACTTTAACTAACTAGGGTTATCACAAGCCTAATTACTAACAAGATGCAAATGAAAAATTCCCAGTCCCAAGCCCTGCAGACTATCCAGTTATCCTTCCGCGGGTTGAGAGTATGGTTGGGTACATCGCCCAGAAGACGATATACCCTTAGGTGACTTAGAGGGTGCAACACATAACAGTGTGCTGGAAATGTGCCCTACTCGTCGGCAGGCTACAAGTCCGTTTAAAGCGCCCAGATAACGAGATCGCCTGTGACTGGAAATTCTCCATGAACTATAGTTGGATCTAGTCATTAGCCTAACCCATATTCAGTGTGAATCCCTGATCGTGGTAACCAGGGAGTCACGTCCTAGACATGATACGAGACAAGACAAGTGGATTGCACAAGGTAGCAAGAATGAACACCCACGGCGTCAGAGTTGATTATACGAGTCAAGTTAGGCATCGCAACAGCATCAAGTCAAGTCAAGTTACAAGTTACAGGTGTACAAGTTACAAGTCAGGAGTACGTCGCCACAGGCCACTATCAAGTTATCCAGTATCAAAATTAATCATGAATTATAGGTTAAAAGTTAAGGGCACACCCCCATCGGGTCACTATCAAGAAGATTAGAAAGTACTAGAATCATACTTCACAGAAATCACGAAAAACCGTACTAGTCATAAGCAAAACACCAAAAATTGTGCCAGGTCGTGTTGGGTCGAGACAGTCGTGTTGTTGGAACAAGATCTTAAGACTCCAATCCACAAAAGAGAAGCTAAGTCCAAGGAATAAAACCAAACCATCATGAGTCGAACTGCGCAGGAAATGAACTGCGCATGAGTTGAACTGCGCAGGAAATGAACTGCACACAGTTGAACTGCGCACAGATAAACTGCGCATGAAATGAACTACGCACAGTTGAACTGCACATAAAATAAACTGCACAGGAAATGAAATGCGCACAGATGAACTGCGCACAGTTGAACTGCGCACAGATGAACTGCGCACAGTTGAACTGTGCAGGAAATGAACTGCGCACAGATGAACTGCGCAGGAAATAAACTGCGCACAGATGAACTACGCACAGATGAACTGCGCACAAATAAACTGCGCACAGCCTTGCGCTAAAGAGCGCTGGCCGAGGGTCATCTTCTCCAACAGGCTGAGAAGAATATCAAGAACATCCAAACTTCAAATCTTCATAACTTGGTCAAATCAAAACAAAATTTAGATTTTCAAAGCTCTAACTTGTGTAAAATTGAATTCTCTTTCACATGGAAGCCTCAAAATAAGGAAAAACCTAAGTTTAATAGATCAAAATCAAGAAAATCTGAAAATTGTAAAAACTTAGATCTAGAAAAATGGAAGCTCTAAATCATAAAATACCAAATTCTAATGTTGTTCACTATGGCCTAATCTAGCTAATGGACAAATAAAATTGGGTGCTTATTTGGTGGCAAGGTGCACTTGCCTATGGTGTTGGTGTTGTGTGGAGGAAGGAAGAAGAAGATAAAGAATTAATGGAAGTTATGAGGAGAGAGAAAGTTAGGTGGGGTTTTAATGAGGGAGGGTATGTTGTGTGGAGGGTGGAGATTAACTAGGGTGTTCCAATGCATACTAAACCAAACCAAACCAATTCTTTCTCCACAAAATAAAACCAAGTCAGATCCAAAACCCGTTTTACGAGAAAACCAAAATCCGCAAGTTAAGCCAAAATACAATTACAGGCCATAATCTGATAAAATAAAATACAGGACCAAAATACATATATGCCTAATTAAAATATGTATTTCGAAATACGAACGTTACATTGTACGAGGCCTAGTATATAGAGTGACCCTATAGATTGTTGTTTAGAGTTTAGTTGACTAGCCCTAGACCTAGAATGACTTGGTATGGAACCTAATAGGCTAATTTGACTAGAATTGACCAATGTTTGACCAAACAGTTCAAGTTGACTTAGTTGACCTTGGCCTAGATTGACCTAGAAATCATGTAGATGCATTGTACACTTCATTTATCATCCCTTGTATACATCTTGACTTGTCTTGCTCTAAATAGGAGTCAGATACCTCGATTCGGACAATATATTCTCACAGACATTCAAATCGCAGGCGAGTACATTCTCTGACCATTTCATACTTGTTAGGATTTATATTCTGTCTCTAGATTACTTTACTTGATGCTGACACGATATCATCACAGATTGGTATTATATAGATCTTTTCATGGGATGTTATCCCCCTTAGCGGGCGCATCGGATATTTCATGTCATGTGTTTCATGTACATCATGTATTTCTTGCTCTTACATTATTCATGTACTGCGGACGAGCCGGACGTGCTGCGGTGGTCGGTTATGGCCAACGGATCCTTCTCGGTTTCTTCTGCCAGATGTGTGGTCCGTGGCCACGACATTCCTTCCCCCATCATTGGCCCCTTCTGGCAGTCCTGTATCCCTAAGAAATGGTCTTTCCTGCTCTGGAGAGCCATCCGAAAGAAGCTGCCCACCGATGACATTCTCATCACCATCGGAATCAGTTTGGCGTCCGTAAGCAATTGCTACTCAGAGCGACAGTCCGAAATGGTGGATCACATCTTCAGCCAGGGGGTATTATCCACCACCGTCTGGAACGTTCTGTCCCATCGATGCAAACTGGTTCTTGAGGGCGGGAGCTTCAACGATCTTCTGGCATCCTGGGCCATCGCTACCCATGGCCACCAGATCGTCGCAGCCGCCGCCACGTGGGTTCTTTGGAAAAACCGTAACAAAGCAAGATACGAAGACCATCGGTACTTTGCCGATCAGCTCATCTGGGAGACCCTCCGGCAGTACCGTAAGATTCGACATCACTGCTCTCACGGCCAGTCAGACTTTTTACAGGCTCTGCTCTTCTGACCGTGTATGGCGACCCCCCCCCCTCCCGCACCGTCTTGCTTTTTATCTAGGTTTTGTTAGTATACTTGTATATGCTTCGGCATTTTGTGCCTTCTGGCTCGGGAGGTGCCTTCTTTGCGGAGCGGCAGATCACCAGCTGAGGGATTGTGTTAGGTCTGGGGGACGAGCAGGCCCGAAAGGAGGAGCCAGGGCTCCAGCAGGCCAGCAGAGGGGACCAGCCCTGCCAACGCAGCAGCAGAGGTTCGTCCAGCACCAGCAGCAGGCCAGGGGAGGCCAGCAGGGGCGAGCTTTCGCCATGGCAGCAGAGGATGCAGAGGCGATAGGAGAGCTGATTGCAGGTTCGATCCTTCTCGACTCCAGTCTAGCTTTTGCATTATTCGATTTCGGTGCTTCGCATAGCTTCATATCAGTATCTTTTACGATTAGATACGGTATCATAGCTGAATCGTTGCCTAGGACTTACAAGATCACGACCGGGGGTGGCATTATCCTCGTGAGTGATGTTTGTAAGGGTCGGAGAGTAGTTTTGGGAGGCCGTGAGTTGGAGGTGAGCCTGCTGGTGATGCCATTGCCGAACTACGATATAGTACTAGGCATGGATTGGTTGAGCAGGCACCATGCCAGCATTGATTGTAGAGGGGGTAGAGTTCTCTTCAGAGCACCGGAGGAGCCAGAGTTCGAGTACTCCAGACGTCAGGCAGAGCAGAGCAGCGGAGTCTTCTATGGAGTCTCGGTCGAGGAACAGACGATTCCACACCCCTTGATAGCAGAGTATATGGATGTTTTCCCAAAGGAGTTGCCGAAATTGCTACCAGACAGAGACATAGAGTTTTCGATAGACTTGGTTCCAGGAGCGGAGCCCATCTCTCAGCATGTCTATCGGGTGAACAACAGCGAGCTGGTGGAGCTGAAGAAGCAAGTGGATGAGCTGCAGGATAAGGGCTTCATCCACTCGAGCTCGTCGCCATGGGGTGCACCAGTGTTGTTCGTGCCGAAGAAGGATGGGTCAGTATGCATGTGTATTGACTATAGGGCACTCAACAACCTCACGATCAAGAACAAATACCCACTGTCACGGATCGACGATCTATTTGACCAGTTGAGCAGAGCTCGGGTATTTTCCAAGATTGATCTGAGGTCGGGATATCACCAGGTGAAGGTGAAGAGGGAGGATATTCCCAAGACCGCTTTCAGGACGCGGTACGGGCAGTTTGAGTTTTTGGTTATGCCGTTTGGGCTAACCAATGCACCAGCAGTGTTTATGAACCTTATGAACAAGGTGTTCCACCAGTATCTGGATCAGTTTGTGGTGGTGTTTATTGACGGCATCTTGGTATATTCTAAGACTGAGGAGGAGCACGAGGGGCATTTGAGGATCGTGCTGGAGACTCTCAGGAAGGAGCAGCTTTACGGGAAGCTCTCCAAGTATGAGTTCTTCTTGGACCGGGTGGACTTCTTGGGGCATGTGGTGACTGGAGATGGTATCTCAGTTGACCCCAAGAAGATTGTAGCAGTTGAGACATGGGCAGCGCCGACTTCAGTTGCAGAGATCAGGAGTTTCCCGGGGCTGGCAGGATATTATCGGAGATTTGTGCCGGATTTCTTCCGGGTTGCAGAGCCGTTGACTCGGTTGACCCGGAAGGATGCTGAGTTCGTTTGGTCAGAGGAGTGTCAGGCAGCTTTTGATGAGTTGAAGAAGCGGCTTACGACAGCTCCGATTCTGACATTGCCTTCAGGATCAGGTGTTTTCACTATTTATAGTGATGTTTCAGGGAAGAGGCTGGGTTGCGTCTTGCAGCAGCACGGGAAGGTGATTGTCTATACTTCCAGACAATTACGTCCCCATGAGAAGAACTACCCTACCCACGACATGGAGCTGGCAGCAGTGATATTTGCTCTGAAGCTGTGGAAGCATTATCTGTATGGTGAGAGGGTGGAGATCTTCACAGATCACAAGAGCTTAAGTATGTGTTCACTCAGAAGGAGTTGAACATGAGACAGCGCAGATGGCTAGAGTTGATGAAGGATTTTGACATCCTACTTCAGTATCACCCCGGGAAGGCCAATGTGGTTGTCGATGCCTTGAGTAGGTATCCGATAGCCATGTGTTTGACCATGGATCGACATTTGCTTGCCGACTTGGAGAGCCTTGGGATTGAGATGATCGTGCCCGGAGTGCAGATGCAGTTATGGGGGATGCAGATTCAGTCAGACTTGGTGGAGAGGATCAAGTCGGCACAGTTTGAGGACGTTGCTCTGCGGTGTCTCCGAGAGCAGGTTCGAACAGGATTGCTAGAGGGCGAGTTTTCTCTTACAGAGGATGGTGCCTTGAGGCACGGTTCCAGATTATGTGTGCCCAGCGGAGAGCTCAGAGAGCAGGTTATGCAGGAGGCCCACAGATCTCAGTACTCTATACACCCGGGTGCCAACAAGATGTACCGAGATCTGCGGGAGCAGGTTTGGTGGTCAGGAATGAAGCAGGAGGTGGCTCGCTTCGTGGCTAGGTGTTTGGTCTGTCAGCAGGTCAAGGCAGAGAGATAGAGGCCCGATGGATTGTTGCAGCCGCTGCCCATTCCCGAGTGGAAATGGGAGCATATTACGATGGACTTTGTTTCAGGATTGCCACGTACTCCAGGAGGAAAAGATACAATTTGGGTCATCGTTGACAGGTTGACCAAATCGGCCCACTTCTTGCCATTCAAGGTGGGTACGTCTACAGAGAGGCTGGCGGAGATGTATATACGACAGATAGTCAGGATTTACGGAGTTTCGGTCAGCATCGTCTCAGATCGGGATAGCCATTTTACTTCCCATTTCTGGAGGAGTCTGCAGACCAGCTTGGGCACTCAGCTCAAGTTTAGTACTGCATACCACCCCCAGACGGACGGACAGTCAGAGCGGACTATTCAGACACTTGAGGATATGCTGCGGACGTGCATCCTGGACTTTGGAGGTTCCTGGGAGGATCATCTTTACTTGGTGGCCAGCATTAATATGTCACCTTTCGAGGCTCTGTACGGGCGTAGGTGCCGTACACCCTTATCTTGGGATGATGTTGGTGAGCGAGCTTTACTGGGGCCAGAGATGGTTGTTGATGCAGCCGAGAAGGTGAAGCTCATCAGGGACAGATTTCGCGTGGCACAGGACAGACATCGGCACTGGGCTGATAGCCACCGGAGGCCATTGGAGTTTGAGGTACAGATTAGAGTAGGATTAGATTTAGGTTTCTTTGTTTGTGATTTTTGATCATGTTTGTTTATTATTTTAATTGAGACCTTGCTTGTGATTAGGTCGGAGACCAGGTTTTCTTGAGGATATCTCCGACTCATGGTACGATATGTTTTGGTGGAGGCGGGAAGCTTAGCCCGCGCTTCATCGGCCCTTTCGTTATCAGCGGGAGAGTCGGTGATATTGCATACAGGCTAGACTTGCCGCCTATACTAGTGGGGGTCCACAACGTATTTCATGTATCACAGTTGAGACGGTACATGGCTGACCCTAGCCATGTGCTCGATCATTCAGAGATAGAGGTTGGGCCTTTTCTCAGCTATCCAGAGCAGCCAGTGGAGATTCTGGATCGACGGGAGAAGATTCTGAGGAACCAGGTAATACCCTTGGTGCGCGTCGCATGGAGGCATCATTCTCCAGGAGAGTCTACCTGGGAGCGGGAGGATGAGATGCGCGAGCGCTACCCTTATCTTTTTGGACCGTGCGGTATGCTTTCTATCCTTCTCATCAGTTGTATTTCTCCTTTCAATTTCGAGGACGGAATTCTTTTAAGGAGGGTAGATTTGTCACTACCATATTTCTAGTGTGAGGGTATTTTTGACATTTTTGGGGCAATTTAAATTTATTTGAATTTATTTGAATTTTTGGGAATTTTTAGGAATTGTTTTGGAATTTTTTTGGACTAGGTTGACTTTGACTAGTCTTGACCCTTGTAGACTAACCTAGAAGCTAATCCTAGTTAGTATGGACTTGGTTTGGTTATGTGACTCTAGTCTAACCTAGCATGACTTAAGTTAGTGGTAATTAGTTCATTAGAAATTGAGTGAGGAGATTAGGAATTAAATGGTTTGAGAAATGGCTTGTGATTTCACAAGTCATTTTGTGACTTAACCTAATAGGACTAGCCAACCTAGTGCAAACCCTAGCCTAGTCCAACATGGCCGGCCACCATTAGCTAACCTAGGGATTCCCCCCACTATATAATCTCTCCTAAAATCTAGGGTTGCCTCTTTCTTAGGAAAGCTCAAAGTTCAAGAAGGTTAGTTTCCTATTGTATTTTAATCCCTAGAACTCCATTCCTCTTTCTTTTTCATTCTAATCTTTTCCATTAGGTTCTTATACACCTATTCTTGCTGTTGTTAAGGTTTCATCTCAGTTTGATGTGATTTGAGTGGATTGGGACATCAAGACAAGAGCTATTGATTGGGAATTTTTCTTGAAAGTTCAACAATAGGTAACTTTCTCATTTCTCCATGAAATTTTATTTTGTCTTCATGATTAGGAAGCCCTAGGGGTCCCCTAAGTGTCTGTATTGGTGCCGTGTCATGTTTCATAAGTTTCGTGTATATTTGGACACGTATCAAGGATATAGCCTAGGTGTTTGTCGAAATGCCACTGTGGGCATTTCGTTTAGTTTTGTGGAAAGTTTCTAAATAGAAAATTAGGTTTTACTTTTGCCTAGGCATTCCTGTTCTTCTGATATAGATTTGGTGTCGTATCGTGTCGAATCGGACACGTGCACATGCGGGTGGACACGCACGCACACAGGCAGTGCATCCCCTGCTACTCGTGGTCTCGTGCTCGATGCATAGGCCACGTGGCGAGCTGGGATTTGACGAGGGGGTGGGGGCAATGTCTGACACGTGGGCCCCCAAGCCTCGAGTCATCTCGTGTCGTGTCGGACACGCACGAGGCTCTGTACTGGGTTGCCTGACTGTTCAGTCGGGTTTTTCTTTGCCACTGATACGACAGTTATATCTAACACAGACACGACTTAGACACGGGCTAGATAGCCTATTGGGTAGCCCTATCGGTGGCCTACCTAGGTTGGTATGCATGAGACACAGTAGTGTCCTGTGTCGTACACACGACACAAGTGCACGTGTGCACGAGGCAGTGCACTGGGCAGTGCACTGTTGTGTGTGTTATTGGGTTTCTTTGTTCTGGAAACGTTTGTGTCGTATGTATGGATACGTAATGGACTCTGGGACACGTACACAGTATGTAACTATATTACCAACCTTTAGTTTAACAATTTAAATTGATTTTAATGATGAACTCTGTGAATTCCCTATTTTCCTGAAATGTGTATCAGACTTGTAATCATTGATTTTTCCAGGTTTAAATTTATGGCTTTAACATTGATTTTAAACTCTTATAAGTGTACTTATATGGTTCCTAGCTACATGTCAGAATTTGATTGATTTGGGACTGGTAGTATAGGGTTTCGAATGTGTTATGGGTTTTGGCAAGTTAGCAAATTCTGAAACTTGATGTTTAGTTTCCTAATTTTTTCAGTTTATATATGTGAACTTTGCCATCATTTTAAACCCACTTAATGTTGTTAATGTTTAGGTTAGAGTCCCTAAATGGGTTCTCCTATGTATTATCTAACCATGGTTAAGTTTTTGGGTGATTTGGTGGTGTAATGCATTCGAATGGGGGTTGGGATTGTGGGGACTGAACATTGGTTCAGTTGGTAGCATTGATTTCCTTCTTTCCTTTACAGTTTAGTATTGAATTGATTGAGTGTGTTCTTCTAATCTTAAACCTGAAATCTGTGATGTATAATAGTGTTGTGTTCCCTTCAAACCTGGGACTGAGTTCAGTCTCCAGGAACAGTTGAGTTGGGATTTCATTCCCAGTTATTTAACAACCTGAGTTACCCTCACATTGTTTTGCAATGTTCTTCAAACCTGAGAGACTAAAAACTGGTTGGTTATGAACCTGAGTTGAATTGGGTGTTATGTAATATTGTGTTTTTCTATGAGTTAAACTCTATACTTCCTGCACATATATTTTGCAGCCACTGTTTTTCCAGATTTTCAAATTCTTTTAGCTTGCACACACTCACAGGTATATCTCTTACTCTCACTACACACACATTTTTCCCTTAACACATAGTCACACACACACTATATTACCTTCCTGACACTGTGCACTCACTGTTTCACTCAACTGTCACACACACTGTTGCACTCTCTCCTCTCATACACACACATGCCCTTTCTCTCTCTCTATATATATATATATATATATATATATATATGTAGGTATATATTATATATGAATATGTGTATGTATATAATATATTAAGTATATATGTGGATACATGTATGTAGGTATCATGTATATGATAATATGTGGGTGTATTATTATATATGTATTATATATACATGTGTGATACACATATAGGTAGCCCTATGTGGATATATATATATATATATATATATATATATATATATATATATATATATATATATATATATATATATATATATATATATATTTACTATGTAAACTCCATGTGTAGGCCTAGGTGCAACTAGGTTGTGTGATATTTGGTTTGACCTTGTGTTGTATGGGTTGTATGGACTTGATATCCTAGCAAAGGCTACTTTAGCCTACTTTAGACTGGTATGGACTAGTTAGGCCTAGAATAGGCTATTTAGACTTGTTTGGCCTAGTTTAGACTTATTGGACCTAGTTTGACCATAGTTGATCTAGTTTGACTTCTAGGGTTGACCAGAGTTGACCAAGAGTTGACTTTGGCCTAGATTGACCTAGACTCATGTACAGTGCATAGTAGAACTTTATTTTACCATTTTAGACTTTTTGTGACTTGTGCTGTTCTGATTAGGAGCCAGAACCACTCCTCGGACAGTACTTTCATAGTGGACACTCAGATACCAGGCGAGTACATTCTCTGATCATTTCATATCCTGCTTAGAATTATTTCCTGCATTAAATTACTTTACTTGTGCTGTCACGACATTATCACGTATTAGTACTATACGGATCTCTTCATGCGATGTTATTCCCCTCGGGAGCATCGGGTACATTGTGTCATGTGCGTTTCACTTTCATCATGTACTCCTGTGCTTTCACCATATATGTACACTCTTATGAGCCATGTACTCTCATATTTACAGAGCCTTCATGTATACTATCATGTGCACCCTTTCAAGGGCCCCATGGGATATCATGTACAATAACATAACCTGCTTAGATCCTTGTGTATTAATTGGGGAACGGAGGAGTGCTAGTAGTCATGTGAACAATTCTATAGTAGTGTAGATTATGTACAACTTTTAGTGTAGATCATGTACAAATCTGTCCCGTTCACATGTGCTATCCTGTACTCTGACTCACTAGCCACTGTTAGTTCCTTACTTATGGTAGATATTTCTATTACAGTTCTCTCTCTCTGTTTACATACTGTATTCTTCAGCACCTGTAACTTACTTTACTGCATGATTATATTTTCTAACCTGCTATGAACTGTTGAGATGTACTGTACTCGCTCCTGTCCTGACTGGACCTGTTGAAAATATTACAGAGGACGAGGAGGAGGCCTGCCTGGACACTTTCTACGGGGCAGCCTTAGATGACACCTGCGAGCTGGACCCTCAGGAGGACCCAGCTCTAGCTGAGGATATCACCCCCATTGCCTAGACTATATTAGTTAGGCTTATCTTACTTTATGTAGTCTTGAGTCATGTTTTAGCTAGACTTTTTTCTGAGTTCTGAGATGTATATATTCTTTCATTCTGTATCTGAGACCATGTACTTCTGGATATTTGCTGGGATTATCTTAGACTACTTTTCATCTATTTATTTCCTTGAGTTCTATTTCATATCGTGCTATCTCTTCCTTAGTTGTGATTGAGTTATTACTGCTATGTCACCCCCATTCGGGGAGTATAAATTATTTAGATATATATATATATATATATATATATATATATATATATATATATATATATATATATATATATATATTGCTAGATGTATGTTGACCTAGGACAGCGTTCTACCGTCGATACTGCGATGTAGGCTGGACGTACCCACGTCTCGTGCCCTTACTCTAGGGTACGGGTCGTGACACCCAAATAGCATCTCGACCAGCTGGGGATCTAGGCAATCCGGTCACAAAATCTATGGTCATATGCTCCCACTTCTATTCTGGAATCGACAAGGGCTGAAGAAGTCCAGCGGGCCTCTGATGTTCAGCTTTAACCTGCTGGCAAACCAAACATCGAGAGACAAACCGGACTATCTCCCTCTTCATGCCATTCCACCAAAAATACTGACGAACATCCTTATACATCTTCGTGCCATCGGGATGAATAGAATACTGTGAACTGTGAGCTTCTGCCATGACCTCCTGTCTGATATCTCCACTGGGTACACAAAGACGAGTGCCGTGTCGATGTGTACCATCTTCATGGATACATAACTCTGGCCTTCTTCCTGTCTCACACTCTGCTCTGAGCCGCTGAATCTTAGAATATGTAGATTGCGCCATCCGAATCCTCTCAACTATACTGGACTGAACCTGTAGACTGGCCATCAATGCCACGTTGGTTGGAAGAACCACTTCAACTCCCATCTTCTGAAGATCTGCCAATAACTCTGGTTGCGCCGTCAGGAAATAAACTCCGGCTCTCCTGCTCAATGCATCTGCTACAACGTTGGCCTTCCCTGGGTGATACTGCAAGTCCACATCGTAGTCCACCAGTAGCTCGAGCCATCTTCTCTGCCGCATATTAAGGTCCTTCTGGGTGAAAACATACTCCAGGCTCTTGTGATCAGTAAATATCTCCACTCTGTCTCCGTACAAGTAGTGTCGCCAAAGCTTAAGTGCAAACACTACTGCTGCCAGCTCCAAGTTGTGGGTCGGGTAATTCTTCTCATGATCACGAAGTTGACGTGATGCATAAGATATTACCTTCCCATGCTGTATCAAGACACACCCCAATCCTCTGCCTGAAGCGTCGCAATAAACTGTGAATCCTCCGGTCCCATCTGGAAGTGTGAGAATGGGAGTCGTTATCAAACCTCGCTTCAACTTCTCAAATGATTCCTGGCACTCTGCTGTCCAAGCAAACTGCACATCCTTGCAGGTCAACTGGGTCATCGGCGCTGAAATCCTTGCAAAATCTGAAACGAATCGCCGGTAGTAGCCGGCCAATCCAAGGAAGCTGCGAACCTCTGCCGCTGAACTAGGTACTGGCCATGACTCAATAGCCACAATCTTCTGGGGATCCACTTCTACTCCTCCTCGAGTAATGATGTGACCCAAGTACGAAATACGATCGAGCCAAAACTCGCATTTACTGAACTTGGCGTACAACTGATGCTCTCTAAGCGTCTGAAGGACGATTCTGAGATGCTGCTCATGTTCTGCTTCGCTCTTGCTGTAGACCAGGATATCATCTAGGAACACGATCACGAACTGATCCAAGTAAGGCATGAAGATACGATTCATGAGGTCCATGAATACGGCCGGCGCATTGGTTGCTCCGAATGGCATAACAAGAAACTCCCAATGTCCATACCTCGATCTAAACGCTATCTTCGGGATGTCCTGCTCTCTGACTCTGATCTGGTGGTATCCTTACCGCAAGTCTATCTTCGAAAACACTGAAGCCCCTTTGAGTTGATCAAACAAGTCATCTATCCTCGGGAGAGGGTATCTATTCTTGATTGTCACTGAGTTCAAGGTACGATAATCTACACATAACCTGGACGTACCATCCTTCTTTTTCACAAGAAGCATCTGTCACGACCCGTACCCGTTTTTCGGACGCGAGCTCGTGAGCAAGCCAGCTACGCATCAAGCGGACTCCAGGCCGACTCGAATACGTAAACGCTGTCAAGGTCATGGGTATCATGTCTAATCTAAACTGTATCTCAATCCACACGAATCATATAAAGCAAGAATGAACACTATGGGTCGTGGTCTGCAGCCCACTAGCATAAATGTCCGATAAGACTCTAAGGAATATAACAAGAGTCTACAACTGAAACAAGGAACAGGATAACTCATGATAAGGTATGAAAGCACGAGCAGATAATAAGCACAATAACGGTACCTGAATCCCGCAAGAACCGCAAATCCTCCGCCATCCAGAACTACTAGCTAACTCCATGCAATCACTAAACCTGAGGAGATCATCAGGTCCTCAGAGGACATAGCAAGATACATAATATACATGCCGATCTAACAGTTTTATCATGCGCAAGAAAATAAGCAAGAAAGAACAAGAACAAGACAAATGACTACGAACACGAACACGAATGCGAACACAGACACGAACACTAGAACAACTACGTATAAATGAACTGCCGAATGAACGATAATCACGAGATCAATAGAAGAAACCAAACCCTCATCCCGAGTGTGGACTCACGGGTTTGAACTAAACACTAACCCTCGTCCCGAGTGTGGACTCTCTGGTTAGTACTAACCCTCGTCCCGAGTGTGGACTCTCTGGTTAGTTCACGGCAAGGCACCCTCGTCCCGAGTGTGGACTCTCTGGTGCAAATACTACATCCTCGTCCCGTGTGTGGACTCTCTGATGTAAACACCCTCGTCCCGAGCGTGGACTCTCTGGTGCAAATAATCGACATCCTAGTCCCTAGCGTGGACTCACGGATGTAAACAGATCAAGGAAAACACCCTCGTCCCGAGTGTGGCCTCTCTGGTGCCAAGGAAACAATGTCAAGGATTTAGCAGTTCACTTACACGTACTCGTTCTATGACACGAATCAAGCAAGGTATTGACGAGAACTCCAAATGTGAAACACAAGACCAAAACATGAACATGGCTATAAACAATAAAAATAACTCCACATAAAATAACACGAAAAGCACATGTCCATAAAAAATCAAATAGCTTAAAAACGAAAGAAAAGGCATGTAAGTAAAACTGTAGAGGAAGGCAAGGTATACTTGCCTGGAGGTTGCACGCAGATCCAACAAAAATACAGTCAACTGATAATCCATAAAGTCCAAGTCACCACAACTATCTCCGAAAGCTGAAACAAACATTGCCAACAGTCTCAGAATAGTCAAATTAGTTACGATTGCCTGTCCTTAAGTCCAATTCTGGACACAGGAGCAAAACGGTAATTTCGGGCAAAAACGATGTCCGCCGTTGGACCCGCTTTGCACCGAAAAGCGTGCCAGGGTCAATAGTCTCTAAAGTCGTCAAAATACATGTCTACGGATATGGTTTTCCGATACGAACCCAACCGTATGTCCAAAGTTGGATTTCGGCAGGCCGTGCACAAAATCACCCGTTGAGTGGAACCGTGGGGCCCGCAAAACGATGATTTTGTCAACGGTCTCAGAATTGGACCAAACTTGGCATACAGGACCAGAAAAACGATACGGTCCTGTTGGCACAAGTTTCGTCTCGATATGACGGGCGTGCACAAAGTAATTGAGAAATTTGCAAAGTACACGATACGGTGAATTTTGACGGATACGCATCAAATTCGTCGCGCACACGCGACCAATTTGAATTCCGCCAAATCCCACACGACCACGAAGCCGATATGCAGCTTTCGATGCTTTCGGTTCGTGACTACGTCGCCCGGAATGGCGGGACGCACGTCGTCTCGGACAAATTCTAAATTTCGAAAACTGTTTTTCATGTTTTTTCTCGATTTCCATCTAATTTATTTTACTGTATAAATCATTAGAAATCAAACTACTGGTGGGGTTTCCATCCTCTACAGGTTGTCTAAAACTTTGTTCAGACGTAATCTCAAAACCTTCGAAGGATCGACGGAAAACCGCCTTCCAATTCATGGTTGGGGTTGGACTGTGCCCTGTTTTAATATTTCAAAAAACTAATTTTTTCCAGTTTTTGAACTCGATTATCATCGCACATAGTGCGACTTAAGGGAAACTATTTGAAGGGTTTGATAGCCGTATATGTTGTCTACACGTAGGACTTTGTAGGTCGAAAAATAATTGAACGAGGTGGGAGAAATTTACCTCGAAAGTTGGGGCTCGGGAACTCACGCACTGTCGCGGCTGTGTTCCTTGCGCGCGGGTCGATGGCGACCCTGGCCGGTCGGCGGTGGTCCCCCGGCGGCGCTCCGACGTCGGGGTGACCACCCAGATGGTTGGGGAGACGTCCATGTGACGCGGCTAGGGTTTCGAGCGGTTTCAACTCCTCTCTCTTTCGATCTATATAACTGTGTATGTACTCTATGCTTTCGGTTTGCACTGTAGAGGAAAAATACAAGGCTCGGTTGAGTTCGAACCCAGGGGAGGGCTGGGCTGACTGAGATTTCTGGAGTTTGCTGATTAGGGATTTTAGGGTGGCCTGACTTGGGCTGGGCTGAGATTGGGTTATATGTTTTCTTTTATTTACTATCTATTCTATCACTCTCTCTCTCTCTCTCTCTCTCTCTCTCTCTCTCTCTCTCTCTCTATATATATATATATATATATATATATATATATATATATATATATATATATTCACATATACTTACAAATACACACATACATATACATATATATTTGATATATATATATACACATACATAATATAAATTTTCATATACATATATTCACACACACACACACACACACACACACACACACACACACACAGATATATATATATATATATATATATATATATATATATATATATATATATATTATACACACACAAATACATATATATATTTATATATAATCATATATACATACACACACACACACACACACACACACACACACACACACACATATATATATATATATATATATATATATATATACTTATGTCTCCAAAAATCTAAATAAGTTTTTTTTTTTTAGGAATACAATATCAATATTATCTATTTATATCTATATATACACATACAAACATATATAATATATATTTATATATACGTACACCTGCCCTCATATATATTATTAGATTTGGTTGATAAATCATTGACACCTGCAGACATGAATGAGTGTATACAAGATGATTAATGAGGTTATAGTTTAAACGAGTTTGACTAGGAAGATGTGACTATGAATTTTATTGAGGACTGAACTTGGGATTCTATAGAGTAAATATTTACGATTGTGAAGAAAAAAAAAATATTGGATTAGATTTATATGACCATAGAAGATAAGGTAATACCACATGGAGAAGATGCAGGCAATAGTTGGTGTCTTCATGGATAGTGATAGGATTTGGATTGCTAGTATTTAGTAGTGGTTAAGCTCGTTGAATAAGATTAGTCAATTTGGAATCCTTGAATGAATGTTGCCCAAAATATTCCACATTTAGAGCCTTGTCTTCCGACATCATTGGAGGGCCTTCCACCTTAAATTTTGAGGATTATAAAAATAATATTAAATTTAGATTTCGAGGACGAAATTATTTTTAAGGTGGGTAGAATGTAAATCCCCCATCCTAAATTTAGAATATTTTAGAATTTCTTCCAAACTAATTTAGAGAATGTTAGTAACATGTAAGTCCATGCAATAGTTATTTGCTATCAAAAAATTATATATAACCTATATATGTGTACATATCAATATATATACATGCCTATATAATATATATGTCCTGGTATTTATACGTATGTGTGTACCACAAACTCCTCATAGACAATAAAATATTCTTAATTATAATCAATATCAATATATCTAACTAATAAATAAATAATTCATCGGTGGGGGTTAAGTCGCAACTTGATTTGGTTTTTCTAGTAGGACACACTTATGGCGAGGTCTTCCTTGGCATGGCCAATGCGCTAGTCAAGGCACGCCGCTGCACTATCCGTGCCACGATTCCTAGTCGTCTGGTACTTCAAAACTCCACCATGGCTAAAGTCACCTACCGTAATAATTAACTAAATAAATATTTGTAAAATTCTAAAATCATTATTAAATCAAATAAAAGAATAAAAAAATATATAAAAAAAATCCGAGAAGGGGAGCTACAGCATCGGGGCTCCCCAAGGCGATCCACTTGCACGAATGAATCCCTTGGTCCTGAGTTCTTCAATCATCTTGTACAAAATCTCCAACTCTGAAGGCGCCATCCTGTAGACTCGCTCTGATACTGGTGCTGTCACGGGGATCAAGTCTATAGTGAACTCAATCTCCCGCTCTGGCGGCATCCCTGGAAGTTCCTCTGGAAAGACATCTGGAAACTCTTCAACTATCCGGGATAACTGTACTGCTGCTACTGCCATCCGCAATACTGGGAAAGATGGCTCCACTGCACCTCTGGAAAATGAGAATTCTGGCTCGCCTGGAATGCTAAAAACAACCCTGCCAATATGGCAGTCTATTCTAGCATACTGGTTCCTCAACCAATCCATGCCTAAGACTACATCATAGTCTGCCATAGGGAATTCTATAAATCTAGCGGGGAACTCTCTACCGCTAACTACGATCCGACACGAGGAAAACACTCGATCTACTCCCACAAGACCATTACCAGTAAGTATATTAAGCCTCACTGATAATGACTCGGGCTCCAATCCTATCCGTGTCGCAAATCGTACAGACATGAATGAATGCGATGCACCAGAATCAAATAATACCGATGCTGGAAAGGAGTTGACGAGAATAGTACCTGCCACTACCTCACCTGGTGCAACTTCTTCTTCCATAGTCATCATCATGGCCTGACCCTGTCTTCTAGCTGCAGGTCCCCTCTGCTGGAAACCTCTCTGCCTGCTCTGCACTTGGGCTTGGGTATACTGCTGCTGGTTCTGCTGATGAAACGCCTGGGCCTGAGGCAACAATAGCCTCGGGTACTGCTGCTGCTGCATAGGTGCTGGTCCCCTAACCGATGGACTGGTTAGGTTAGAAGAGGACGAACTACCCCTATTCGGGCAGGCTCCTATCTTGTGATCTGCCGCTCCACAAGCCAGGCACAATCCCTGTGCCCTGCGATAATCTGCCACCACGTGCCCTGGCTTTCCGCAATGAGAACATCCTATCGCGGAAGTCTGCTTCTGCTGCTGCGGGTACGTCGGGGTTGAATGCTGAACCGACGTTACTGAGGCCGCCCGCCTCGGAGTTCCAATGGTCAAACCTCTAGCTGCCGGGGCTAGAGCTGATGATTGGTGCATCTGATTGTGGGACCACTTCCTACCTCCGGTCCTATCCACGATCCTCTGGGAGGTGTACTCGTGCCTCCTAGCTGCCCTCAATACTGTATTGAACGTCTGGTGCTCGAACTGCTCAACTGCCAACAAGATCTCCAAATGCAGTCCCTGCTGGAACCGCTGGGCCCTATCAAACTCGGTCGCCACCAAGGTGGGGGCAAACCTACTGAGTCTAGAAAACTCAGATGCATAACCGTCGACCGTTCTGCCTCCTTGCTTCAAGTTGGTAAATCTCGTCTGTAGGTCGTACCGAGCTACAACATCAAAATACTTCGTCTGGAATCTTTCTCTAAACACCGCCCAAGTGACCGGCGCCGCTAATCCTACGGCCTGCGCCGCCCACCAACTGCGAGCCAAGTCCAGCAACTGTAGGCGTACCACCGCCACCTTCTCATTCTCAGGTGTCCTAGCTGCTTCCAGAACCACCTCGGTATCCTGAAGCCAAGCGTCCGCGACAATCGCATCTTCGCTGCCGTCGAAGAATGGAGGATTCAAGCGCTTGAAGCTGATGGCCGCGCTGTTCCCTGGATGACTGCCTCTGGTCAAAGCATCTGCCACCACCTGGTGCAAGGCGTCTCCTCTACGATCCTGGGAAGCTATCAAGGTCCTGATGAGACCTACCAAGGTGCCATCATCAGGCTCGGCAGGTCGAACGGGCTGAACTGGGGGCTCTCCTCCAGTAGGTACAACTCTGGAGGCTACTCCGAAATGCTGGGCTTGATCTCCAAGTTGCGGCTGGTCCACGGGAAGTGCTCCACCTTGCTGATCGGCGGGGTCAGGTACAGTACCGCTGAAGAAGACGACACAGGAAAACAATAAGGAAGGACCAGGACAGATCAACGATACAAGCACATGATCAGGGCAAGAATTCAGAGATTCAGAGGATATGAACGGAGATCAAGGACGAGTACTGATTGAGACATCTATTAGGTAAACCCTCACACTCTTGAATGCCAAGACCTGCATGGGCCACCACTTAAACCATGTCACGCCCCAGAACCAGAATACTGGAGAGCGGGGGCGAACATAGCCAGCTACGTATATTGAAATAGAATCCACCTCGCTATACGGTCACGGCTGTCTAGATATGAGGGTTTACTACAAGCCAACGGTCTCTTAAGGTCAAGCCTATTGTCTCAATCTCAAGCAAGTAATATAGTTACAAGATGTTTGACCACCAAATATATAATAGAAGGCGTCCCAAATATTACATATCCAGCTGATCATGAAGCTAGTCATACAAAATGCGAGGACTAGCAAGAGTTAAGTCATACATGATCAACCCTAGGATTTGTTAATCATGTTACAGCCCGTAGGCAGACAGTAAGTAAAGATGCATCGAGCTAACAGGTGCTCGTCGGCTAAACGCCCCAAAAGAATGATTTTACAATGTAGTGAGCGAAACAACATAGGAAAACCCACTCGTAGCCCGGGTTCCTTCTAGTTGCCACCATCGAGCTGGAGGTTCGGTAGATCCTCGGGTGCTGCTCCGAAATCTGGCCACACAAAACCAGCTGGGTCAAACCCCAGAAAGAGCAAGTGCCACAAGGAGGCCACGAAATAAGAACAAAAGCCAGTATATCAGATCATAAGGAATAAAAGAAAAGTACAAGTAATAAAGAGTACGGCAGGACAATGAACGACTAGGGACGTGGAACCGTTCCGGAAGCCAGGTTACAACCCGTAAACCAAACAAGGACCGGGGTTGTAACCTTCGCCTGAATAGCGCCTTGTCTCTACCCATTTATTGTTAAAGATAAGTAAAACAATCATGTACAGGAGTATCAGGTACAGGGACTAGACGAGACTTAGACAGGGCTGGACACCATCCATTCACAAACGGCCAAACAATTACTACGGCTTACTACTTTAACTAACTAGGGTTATCACAAGCCTAATTACTAACAAGATGCAAATAAAAAATTCCCAGTCCAAAGCCCTGCAGACTATCCAGTTATCCTTCCGCGGGTTGAGAGTATGGTTGGGTACATCGCCCAGAAGATGATATACCCTTAGGTGACTTAGAGGGTGCAACACATAACAGTGTACTGGAAATGTGCCCTATTCGTCGGCAGGCTACAAGTCCGTTTAAAGCGCCCAGATAATGAGATCGCCTGTGACTGGAAATTTTCCATGAACTATAGTTGGATCTAGTCATTAGTCTAACCCATATTCTGTGTGAATCCCTGACCGTGGTAACCAGGGAGTCACGTCCTAGACATGATACGAGACAAGACAAGTGGATTGCACAAGGCAGCAAGAATGAATACCCACGGCGTCAGAGTTGATTATACGAGTCAAGTTAGGCATCGCAACAGCATCAAGTCAAGTCAAGTTACAAGTTACAGGTGTACAAGTTACAAGTCAGGAGTGCGTCGCCACGGGCCACTATCAAGTTATCCAGTATCAAAATTAATTATGAATTACAGGTTAAAAGTTAAGGGCGCACCCCATCGGGTCACTATCAAGAAGATCAGAAAGTACTAGAATCATACTTCACAGAAATTACGAAAAACCGTACTAGTCATAAGCAAAACACCAAAAACCGTGCCAGGTCGTGTTGGGTCGAGACAGTCGTGTTGTTGGAACAATATCTCAAGACTCCAATCCATAAAAGAGAAGCCAAGTCCAAGGAATAAAACCAAACCATCATGAGTCAAACTGCGCAGGAGATGAACTGCGCATGAGTTGAACTACGCAGGAAATGAACTGCGCATGAGTTGAACTGCGCAAGAAATGAACTGCGCACAGTTGAACTGCGCACAGATGAACTGCGCATGAAATGAACTACGCACATTTGAACTACGCACAGATGAACTGCGCATGAAATGAACTGCGCAGGAAATGAACTGCACAGGAAATGAACTGCGCACAGTTGAACTGTGCAGGAAATAAACTGCGCACAAATGAACTGCGCACAGATGAACTGCACAGGAAATGAACTGCGCACAGATGAACTGCGCACAGATGAACTGCGCACAGATGAACTGCGCACAGATAAACTGTGCACAGCCTTGCGCTAAAGAGCGCTGGCCGAGGGTCATCTTCTCCAAAAGGCTGAAAAGAATCTCAAGAACATCCAAACTTCAAATCTTCATAACTTGATCAAATCAAAACGAAATTTAGATTTTCAAAGCTCTAACTTGTGTAAAATTGAATTATCTTTCACGTGGAAGCCTCAAAACAAAGAAAAATCTAAGTTTAATAGATCAAAATCAAGAAAATCCAAAAATGGTAAAAACTTAGATCTAGAAAAATGGAAGCTCCAAATCACAAAATACCAAGTTCTAATGTTGTTCACCATGGCCTAATCTAGCTAATGGGCAAATAAAATAGGGTGCTTATTTGGTGGCAAGGTGCACTTGCCTATGGTGTTGGTGTTGTGTGGAGGAAGGAAGAAGAAGATGAAGAATTAATGGAAGTTATGAGGAGAGAGAAAGTTAGGTGGGGTTTTAATGAGGGAGGGTATGTTGTGTTGAGGGTGGAGATTAACTAGGGTGTTCCAATGCATACTACACCAAACCAAACCAATTCCTTCTCCACAAAATAAAACCAAGCCAGGTCCAAAACCCGTTTTACGAGAAAACCAAAATCCGCAAGTTAAGCCAAAACACAATTACAGGCCATAATCTGAGAAAATAAAATACAGGTCCAAAATACATATATGCCTAATTAAAATACGTATTCCGAATACGAACGTTACATTGTACGAGGCCTAGTATATAGAGTGACCATATAGATTGTTGTTTAGACTTTAGTTGACTAGCCCTAGACCTAGAATGACTTGGTATGGAACCTAATAGGCTAATTTGACTAGAATTGACCAAAGTTTGACCAAACAGTTCAAGTTGACTTAGTTGACCTTGGCCTAGATTGACCTAAAAATCATGTAGATGCATTGTACACTTTATTTATCATCCCTTGTATACATCTTGACTTGTCTTGCTCTAAATAGGAGTCAGATACCTCGATTCGGACAATATATTCTCACAGACATTCAAATCGCAGGCGAGTACATTCTCTGACCATTTCATAATTGTTAGAATTTATATTCTGGCTCTAGATTACTTTACTTGATGCTGACACGATATCATCACAGATTGGTATTATATGGATCTTTTAATGGGATGTTATCCCCCTTATCGGGCGCATCGGATATTTCATGTCATGTGTTTCATGTACATCATGTATTCCTTGCTCTTGTATTATTCATGTACTTTCATGTTCTCTTATGTCCTTTTATGTATGCTCATGTACTTTCATGTGCTCTTATGTACGTTCATGTTTCCTCATGTGCTTCATGTGTAACCAAAACTTCATGTTCGTAATGTAACTTGACTGGATCCTTGTGTATTGATTGTGGGTAGGGGTGAGTATAAATGGTCATGTGATTTAGCCATCATGTTCACTCAGTTACTTTTCATGTGTTTATCATGTACAACACAGCCTTTTTGGCTAGTGTCCCTCATGTACACCCATGTTATATCATGTTCAACCCAAGCCAATTACATGCCATCTCGTACTCTAAATCACTAGTCACTTACAGTTCTTACTTATCATGTATATATTTTCAGTTATCAAATATCTCTCATGTTTTCATGTACATCTTCTTACAGTGTTTTCATGTATCTTACTCTATTGTTTGCTTTAGATTTTCTGCCATGATATGAACTGCGTGAGATGTATTGTGCTCGTTCCTGTCCTGACTGGATCTGTTGAAAATATTACAGAGGATGAGGAGGAGTTCTACCCTACCTACTACGGAGCAGGCTTAGATGACATTTGCAACCTGGACCCCCAGGAGGTTCAGGCAGCTGCTAAGGATCCTACCATTGCCTAGAGTAGATAGTTAGACTGTTATTTTCTTTCTTCATGTCAGTTGTTGTTTATAGTTTCAGAGTTGTATTATATTTGAGATGTTGAGACTTGTGGTTGTTAACTTGGATTTATTTCTCTTCTGTTTGTACCTCAATTTGAGGATTTCATTATCTATCATATCGTGTTATTTTCATTTTTAGACTTATGATTGAGTTGTACCTTCTGTGATTGGCCTCCGTTAGGAGAGTATATCATATTATGGTTAGTTGAGATCATGACTTAGAACATCGTTCTACCGTCGACACTGCGGCATAGGCTGGACTTACCCACTTCTCGTGTCCCTACACTGGGTGCGGGTCGTGACAGACAAACCGGAGGCCTCGACAAGCATCATTGGGCCAGCTGGGATACCATGGCCGCCCCCACCGCCGAGGGGGACTGGGATTCTCGAAGCTGTCCCACATTGTGGACGCCTTCTCGATGAAGCTGTGGTGGAAGCTCCGTACCAGCCAAAACTTATGGCTACTTTCATGAAGGTCAGGTACTACAAACATATTCATCCGATGCAAGCCACATCCAACTGCAGATCCTCCGCGGCTTAGCATCGCATCCTTCGCGGGCGCACCCTGGCTGAACCCGTGATCCGCCTCCAGCTGGGATGTGGAATCCTAGATACTCCGAGAACGTTGGGCTGGGGACGACTTGCTCCCCAGCCTCCCCGCGGCCCCGGAAAATAGCAAGATTAAAGACATGTGGAATTCCACAGGCAATGATTGGAACTGGAATCTCATCCATATTTGGGTCGGTGGCTAGGCTGTTGACTGCATCCGTAGTTCTAGGGTGAGGATTGGCGACGAGCCGGACGTGCTGCGGTGGTCGGCTATGGCCAACGGATCCTTCTCGGTTTCTTCTGCCAGATGTGTGGTCCGCGGCCACGACATTCCTTCCCCCATCATTGGCCCCTTCTGGCAGTCCTGTATCCCCAAGAAATGGTCTTTCCTGTTCTGGAGAGCCATCCGAAAGAAGCTGCCCACCGATGACATTCTCATACCATCGGAATCAGTTTGGCGTCCGCATGCAATTGCTACTCGGAGCGACAGTCCGAAATGGTGGATCACATCTTCAGCCAGGGGGTATTATCCACCACCGTCTGGAACGTTCTGTCCCATCGATGCAAACTGGTTCTTGAGGGCGGGAGCTTCAACGATCTTCTGGCATCCTGGGCCATCTCTACCCATGGCCACCAGATCGTCGCAGCCGCCGCCACGTGGGTTCTCTGGAAAAATCGCAACAAAGCAAGATACGAAGACCATCGGTACTCTGCCGATCAGCTCATCTGGGAGACCCTCCGGCAGTGCCGTAAGATTCGACATCACTGCTCTCACGGCCAGTCAGACTTTTTGCAGGCTCTGCTCTCCTGACCGTGTATGGCGACCCCCCCGCACCGTCTTGCTTTTTATCTAGGTTTTGTTAGTATACTTGTATATGCTTCGGCATTTTGTGCCTTCTGGGTATACTTGTAAATGCTTCGGCATTTGCGCCTTTATGAATAAAATGGAGGAGTTCTGACAAATATACCAATCAACTGAAATTGTCTGAAATTGAGCCGGCTTTTATTTTTTATATATTTTAATAACCTTATTTACCTATTGAAGCTGCTTTCTAAAGTAAGAAATAAGAAAAAACAGTCATGGTAAGCCATTTATGATTCGAGGGATTTTTAGTGAAATTGAAAGGTTTAGAGGCCTCTGTGGAGATTTGTACAAAATAATAAGGCTAGATTTAAGGGACTTAAATGAAGAAGACTCGTGACAATTTACCTAAAGTTTTATAACCGACACTGTGATCCTCTCCGTCTCCGTGGACTCCAGCCAAATCCCCTCTTCCCTGAAAGAGAAGGAAGCAATGGAGAAGATGAGTAGAGCTCTGGAGAAGGCGAAGATGCTGGTGGGAATGGAGGTGGCCGAAGAGGTCCCCGAACAGGAAGACTCCTCCTTCTTCGACGACTTCAATCGCGACTGCACTCTCTCCACACAACAGGTCCTCTCTCGTTCCTTCTTCTTCTTCTTCTTCTTCTTCTTCTTACATCTCTATCTCCATAATTGGTGTTCGGATCTGCTGAGTTCTAGTCCGGATCTGGGGGTTAGGGTTTTGGACCGAATTCGTTCCCTAGGAAATTGTGCATTTCATTCGATATGATTTTGGCGTGTCCTGGTGTAGTCTGGAGGTGTCTGTGCCGTGTCCGATACGACATCATTTTTGGAGTATCCTGTAACATTAACTAGTAATCAGTATGACCTCCAATCTGATGCAATTTGAGTTAAGGTGTTAAGTAAATTTTAGCTAGGGCAAATATGATTTCCATTTCGTACAAAAATTACAGTAATTCTTATTTCATTCATTAGAGATGTGTGCAACTCTGCCTTCTAATGACTATTACATGAAATGGTCATGCTTATTTTACGCTTATTTTACATTGAGTTGTTTTGTAATAAAAATAGAATATTTTTTTCCCACTAGCTAATAATAATTTGTTTTGTATTAAAATTAACTATAAGCGTGGTCAACAATTGAACACAACTATCTTAAGATTAATGTTATATAAACTAATTTTTTTGGATATATATATTAATATATTGGAAGTAACAATTTTCTTGGATATACATATTAAGATATTGGAAGTAACCATCTATATCTAGTCATGAGCAACACACATCCATAATGTTTTTCTTTGTAACACCTTTATTTGGATCCACAAAGCGGTGTGTTCGATCTATCGATCTTGACTGCATCACTCATCAACAAAGAAACAAGAATGGAAGAATTGTTCAGCCATGCCATGAATATGTTTAAAATTTTAATTTTGGTAGGGAGGGCCATGCACCTTCTCATAGTTAGATTTAGTTTTATAATTAGCTTATGCATCAAAAGCAAACAGTGTTACAGTTGTATTAAAATCAATTTTTTTTAAAGATCAATTCGGATTTTGCAAAAAACGTAGTTGTACCAAAACATATTTTTATCCTTTTCTGTACTGTACTGTTATACATGAAATGATATACTAGAAAACATTTAAGCTCATTATTAGACTTTATTTTTTCAGAATTGATTAGACTTTTCCCTATTTAAAAAAGTTACACCCTTATCCGTTGGCGGCACGGGATAAAAGTGTTTTTTTAGTAATAAATACACTAACCTCCCATGTTTCATGGTTATTACAGGGACTACCCCTATTTGAAACAAATTACATGGACTACCCTATCTTTTCTAAAAGAAAATTAAACATATGAGTGGTTAGTGTTATAACTTTCTATAGAAAATATAAAACATAGGGGTGGTCCGTGTAATTAGTTTCAAAGTAAGGATAGTTAGTATAATAAGTATAAAACATAGGGGTAGTTAACGTAAAATGCCCTCTTTTATAACTATATAGTGCTAGCAATTTAAAGTGCAAATAATGTTTGTTTTTCATAATATAGTGCACTTTAAAGTGCCGCTGGTTGTTTTATCATCACTTTAAAGTGCATTATAGATATATGAATTGACTATTTTGTCCTCAAATACTATGCCATCATTTTAAACACAACTTACTACAAATAAAAAAAACATAAGTTCATCCTAAAATACTTTTATCAACATAATATAAAACACTTTCATCCTTAAATTCACCTTCAAATAAGAATGAAATAAAAAATTATTTAATAACTTAAAATCTAAATTTTTTTGGACCTGAAAATTGTTTAACATTTAAATTTAAAACTAAATGCATATTTTGGGCCCCAAAAATTATTAATAATTTGGAAAGTTTGAAACTAGTTTTTTTTTCTAGAACTAAAAAATGGGAAGAAAAAAGGATTAGGGTTGTTTGAACATGTTTTGTAATAATTAACTTCGTTAAAGGTTACAATGGTCTTTTTTTTAACACTTACAAGCTAAGTGGTAAATTTAAGGTTCCAGATACTATATACTGGTCCTATATCGACTCGGGGGTTTTCATACCGGATAGGAGTGTGCATCGGTCAGCAGTCGACCTATTTGGTCGGACCGAAGTTAATCGGTTTGGAAATAATTACAGCCGAACGGAACCAACCAACTGATCAGTTCGGTTTTGAAACCGACCAACTTGGTTCAGTTTAGCTCAACTCGGCTGATCGATTTTGATCACAAACAAAAAGAAATGAAAATATCAAATGTACTAATATAGTATCAAAATCAGTACAGAACTAGAGATGCAGCCCCACAAATTTACTGACGACCTGACCGTCGTCTATGCACATGTGAGGACCATACGTAAGGAAGGAAGCGGAGCAATACCTGGGCAACAAAGTTACTGACGACCTGACCATCGTCTATGCACATGCGAGGACCATACGTGTTGAAGATTTTAGCAATTCTCACCTACACCAAATTCATTGTCCATGGCCAAAGTTACATGAAAACAAGTAGCAACATCAAATTTTGAGAAATAAATATACGTACCACCACTTGGGCACCCCTATGGTAGTCCATAGTCAAAGCCTCCGCCGTTTGCTTGCCCTCGGTGTTGCAACTCCTTATCCTGTTCTTAACATAAAAAATTTATACGATCAATTTTATGCCACTTTTGCGAGTAGAGATGACTGACGGCGAGACAAGGTTAGCTTACCGATAGGTTTGACATTTCCCTAGTAGGTCTCGAACTAGGGATGCTGGAGGGGGTCACCGTACGCCTCGCTGGTGCTGGTGAGGAGATTGGCTGGCGGACGGACGGAGACTCGAGAGGGAGAGTTAGGAGAGGAAAAAAAATGGAAAGAGAGCGAGACAAATGAGCATCCGCCTCCAAAGTTTGGACCCTTTCCCTCTGAATATGGATGGAGTTGGACTAGATGGCTAAACCTAAATTAATTTAACAATGTTAGTATTGGGTCCGCTTTGGTTTGGTTTTAAGCGGTTTTAGGAATGACCAAACCGTGAACCGAACCAAACCGGTTGGTTATTTAAAAAGTTCAGCAAAACCAACCCGATTGGACCATTTGTTCGGTTAAAAACCGATCAGTTCGGTTTGGTCCAAGTGTACACACCCCTAATATTGGATACCACACATCGGACGATATACCGAATGATAAGAACCTATACCAAATGAGCATTATATATATATATATATATATATATATAACTTGACAAAAGTACATCATCCAAACTACATCGACAACAAAGTTAATTTAAGTTAGGGGCATGTACCCGAACTTGTTAACTATGTTATATATGTTATACAACTTCATTTCATGTTTTTTTTCAAATACTGCCATATATACGATGCATATCGCTGATATACCGTTGAATATCGTCCAATATTTATAATGAATGGTTTTGTAGGATGAACTCAAATATTGTCCTGCCATAGGCAAAAAAAGGGGATACCGGATAAATTATAACCTCAAGATTTGAGTTTTACAATTTACCACTTATAAAGGACATCACTATATAGTGATGAGCACTTTAAAGTATAAAAAAACAAACACATTAAGTTGACAGGTCATGCACTTGTTTGGGCACTTAAAGTCCTTGGCACTATATGGTTGGGCTCCATGCGGAAGGTGAGCACTTTTTCTAAATAGCCTCGTGTGCGGGAGATGGATCCTCCAGGTAGACTTGATTTCATTGACTTCATATCATGCACCATTGCATATTAGAAGCCAAATTCAGACTTTCTACAAGTCCAAATTTCATATTGGTAAAGGACTGTCTTTGATGCACATTGTAGCCTACAAAGGACAAGGAGACTTTCTTGCATTCTCCATCATGACTAATAATAATGCACTATTTCTGGTCCATGTTAAACTATTTTGTTGCAATGTGTATTGAATCATACAGTTCCCTTTTTTCTTCGCATAGTTCTTGGAACTCATTGGACAAGTTTTCTCAACATATGTAGTTATTTTATCCTCATTGCTTGCTCTTGACTGATTTTTCCACCTCTATTATGTGGTGCTAGAAGCAATTCAATGCCTGATATTGGCATGAAAATAGAGTTGTCATTGAGTGAATTAGTTGCAATGATGTAGATGTACATTGTGCATTGCAAGATGGTTTCCTTGTAGTCTTTCCTGCTAAGCGATATTCATTAGTGGGATGGTCGGCATTTTCGAGTGAGGCTAAAAGTCTGTGTTAACTATTCTGTATTGGAAACAATAAAACCATCTGTATTATGTCTAGCACCATATATAGCATCATCCAATTAGAACAAAACAGGAAAATCCCTAGACCTAACATAAGAACACAGGCCTAATAGTGAGATAAACTATGTTGAACAGACATGAATACACAGCACGATACATACATGGCATGACGACAACACAGGCACAAGACCAATTTTCTCCTATCCTAGTGTTATTTGGAGTGTCTTTATCGTGCTCGACCCAACACAAGATGGACACAACACCGATTTTAGGAGTGTTCATGCTTCCTAGGTGATAACAGATAGGTGGTCCTGCCAAAATCCTTGCGCATGATGTACGTCACAAAAAATCTATCTGCACAACCAGCCATGTTTACCTATCTGAGATCATCATCTGTGGCTCTTGCCAGTGCGAATCTAAGACATATTAGGGTGACATAATCATGTTGGGTCATCCGGAAGAGAGACGGGGTTGGGGGTGTGTGTGTGGGCCATTTTGATAGGACTATTTAACTCTCGTAAGTTTCACACATCTCTCGGCGGTTTCGGATCGAAGTATCGGATTTTTTTGGTATCGGAAAGCAAATAACTATTAATAAATTATTAAAAAATTTAGAAAAATATTTTATACATTTAGGCACAATTTTAAGTATTTTTGTGTTGTTTCTTAGTAGTTTTGAAATTGAATGAAATAATAGTCACTCTTCTTGATTGGTTTATCTGTAATAAATAAGTTTTCTTCAGTTACATGCATTTACAACCTTACTGTGCTTTTATACCTTGCTGAGTAGTCTCTTCGTTCATTTTTTTTCTGTCGAATTGATTGCGAAAGAACCCCCCCAACGTTGGTATCAGTAGCGATTGGTAGCGGATTGGTACATGCCAAACCGTATCCGTATCAGCCGATATTAATTTAAGTTGTTTTAATGTAACTTGAAATTTTAAAATACATTTTTGCTCCGTCTCAAAAGTTTCATGCATCCACTGCTATATATATATAACCTTTTTCCTTAATGTCTCTTTAAAGTTCACAAGATTCATTGCATAAAATGCTCAGTAAGATTTAAAACATTTATTCAATTATTCTACATGTTTCTGAGGTATCGTTAGCATGTCTTGGTTTCTGGCGGGGTTAGTTTCATATATCCAATCAACTTACATAGAGAAAATGTTTCAACCATTTTCGCAAATGATTTTGAAATTTAAATCGTCTCATAACTGACAAATTTCCCTTCTTTGAACAGAGATTGTATGGCTTTGCCATTTGTTTGGTGGCTGGCTTATTTTGTACTTTCCTGGTAAGCCACATTAAATTCTTGGTGTATATATCCAATTGTTTCTATTGATAAGTGCTCATATATTGAGATTATTATTGCTGTTATTACTTATTTGCCTTCCTTGCTTATCAGCGAGTATTTTGCTTCTCTTAAACTTTTATCAGCAATTTTGAACCCACTTAAGGGCAGTACCAAGAAGTTAGGACAGCAGTTGTAATCCTAAGTTAACTCAGTGGGTGCTTATGGAGACGTTCGGTGTAAGGATATACAGAGGAATTATTTTTGGCCTGTAACTTTTAATATCTTAGCAGTATAGATAATTAGAGTCTCGGATTCGGTCATAGGAGCAAGCAAGAAGATATATGGAGCGTAAAGTTTGATGCCTCTCGTTTTCTAAATTTTCTCCAAATATGGAAGTAGAAACCCCTTCTAGCTTTACTTGTGCAATGTGCACTCTTGTATTATGTAGAAGATATTTAGTTTTGCTTCTTGTATGGCCTAGAGCCTTTCTAGTTTTTCTTTTAGTTTAAGTCCTACATTGGAAAAAAAACATAAGAGGACACTCTTGCCTGCAAATATATATTCTCCATTACTTTAATTAATCTAAGTCCATTAAGTTGAGCCAACTTTTCAACTTCCATTAAGTCGTGTGCGACTCAGGATATAGGGGCGGGGTCTGGATGCGCTTGAGGGAAGCGAGGTTTGGCGCAGTCAATGCATCGATGTTGGCACTAGTTGGATACGAATACAAGACATTCATCAACAATGGAGAAAAGCTGAGGAGAGGAAGAGAGGGTCAAGGTTGAGTTGCAGCAGTCGGGAGCTGCCAACTCGGGAAGAGGGGAGCTCAAAGCCTCGCGGTCGCGACGGCTCAAGCAAGGACTCGAGTCTACTGGACGTTGAGGCACTAGTTCCAGAGGGGAGCTCGAGATGGGTTCAAGTTCAATCCATAAGAATAGTTCTAGCAGGGATTGGTGGAGGGGGTCTTGGTCGTGCAGTAGGACCATGAACCAGGCCCTTCTGAAAAAAACTCTGTCAGCATAGGACCTGGAATCACTCGGCTGTTAACGCACCAGAGGTCGTCGGGGAGGACGTGGGGGCTTCCAGGGGATGGGGGAAGCGGGTCTTGGCTGAGGACAAACGAGGAAGGGGAGGTGGAGAAGATGATTAGGAATCTAGGGTTAGGTTTAGGGCTTGGCCCCTGATGGGGTCGGCGACAGGGAGAAGGGGGTATGGAGTAGAGTAGAGGGGTATTTGGATATTTGTGTTGTCTGTCAACGCCGACAAGATAAGTACTTGCCTACTAATAGTTCATGGTACTTAGTAGCAATATATATATATATATATATATATATATATATATATATATATATATATATAATAGCAAATGACCTCTAGCCTAGTGGTTAAGAGAGATGCATGCGGCCCGAGTGGTCAGGAGATCGATTCCCGGTGGGAGCGTTCGCCAAAATTACCTTCTTTCAATAAATATATATTTATAACCAGAGGTCGTCGGGGTGGATGTGGGGGCTTCCAGGGGATGGGGGAAGCGGGTCTAGGAGGAGGACAAACGAGGAAGGGGAGGTGGAGAAGATGATTAGGAATTAGGATTAGGAATCTAGGGTTAGGTTTAGGGCTTGGCCCCTGATGGGGTCGGCGACAGGGAGAAGGGGGTTAGGGAGTAGAGTAGAGGGGTATTTGGATATTTTGTGTTGTCTGTCAACGCCGACAAGATAAGGACTTGCCTACTAATAGTTTAGGGTATTAACATGTCAATTATGTAACTTTAGGATATTAACTTGCAAAACTGGAATAGTTCATGGTATTTAGTTGCAATTATATATATATATATATATATATATATATATATATATATATATAACTTCCTAAGTAAAACTAATAGTTTAAACTTCTTCAACATAGTCGTCAAACTTTGGTTTACAAAATACATACTTCAGTTTACAAAATAAAGAAAGTTTTCTAAAACAAAAGTATCAAACTAAAGGATAAGCTCATATTCAATGACTTGTACTAGAAAGTGCCTTGAACTAAAAGTTATGGATAATTGGAGTGTATTAAAATATAGGGTAAGAGGAATGTGTTCTTAGGATGTAGTAGTGATTGGGGATAAGATTTGAGAAAATTGTGTGAGGTAGGTAGAATTTTTCCAATGAAGAGCCATAGATGCGCCTTAGGAGATAGGATCTCTGTTAAACCTGTCTGTAGAACGGTGTGTGTGTGTTGGGGGGGGGGGTGAGAGACCTAAATAATCATTTTAATTGAGTCTATAAGGGATATGTTATTTTCTTTAGTTGAGGAAATGCCCCTTAACAAGTGCAAAATAGAAGAAAAGGATTTAGGTAACCGAATCCAAATTCATGGGATAAAAGTTGTGTTGATGTTATAATAGGATTTATGGTTGCATATGTCGGTGTTGTCACGGTATAAGACGCATAGCGAGTTTCAAGGTTACACAGTGCTCGAGGCAGAAGGGGCATGGTGTGGCACGTGCCTCATTGTAGTGAGGCACACGTTTTAGTTATTTTAAAACTCTAAAAACACAATAAAGTGATTGCAAATTTCAGAAAATTTGTTGTACCGAAATTAATTTTAACTAAATTAGTCACAACGAAACAAATTTGGATAAATTATAACCGGAGACATGTTCCGCCAACTGGGTTGGCGGAAAGTTGGCATTGCCAAACTTTTGCCCACCTAGTTGGCGGAATTGTTGCGTTACATAGAAAGTGGTTTTTTTTTTTTTTTTGCTTTTTTGGTTTATCTTTTAGTTTGATTTGGTTTAATCTTTTATTTTAATTTGTTATTATCTATACTATAGATAATAATAAAATATATTAGTTAATATATTTATTTATTTATATATATTAATTTTATATTAACAAATAGATTTTGTTATTATCCATATTACTTAATATACAAAATAATATGGATAATATACAAATTATCCATATTATCAAATTAATTTGTATATACAAATTAATATATACTAATAAATATATACATATTAACATAAAAATAATAACAAAACATATTAATTAGTATAAAAATTAATTTTTATATATTAATTTGTATATATTAATGTATTTATTTGTATACTAATATATTAATTTGTTATTATCTATATTAATTTGTATTGTATATATTTATTTGTTATTATCTATATTTTATATTTACTAGTAATGTGCACGTGCAAATGCACATACGAAAAGAATGTTAAAAAAATTAAATATAAATTTATTATAAACAATTTTCAATCCTTGGATTTGAACTCAAGCAACCAAGAAAAATACCCCTACCTTAACCACTTGAGTTAGCATTATTTAGTTTTAAATAAATCATATTAGATAGTTAAATGTTTAGTTAATTTTTTTAAAATAATTAATAAAGTATCTAGGTAGTTATTTAGTTATTTATTAATACAAATAACTATATACAAATTTTTTTGTATGTTAATATGTATATATTTACTAGTAAATATTAATTTGTATATACAAATTAATTTGATAATATGAATAATTTGTATATTATCTATATTAGTTTGTATATTAACTAATATGGATAATAACAAATCTATTTGTTAATATAAAATTAATAAATATAAATAAATAAATATATTAACCAATATATTTTGTTATTATCTATAGTATAAATAATAAAAAATTAAAATAAAAGATTAAACCAAACCAAAATAAACTAAAAAAAACCCAAAATTTTCTGAAGGAACGCGACAGTTCCGCCAACTAGGTTGGTGGGAATTTGGCAATGCCAACTTTCCGCCAACTCAGTTGGCAGAACATGTCTTCGGTTTTAATTTATTCAAATTTGTTTCGTTGTGGCTAATTTAGTTAAAATTAATTTCGGTACAATAAATTTTTTGATATCATAATCAATCATTTATTGTATAGATAGTTTAGAAAAATTAAAAATCTCACCCGAGGGGCTGCTGGAGTCAACAATGACAGATATTCTGTAAAGGAAGATCGATGTTAGTATAACTATAAATTCTTTGACTTGGTGAGAGAGGAAGAAAGTATAAAATAATTCACAATAAATAAGTTGCAAAATAAAATAGCCTACTTGAGGAAGGGAACTAGACTTCGGTATAGAAATTTCATCGATGTAGGAAAATCATTGGCAAAGAGTAAATTGAAGTTTTAAAAAATCATGATTTTTTTAAGTTCCAAATTAAAACATAACTTGAATCCTTTGGCTGACATGAGGGTCGACAACGATTGCTAAAGAATTGAAAGAGGGCCGAGAAATAAAAGAGGGTAAAGATAGAATTTCGAAAGTAGAATGTTAAAGCATGCCAATGGGGGGTAGTAGGTTAGAGTATGGTGAATGTTATGGGCTCATCGATTGAGCCAAACAAACAAAAACCTAAAGTTCATGTTAGGTTTCATAAGGTGGCACCTCAATGGAGCGTAGCGTGTCATGTTACGACGAAGCACCTCAATGCGTCATATTGCATCTCGTGCAGTGTTGTAAAAACCCGGCTAGGCAGCCAACAAGTCGGGGACTAGTCGGTAGTTAGCCGTCGCCGACTCGACTAGGAGGACAGTCGGCACAGAAATTGGTTCCCCCATTAATCGGTGCTAGTCGGCCGACTAATCGGCGCTAGGCGGCTAGGCGGGCCTATTCGGCCGACTAGGCTTTGCTAAAAAATCGGCTGAAGAAGTGAATGAGAAGGAGAAGGAAAAAAGAGGGGACTGACTTGATCTGTCGGTTGCCTCCGATCAGTCGGCCGCCACCGCCCAAACGCAGCCGCAGGTAATTCCTTCTTCTTCTTCTTCTTCTTCTTCTTCTTCTTCTTCTTCTTCGTTTTTGGCTCTTTTTTTCCTTCTGCTGTGTTTTTTTTTATGTTGCTCTTGTTGCTTGCAGCTTGCTTTTGCTGTTGTTGTTTTTGCTGCTGCTTTTGATGCTGCTTTGCTGCATTTTCAAAAAAACACACTAATATATTTCCTTTTGTTTTTGTCAAATTTTGATTATGTACAAAACTATCACTTTGGAGTTTGGATGCTTAAGTTAATACTTTGATAACATATGATGTATATTGCATATTTTTTTATTCTATATATATATATATATATATATATATATATATATATATATATTTGAAAGAAGGTAATTGTTGCGAACGCTCCCACCGGGAATCGATCTCCTGATCACTCGGGCCGCATGCATCTCTCTTAACCACTAGGCTAGAGGTCATTTGCATATATATATATATATATATATATATTTTATATATATATATATATATATATATATATATATATATATATATATATATACACACACACGCCCCAAACCGATTAGTCCCAGATTAATTCCTAGTCCCCGCGAACCAAGTAGCGATTTTTACAACCTTGATCTCGTGTCAATGGTGTGTGCCTCGTTGCGCCATTGGTGACCCTGGTAAAAGTAAATGAAACTTTTCTTAATGTATTTTGTTGGAGGAAGAAAGTAAAGGGGATAAAGAATTAGGGGTTGTGTCACGACCCGATCCCAATGTAATGGGTCTATTCGAATCATGTCCAGCCTGCACTGTTGTGAAACGGCGACAGTAAGCTGTATCAAGCAGTGAAACACAACAGGTAAATATCTAACGGAAATAAAAACATTTTTATTAAACTGAAACTGGTCTGAAATGGAAATAACAAGATAACAACATCACAATTTATTTATTACAATTGTTCTGATAAAGCAAAGAAAGGGAAAAAAAACTATGCCAACATCTAAGGTTCTGGGGTTCCTGGTTCTGGTTCAGCTAAATCTGCAAGATCCAAGTCAGGCCCGTAGTAAGAACTATAAGCTAGCTCCTCCTCGTCGCAATCACCTAAAAATATTGGGTCTCCAGTCAGGAGGGAGCAAGAAACATATTTTCACATCTAACATTCTAAATAATAATTAAATGAAATGCAAAACAGTTTGAAAACAGTATATATTTATGATAAATAATAATAAAAGACAGCATGCAATATCTCTGGAACTACAATAATGCAATTCTACAATAGTGTTTTGAGTATAACAGGGCCTATGACCGGCTGGGAGAGAGACAATATGTATACTAACGTTTTGGCCAAAACGATAGCATACGATATGGCTCAACCCCCTGTGCGGTAGTGGTTAGCGCGAGAGAGACAATCAAGAAGTTTGGCTTTGGTCACAGACGTTATACTACTCCCCCAAGCAATTTCCGAGTCAATGAGTCAATCAATCAATCCGTCAATCGATGTGGAGTCCGAGAGGGATCCACTGTGAATCAGTGTCACTACAGTATATGAAACTACTGATGCATACATTTAATTATTAAAATAAAACGCAGACATGAAAGATATGAAACTTGCCTTGGTTCTCCGGATGATGTAGACGGGAGTACAATCACGGGTCTAACGTAAGTTCTGAATCCTACATAACCCAAAATACCGTATTAGCAACTATGCTAACTTATCTCTAAGGGCAACGTTAGCTGACTAATTTAGAATCTAAGTCCGGTTGGTTGAAAGGCAACAAAGTTATTTACGAAAAATAGTAATATTTATATTTCAAGAATAAGTTTATAATTAATAAATACTAGTGACAAAATATATCCTTTTAATAGAAATATCTATTTTTACCAAAATACAGAAAAATATTTATTTTATTCGTAATTATTATTATATTTTGTAAAAATTATCATTTATGTCCAAAAATCTATTTTTATATATTATAATAGAAAATAACATTTTTCTGACTAAGAATTGCCAAATACCCCTTTAAAACCAAAAGGTATCATTTTTAGTAAAACGGCGAATTTCTAAATATAATGAACATAATATTTATTTTATTACCAAAATATTCTTTATTGTCCAGAAATTATTTAATAGTAAACATTTTATTATTAAGGCAGAAATTTATACTTTTATTTATAAAACAAAATCTTTTCACTAGTAAAATCATATTTATTAATAAAGCTTATTTTTCATATATTCGCTTTAATAAGCCAGAATAATATATTTTTCAAATAATATTTTATCTTAAAATATAATACCTATAACTACTAGATTTAATAATTAAACTATTATAACCAATACATAAAACTTATGACTTACTTTATTGGAAAATACTATAAATAATTAATCTCTAAGAAATAATAATAATTTAATATTTGATGATTAATCAATTATCACCAATGACTATATTTACTGATTATAAAAATACTATATAATTAACTATCATAATATATTAATATTCTAATACCCAAATAATTTCATTAAGTCCTAACCACAAATATTTACTAATGGCCAATTAATTAATCTAATTTAACTACTAATCAACACTAAACCAATTTATCTAATCTAATTAAATAATTAAACTAAACTATCCCAAGTTGGCAGTGTTAATTCTGTCAACTTGGTCGGACATGGGAAAGGTTTCTGGAATTGGAAAAGTTTCTGACAGAAAGCCTTACCGAAAATTTGCACGAAGGAGCACCGAGGGGAGACCTCGGACTCGGAACAGAGCGCCGGAACACCAAAAAGGGGCCGGACACGGGGGTGCGCGGGACGCGCGGACACGGGGTCGTGAGCACGCAGAATAGCGCTGCTGGGCTGCGGGGTCGCGCGGAGCGCGCTGCCGGCCTGGGGGGCTACGCCGGAGTGCTGCGGAGGCGGCGGGGGTGTCGCCGGAGGGGCACGGGGCGGTCAGAAGGGCGCCGGATAGGGGCTGGCCGTGCTGGGGTCGGCGCACGGGGGTGCGCGCCGGTCGTGGGTCGGCCGGAGGGCGCTGCTGGCGGCGCTGGCGCAACGGGAAGCGTCGTGCGGATGGCTCGGAGGGCTGGTATGGAGTTTGGGGTAAAAGGAAAGGGAGATGGATGATGATGTTGTTGGTGTGTGAGAGGGAAAGAGAGTGAGAGGGGGTTTGTAGTTGGGAGAGGCGAGGGAGAGATGGTGAGGTTGTGGTGGTCAGAGATTTGGGGGGAGGAATTTGAGGGGAGAGTGAGAACATGGGGGAGAGGGAAATGGTCAGGTGGGGGTTCGGGTTTTACAATCTTCCATCCTTAGAAAATTTCGTCCTCAAAATTTCAAAGATAAGGGCCGGGGTACAATTATGCCTCAAACTAGTAACGATATTCTTCCTTAACAGCCTCATGCCTAACTAGGCTAACTATCCCATAACAAATATATGTAGTGTAATATCTTCATCAATCTATCCACTATTCTCAAATAACATTCTTCCCTCCTTAGAAACACAGTCACTATCCAAAATTATGGATTTTCGCTTTCATCCCTGAATTGTCAATCACCGTCATAACCTTGGAAGATTTGTCTTCCCACCTTTTGATATAATATTCTCCGCAATATGTTTTGTACTTCCTTCAACTTGCTAATATATATCCAAAATTAACTCTATGTCATACCAATCACGTTTTTATACATCTTATTCGTTCCTGACCAAAATATTATAATTTGGTACACTCCGTCTTGTCTTAATACTCTAGTATCAAGCCTCAGTAGTCCAATATCACATTTAAAATCCAACATCACGTTTTAATACTCCAATTTGTCATGATCCTTCAAATTCTTATCATTCCTTGTTTATCTATTACATTCATATGTGATCACTCTGTAATTTATTTAGACGTCTATTTTCACCAACATGTATATATCTTGATTCCAATTCCTCATTTACCTATTTGATCCCGAATTCTCAATAAAAAATAATTATCATGCTTAAACTCGAATCCTTCATCTTGATTTCACTGTATCATTTTGACCAAACTTTTCTCTGTTAAATATATAAATGTATATATATATATATATATATATATATATATATATATATACATCTCCCAACCTTATATCATTTACGAACCTTCTATCTCTGGTTTCTGATTTATAATCTTTTGCACTTTTTAATTCATACGATTGCCATCTTTAATTAGTTACACCTTAAGTCCAAAATTTCTTGTTTCGGTCGTCCTTTATATATCTTTTGATTCATCATGCATCTTCCTAAAGTGCATCTCCATGCTTATCCTTTAACAATCTCTAATCTACAATGTCAATTTGCTTGGTATTCACATAATTAATTATCTCTTCCTTGATTCAAATTCGAATCACAAGTGTTCATATTTATCTCATCTTTATCCAATAACTCATGTACTCTATAAATCCATGCTATAAATCGTTTCAGATTTAAATCATCAGGCACAATCGGATTCTAGGCATGATCACTAGGTACAAAGATAAAATGTAGGCACAATCAGAATAATCTAGATCTGGTCTGAGATAGAGTTGGATTATTGTTGTGATCAAAATCATCTTAGGCACGGGCAAAATCTAGGTACAATTAAAATATGATCATAAAAATAGGAAAAATCAAATGAGATCTCGTGAAACAGAAATAGCAATAAAGAAACGAACGTCAATAGTTTATTGAAAAGGCAAAAAATAATAGAATTTTCTGAGATGAGGGACTAAAAATTCCAAATCAAATTGGAATGGGGTAAAAGGGTTTGTGACTCAGGAAAAATCAACAAGTTGTATGATAGTAGGATATCGAGGGTGATTAGAATGATATAGCTATGACAGGAATGTAATCAGACAAGATATTTCCATTAAGGACTGAGTGATGATCAAAGGGGATAGAAAGAATATCGTATCACTATTTCAACGGTTAGAAGATAGGATATGCAGGAAAAAAAAAAGATTTACAAGATAACAATCTTATTAATACCCTATGCAAAACCAATCTCTAACTCGCTAAACTAGCTGAACTCTCAGTAACTACAGAAAACTAAGGCAGCTGCCAAGGCTAAATCTATTTGGTATCAAATTTCCATCCGTCATTGTATGTAACTCGTAAACCAAATGTATTTCAAATTTCAAGTATTTCTATCGATTAAATTATTTTACGGATATCAATTTTCAATTGTCAGCCATTCTTCCAAAACTAACTACATCAAAGTCACAATCCTCACTTGTCATAGTAAATCCTTAGAAAATTCTTTAAAGTTGATCCATGATCTATATTCGAGAATTTTCAATTCTTGAAATCAATTGACCAAATTATAATCACTAATCAAATTTTAATCTTTAACCATGTACCTAACAATCGTTCTCATCAAACACATTAGCAAAAATATTACAAAATCTCAGTCATTCTTATCATAACTAATATGAGTCTCCAATGTTTAGTAGAATTGCAAACCTAATTGTTCCTTTCCAAAGTTACATGCCAATGGTCTTATCTCAATTCCTCACTGTTTATTCCCTATAATTTCGTTGCTCGTGATATTCCTTCCGTGGTTATATCCGTCCCTTCTGGGTACAGTAGTCATCTGATCATAAAAGTTGATCCTCGTCAAGTGTTCATTTACTTGATCATCATATTCTCATATTTTATATATATTATCCAAATTCACTTCCTCCTTTTACCAAATCCTAGACTTTCCTCGCTAACTCTACATACGTTTTCCTATATCTTCCATAACCCTTTCTTTAATCATAAAATTCAAAATCGTCAAATACATTTATTTGTTCAAATCCAATACCAAAGCACTAATAATGATTCTATCCTAAATGAACCACAATTTATAATTCTCTCCAGACTAACTTGCTTACAGTCTACCCTTAGCGATCTAATCTCATTAGAAAAAATATCGATCCTCTAAGGGTGCTCTTACCGGAATAATATAATAAAGTTGCTAGGTAACTATCTAGGTTTTCCTGCATATAGCTATCAACTAACTATATATATATAGCTACAAAATATATAACTATCCACAAAATATATGCAACACACTAAAATTGGACCTTGAAAGAGATTGAGCCAATAGAGATTGACATGGTCATAATAAGTTTTAGGAAAATCAAGTAGAATTTTATAGAAAATCTTTTCTTTCTGGTTGTGATAGAAGATTTGTGAAAATGGAGACAACCGCTAGAAATGCAAATCCTCTAATCAGGCAAAAGTCAGAATAAATTTAGGGTGCTTGGAAGACAACCATGGAATGGATATAGTCTTAATAATATTCGAAAACCAATTATATCCGAAGTCACTTTGCCTCAAATTCATGCCTCGCCAGAGTGCACCTGACTGCAGTGAATTTTTTGCTCCATAACTTGAATAATGATAGGTTACCGAATAGTCTATCAACTTTATCCATTTCATGACTGAACAACATAGGAGGCAATTATGATGCATTTAGGACGGTCTCAATAATATCCGAAAATCTATGAACACCTGAAATCACTTCAACTTAGAGTTTATGCCTCGCCAGTGCTCAACTAGCTGCACTAAACTCGCAGTTTCCATAATTCAGGTAAATGGCTGCAACGCATATATGCGAAGCCATATTTGGTCACTGAATATTTTCTCAACTTTGTCCATAGGAATTTCAAAGGGATAGCTCAACAATTCAAAAAAAAAATTCCAATGACTAAAGGAAGCTCAATAATAGAATGAAATCAATTATCTGACCGTTCCTGCTTCATGATACTCAAGCATTGAGTTTAGAAGCTTTCTAGGCCTTGAATTGATCAAGAAGTTACTTAGAGATAGTAAGGTTTCAAGTTGAGTGGAGGAAGTCAAGAAATGAAAATATTTCCAGCAGAACACTTCGAGAATACTGACCTTTACCGAAATTATTTTGAAAAAAATAATTCCTTAAGATCAATGAAAGTTCGAGAATTTGTTAAGTGAGTTGAGCTAAATAATTAGTCTATTGGTTCAAAGAAAGTCAAGTTGAAATGGTTTAACAAAACCAACAAAGGAATAGCTTTGGAATATTAGTCATTATCTGAAAGGTTTATGTACAAACATAAGTAAGGTGGCCTACGAAACTATAAGCAAGCAAAATAGATATTTAAATAGATAATTTCGATCCTATGTTGTAATAGGGTGAATATAATCTAGATGTTCTAATTGTTTCTAGAGTCTATTTTCCTAAAGTAATATCTAGACCTTGGTCAAATTACATGACTGCATGCTGGTTTAGACTAAGTTGACTAGACCAATTTACAGAACTGACCTGTATGGGTCACCACTAAAAATATGTCACGATCTGATTCCAATGTAATGGGTCCAGTCGGATCATGCCCAGCCTGCACCGTTGTGAGACGGCGGCAGTAAGCTGTATCAAGCAGTGAAACACAACAGACAAATATCTAACGGAAATAAAAATATTTTTATTAAACTGAAACTGGTCTGAAATAGAAATAACAAGATAACAACATCACAATTCATTTATTACAATTGTTCTGATAAAGCAAAGAAAGGGAAAAAAAACTATGCCAACATCTAAGGTTCTGGGGTTCCTGGTTCTGGTTCAGCTAAATCTGCAGGACCCAAGTCAAGCCCGTAGTAAGAACTGTAAGCTAGCTCCTCCTCGTCGCAATCACCTAAAAATATTGGGTCTCCAGTCAGGAGGGAGCAAGAAACATATTTCCACATCTAACATTCTAAATAATAATTAAATGAAATGCAAAACAGTTTGAAAACAGTATATATTTTTGATAAATAATAATAAAAGACAACATGCAATATCTCTGGAACTACAATGATGCAATTCTACAATAGTGTTTTGAGTATATAACAGAGCCTATGACCGGCTGGGATAGAGACAATATGTATACTAACGTTTTGGCCAAAACGATAGCATATGGTACGGCTCAACCCCCTGTGCGGTAGGGGTTAGCGCGAGAGAGACAATCGAGAAGTTTGGCTTTTGTCACAGACGTTATACTACTCCCCCAAGCAATTTCCGAGTCAATGAGTCAATCAATCAATCCGTCAATCGATGTGGAGTCCGAGAGGGATCAACTGTGAATCAGTGTCACTACAGTACATGAAACTACTGATGCATACATTTAATTATTAAAATAAAACGCAGACATGAAAGATATGAAACTTGTCTTGGTTCTCCGGATGATGTAGACGGGAGTACAATCACGGGTCTGACGTAAGTTCTGAATCCTACATAACCCAAAATACCGTATTAGCAACTAGGCTATCTCTAAGGGCAACGTTGGCTGACTAATTTAGAATCTAAGTCCAGTTGGTTGAAAGACAACAAAGTTATTTACGAAAAATGGTAATATTTATATTTCAAGAATAAGTTTATAATTAATAAATACTAGTGACAAAAGATATCCTTTTAATATAAATATCTATTTTTACCAAAATTACCAAAATACGGAAAAATATTTATTTTATTCGTAATTATTATTATATTTTGTTAAAATTACCATTTATGTCCAAAAGTCTATTTTTATATATTTTAATAGAAAATAACATTTTTTTGACTAAGAATTGCCAAATACCCCTTTAAAACCAAAAAGTATTATTTTTAGTAAAACGGCGAATTTCTAAATATAATGAACATAATATTTATTTTATTACCAAAATATTCTTTCTTGTCCAGAAATTATTTAATAGTAAATATTTTATTATTAAGGCAGAAATTTATACTTTTATTTATAAAACAAAATCTTTTCACTAGTAAAATCATATTTATTAATAAAGCTTATTTTTTTTTTATATATATTCACTTTAATAAGCCAGAATAATATATTTTCCAAATAATATTTTATCTTAAAATATAATACCTATAATTACTAGATTTAATAATTAAACTATTATAACCAATACATAAAACTTATGACTTTATTGGAAAATACTATAAAAATTAATCTCTAAGAAATAATAATAACTTAATATTTGATGATTAATCAATTATCACCAATGACTATATTTACTGATTATAAAAATACTATATAATTAACTATCATAATATATTAATATTCTAATGCCCAAATAATTTCATTAAGTCCTATTATTAACCACAAATATTTACTAATGGTCAATTAATTAATCTAATTTAACTACTAATCAACACTAAATTAATTTATCTAATCTAATTAAATAATTAAACTAAACTATCCCAAGTTGGCAGTGTTAATTCTGTCAACTTGGTCGGACATGGAAAAGGTTTCTGGAATTGGAAAAGTTTCTGACAGAAAGTCTTACCGAAAATTTGTACGAAGGGGCACCGAGGGGAGGCCTCAGACTCGGAACGGAGCGCCGGAACACCAAAAAGGGGCCGGACACGGGGGTGCACGGGACACGGGGACGCGAGCACGCGGAACAGCAATGCCGGACTGCGGGGTCGCGCGGAGCGCGCTGCCGGCCTGGTGGCCACGCCGGAGTGCTGCGGAGGCTGCGGGGGTGTCGTCGGAGGGGCACGGGGCGGTCAGAAGGGCGCCGGACAGGGGCTGGCCGTGCTGGGGTCGGCGCACGGGGGTGCGCGCCGGTCGCGGGTCGGCCGGAGGGCGCTACTGGCGGGGCGCGGGAAGCGCGCTAGCGCAACGGGAAGCGTCGTGCGGATGGCTCGGAGGGCTGGTCTGGAGTTTAGGGTAAAAGGAAGGGGAGAGGGATGATGATGCTGTTGGTGTGTGAGGGGGAAAGAGAGTGAGAGGGGGTTTGTAGTTGGGAGAGGTGAGAGAGAGATGGTGAGGTTGTGGTGGTGAGAGATTTGGGGAGAGGAATTTGAGGGGAGAGTGAGAATGTGGGGGAGAGGGAAATGGTCAGGTGGGGGTTCGGGTTTTACAGGTTGACAATTATATTATTCCCCTGTGCTTCTCTCAAATAAGTCTCCTCGTTAGATACCATCATCCTAGCCTTCTCCCATAAGAATGGGGTTGTCTATGGAGCATAAGAAAGCTCCATAAAAGATTTGACAATGTTAGTGTGACTGGCTATCAACTTGAGATCATCTCTCTATGTTGGTGCGAAATTCCTAGCTAAGGTAGGAATGAGCATGATAGGGTCAATGCCATAAAACACAGACATATGGCCAATTGGCAGGAAGGCATGCCTACCTTTTGGATGTTCATTTAAGCTCATGCAACCAAGGAGCACCGGCCAAGTTCCCTAGACTTTAAAGAGTCTAGATGAAGAGGTAAGATGAATTTGTTATAGGTAATTGCATTATCTCCATGCACATTACGCCAAGGAGTGAAGGGATTACAATCCCATCCTCATCCCAGATATATAATACTATTTAAGTTAATTCTGCCAGTCTGAATTAGGTTAAAGTTGTAATTCTTAGAGCTATACTAGTTGTTAATATTAACCATAGATCTGGATACACACCAAATTTGGACACGAATTCTGGCAGTACATATAGTCTGACTGTATGGTCTGCTCATTTGACACCTGAAGAACCAGTTTCATAATAGGTGCCTCAAAGTCAAGTAGTATATTTTAAAATGAAAGTGCAGCTGTCTTATAGAGCAGTTAGGTTCTGATACACCAAAGCACATTCTTTCAGTTACTGTTAATGGCAATCAGATTTCTAATTTCTCGTGCCGTCCTTGTCATTCTATAGGCTATCTGTAGGTCTACCATTAAACCCAAGCTTACATTTGGTATTCATTGTAGAATTGCATAGTATCCCTCACTTAGAACATGTACACGGTATGGAACAATATTCGTACGATGAACTTTCACATTATATTTTCCGCTTGACCACGTCACTTGATAGTTGCATCCTTTAATGCATCATTTCCATGTAGTTCATATTTGTATTCCATACTTATCTTCATGGTGGATGAACATCAATATTTGTATTCCATGCTCATCTTCATGGTGGATGAACGTCCTTACTACTTCTAGTCAAGGTTTGGATATCGACATTGATAGCTTGCTGAAAATTCCCTTGCTACAATGGATCAATAAGATTCATGTCTAAGACTCTAAAAGCAAGCAAGTATTTTTTATTATGGATGAGTAATTCAACAATGTTGAGTTCCTTTTAAAGCTACCGACAAACAACATAATACAACAACTGCAACAACAACAAGACCGGCATCCATTCCACGACTTTGATTGCTTTTAGATGCGGCAAGATAGCGACTTTCACGGACAATAGTTATAGTCTTGTTCGAATGTATATGCTTGTTTTAATATTTCGTTGTGTTAGTGGAATAATCTTCTTCTTTTTTTATGTATTTGGGACTTGTTTCATTAATTATCTTTGATGAAATGGGGAAGATTTATTCCCACCGTTTTTTTTTTTCCTTTCAAAAAGAAAACGATACACTTCCATTTCATTATTATTAGTTTGTCATCCTCAAATTGGCTTACATCTTCACTCACTATAGTACTGTTCCATAATACATATGATTTTGGAAGTTGTTAGAGAAATATGCAAGTTTCTTCAACTCACTACATATTTCTACAATGTGTTTTTTCGTAATATGTCAGTTTGTATTCTTCTTAAATTTGTGATTTGAATTGTTGATATGTTATTTTCATGGTGCTTGGCAGTCGATGCTTGTCTTCCTTAAGCCAATTAAATTTGGGATAACATTTACGTTCGGCAATATGCTTGCACTTGGGAGGTCAGCATCAATCTTCTTTTGAAGTTAGTTTGTGATCAGATAGTATTATCTTTTTCTCATGCAATGCCATCTTGTACTGTTAAAATGGATATATATACTTCTTTTTGTTTCAACTCTCTAACAGAGCACTCCTAGAAGAATAGGAGAACATGGATCAAATAAAAAAGCTCTGTTATAAGGTTCAAACTGTACAAGTTTATTTATCCAGTATGATTGTAGATAAGTGGTTATACAGTAAAATATACAGATTTCTTTTTAGGTATATGAATCTGCAAGATAACTGATGTATTTTTGATTTCCTATTACAATATAGTTTCTGAACATTGTATGACAAAGCACACCTTGAAAGATTAAGTTTATTTATCCAGCATGTCAGTAGATATGTGGCTATTACAGGTAGTGTACGAATTTCCTTTTTTGGCATCTGCATCTGCAATACCATTGTTTCTATTATCAATTTCCATTTCAACATTACTTTCTGTCCATCTATAGATAATTTAGTGAAACAAAATTGTGGTCAAAGTAAATGATTTGAGTGGCCAGATAAAATTATTGGGATAGAATTCTTGGATAGTCAAAATTTTCTTGTACATTTTAAATTATATTATTGAGTCCCCTTCAATAAATTTTTATAGCATTGCAATCATAGCCACAAGTTCGGCTTTCGGGAACAATTCGGTGAGGTTGAAAAGTTCGGAATTTTGAAAAAAAAAAAAATCTGAAAATTTGGCAGAAGTTCGAGTAAAGAAAAGAAATATAAATATATAGAGGATATTGACAAATAAAAAAGTTATCAACAATACTTTTACGAAAATGTAATAAAATTACAAGACAAGAAAATTTTCCTCTTTATATATTCTCACTAAATCAAAAACTTATGTTAAAATTCTCTTGAAAAGTTAGAAGTTTGGTAAGCTAGACATTTTCCCCCCAAAAATTGCACTTAGATTGATGCATTGGAATCTAATGGAAATCCTCTCATGCATTTGAATCTAATGGAGATGATCTCATAACAGTTTACTAGATTACTAGACCCTTTGCATCACCTTCTTTGCCTACCAACATACAAACTTTGGAAGAATGAGCTGATGCTTTATTGTGTATGCTACTTTGGTAATTATAAATTTGTCAGAAAGGTCTTCATATGAAATTTTAGCCCCATATAGGAATGTGAAAAGAGAGGGACTTTGAACATTGCCTATAAAATGAGATGATATACTCTTACTTAATCCTCACTAGCTGAGAGCATTGGTGACCATTAAGACCGAAGGCACAGCTTATGAACAGCTGGCATATATTGCACTTTTTGTGCATAGGTTTTTACCAAATAAATTGCATATAGTCGTGAATTTTTGTTATATTCACAGATTTTACCGAATATTCAATAACTGTTCGCGCATCGGTGAATAATTCGTGGATATGTTTGTTAGATCATTCATTCGTGAATAGTTCACGGATCTTTTGAATTATTCGCGAATTATGTGACCATGATTTCAATTTGCAACCAAGGTTGTCTTTTGGTGATGTTTGATCTTATAATCTTTCTTATAAGAAAGAACACATGTTTAAGTATCATTAGAATACATGTTCTTCGGTTGTGTTATGTTTCTAATGGTTAAAGTCTCTTAGCTTTTATGTCATTTATCTGAGTTATAATATTGATGTTTGCTGGCAAGGACTTTCTTTTCCATTTCTATCCTCGTCACACTTTGTTTTTTTTTCTTCCTATTATTACATTATATACATTGGCACTTATTTATTCTTCTCTTTTACTTATCCGGATGCTAAAGTTGGATTCTTTTGTATGGCAGCACAGCTTTCCTAATAGGCCCCAAACGACAAGTTGTGATGATGCTTGATCCTGTGCGTATTTATGCAACAGCTATGTATATTGCAAGTATCATAATAGCTCTGTTTTGCGCTCTGTATGTAAGTATGACAAACCTGGTTATGGTTACCCCTTTTAATGACTTATCATGATTATATATTGATTTGCCTTATCAACTTTTCAGGTCCATAATAGACTCTTGACGCTTCTGGCTATCATCTTAGAATTCACTGCACTTGTGTGGTAAGTTGACCATGACATTCATGTAGTAATTTGTTAACTATAATGTTATGAGCAGCACATCAGAATTCTAGGCTCGGGATACCTTGCGCCTTCAGCCTCGTGCCTCGAGTGCTAGGGGTACCCTGCTTCGTGACAACAGTGGTCCTTTTATCAAAACGTGTCGGTCTCTGAAATATTGGCTGGTTGCTTCTTTGTTGTGTGATCTTATACTCTCTGACTTGTAAAGATTGCTCTACCTACCACCATGACCATTTAGGTTGAATGGAAAAAAAGAACTCTCTTTCATGTATATACCTCGGCTAGTCATTTGGTACGTGTTAGTTGGCTCAACTTAATGTTTTTAATTTATTAAATTGGTAGAGAGTACATATTTATAGGCGAGAGTGTGCTTCCCTTATGTTTTTCCAATATGAGGCTAGAACGATTCTAGGCCATACACGGATCACAAACTATCTTTTACACTCTCCCGCAAGTTGGATCGTAGATGTCGATAGCTCCAAGCTTGGACAGAAAGTGAAGTTAAGGTGGATGAGACAAGGTCTTGGTAAGGATGTCGACGATCTGAAACTTCAGAGACGTAGATGGAACATGTTGGAGCTGAACCTTATGAAGCTGGACTTTCTCCCGAATAAAGTGGCAATTAATCTCAATATATTTGGTGCGCTCATGAAAGTCAGATTTTCAGCAATATGAATAGATTAGATGTATGGTTATTACAGTAGAGAACCGCATAAGGAGCAACACCAAGATATGTTAGAAAACTCTTCAACCATGTGAGTTCGAAAATTGCATGAGCCATCGAGCGATATTTAGCTTCAGCAGAAGAGTGGGTAAAAACAATATGTTTCTTGCTCCGCCAAGTAACAAGATTTCCTCCAAAGTACGTGTAGAAACCACTCATCGGGTAACGATCGTCCATTGAACCCACATAATCAGCATCTGCGTAAGAGGTTAGTGGGAGAGAAGAGGAAGGTTAGTAGACAAGAGCATGGCCAAGAGACTTCTTCATGTAGCGAAATGTGCTTAATAGCGTGAAGATGAGATGTCTGAGAAGATTGCATATACTGGCTAACAAACTCACAACAAATGAAATGTATAAACGAGTGACAGTTAGATATATCAACTTGCTCACAAGACTACGATAGCAATCATGATTTGGCAATAGTGAGTCTGATGCAGAGCCAAGAGAAGATGACTTCAAATTTGCAACCATAAGAGTATCAACTGACTTATATCACAAATAGCCAGAATTATGCGGAAGATGCATACAATACTTGTGTTGAGAGACAATAAGGGAATCACCATATTGGACAACCTCGATTCCTAGAAGTATTATTGCCAGTAATAAAGATATTATCAACATCAACCATAAAAAATCATTGCCCCCTGCCGACAACGGTTAGTAAAAAGAGAAGAATCAACAATACTACGAGTAAAATCAATCTTCTAGACTACCTGGCTAAACTTGTCGAACAACACACGAGGAGACTGTTTGAGACCATAGATAGACTTGTAGAGATACGAAACAAGTGACTTCCCCGCGATCTCATAACTAGGAGGCTGCTATATATAAACTATCTTAACGAAATCATCATTTAGAAATGCACTCTTGTTGTCAAAAGTTGATATATAGGCCATTCACGATGCAACACAAACAGATCAATATGGTTAATGATATAACACTCATCACCGACTGCGAAGCTCCAATAAACCTTAGGAACATTCATATGAATAACTAATGAGCGTGCAACCTCAAGAAGGTGATAATTTTACATTCCACAACGACATATTTGAAAGCACCCTAAGGGGAGGGGGGGTGAATAGGTTTTAACGAAACACAATTAAGCATGCTAATAGGCAGTTTGAAAACAAATGCTAGAAATAAGACAAGAACACAAACAATCGATGTATCTTGGTATCCTTCGTGAGGCACTTCAGTCCCATAACTTGCTGGCTTTAATCCACTATTATGAAAATAGTTACACTTGCGAGGTTTGATTCGAAAACCTCGCCAACTTATACACACGAGCTTTGATTCAAAGGGCCCGTTGACATCTACACTAGCTTTGATACGAAGGTTTGCGGACATCAACCTCTTACAAGAAAGATGATCTTCTTACAACAATTTGAAGATTGCAATTTACAACTCAACTTAAACTGTATCTCAAATAGATATTTGACAAGCGAAAGCTCTTGTATGTAGAGAGGTTTGGAGTATATAGTTTTCAAGTGTATGGTCGAAGAATTTTAGACTTCAAAAAGTTTGTAGATAGGTAAAAATTTAAGGCTAAAAATAGTAATATAAGAGTCCAACACGTGCAATTAAAGGATGCTATAACAAAATGTAATAGAGTCGTTACTGTGTAGGTGGTATACCGATGTTATACTACCCGCATAGTAACTATAAAATAGTCGTTATAGCATTTAATGCTGAGAAGATTCAGTCCAGATAGTATACCGTCGGTATACTGCCAACTCAGAACAACATATTGTCTAGGAAGGTAGAAACTCTTTTGATACTATTTTGTCCAAAATTGAGTCTAACTGTTGGTATACGGCCAATATGCTGCTAGGTTGATTTTTGGATCAAAATGGCTAAGTGATTTTAGTGCTTTTATTTTGTTATTTTTTATTGTGTTACAATCTTTTCTAGAGTACAAAATAAAACAAATATTACACGACTCGAGGTCTTGATAACTTGGCTTCTTCAAGTAGTTCATCTTTAATAGAGCTTTGGCTTTATATAGTTTGTAGATTGTCTGATGCAAATCAGATCTGAAAATCGGGTTAGCTTTCAGAGGCTGTCTCCAAAACCCCATAGGGGCATTGTCCGGTCGACTCCGCTCGCTGACCAGTCTGTGGGATCCCCAAAACCTTATTCATAGATCTGAAGATATCGTGGAGGTTCAGAGAAATTATTTGGCTAATAGTGTCTTTGGCCCATAATGATTTTTTCATTTGCATAAGTCTATGATTAATCTTGTTTCAAAATATTTAAATTGCTTTTCTGTAAAATAAACGTTAGATGAACAAAGCAATATACATAGTAACAAGGATGATAAGATTATTATAGACTAGGACTATGTCAAGTTTAAGCATTAACAATATAGCGATTGCATAATCATTAGTGATTTCATAATTAAAAACTTAATTGAACCATAACAAAAAAAATACTCAAATTAATCATTGGACTAGCAATTTTCTTGTAGAGTGTATGCGCACGAGGTATGATGATTGCTGCTATGAGATGCACAATTATCCCAAAAGTCATACTAATGTATTCACGAGAATTATTGGTGCAAATGATTTTAACTATGGTAGAAACTCTAGAGCAATAAAAGTGTGAAATACTTGTAGGATTTTGGACCGATTACGAAGAAAAAATATCAATGTCATACAAGAATGCTCAATAAATGTGGCAAAATAGCGAAACCAAGCAAACTAGGTCTTCTAAGGGTCCCAAATATCGGAATGTACGAGAGAGAATGGAGCATCACTTCTAGAAAAGGCAAACGAGAATGTAGAGCGATGTTGTTTACAAAAATGCACTCTTCACAAGAGAACTTTGAAAACAAAAAAAATCAGGAAGCACTCTTTGAAAATAGGTAACAGGACATGCCCAAGTCGTCGATGCCAATTGATTGAAGAAACAAATGCGAAGATAGGTGGTGGAATGTCTAAGATATATAGTCCATTTGCTTCACGGCTTGTACCAATAATTATATGCATATGAAGATCGGAATCACAAATGAAGAAGAAAAGAAGGTGATTTAACAATTGTGATTTCTTGTAAGTTGACTAACAAAAACAAAATTGAAGCGTGAACTAGAAATATTAAGCATAGAACGTAGAGGAAGAGTGGACGTAAGAGGCAATATCCCTAATCCGAGAATTAGTGCGGTTTCCCTATTAGCCACAATAATAGACTTGAAAAATGTAGCATTCGTAAAACGTACAAGCTACAGAGTAACATGATTGGTCACACCAAAATCGAGAATTCATGAAGCTCCAAGCCAAACATGATATACTAGAAGCATAAATAGAGATAGATGAGATATATATCTAGTAGATTGAGAAATAAGATGGGCGTAGATTATGTATCTCCTGTGGCGAAAAATAATTAGGGGCAAAGTCGGAGAAGAAGATAATGCAAAAATACGACCACAAAGTCGACGCATCACCAGTAGTGAAAAATGAAAAATAATTGGGGACCATAAGCGAACGCCCTAAGCGTCAACGGAGTTTAGTACATACTCCCTTACAACCATGACCATATGAACTTGTAATGTTAATGTCCCGTTCTGCGCGGTTCATTTGGCTGGTTCGTTAGCTCGAAGGGCCTGAATAGACTTGGATTCATGCAGAGAAATCAGTTAGAGATCTATGTGTTCGGGACAAAATCGATTCGTCAAGTGGTGGTGGTTTTCATAAAATTGAAGTATGCATGTCTTTGTTGCTATGTTCAATGTTGTTAATGCTAATAAAAAGAACGAAGATAAAAAGGAGTAATATTTGTGTTAACTTGCTATGTAGAACATGAAGTATTAACTTCTTCTTATAGATATTAAATAATGTATTGCTGTTATAGACATGATTTTTTGTACTATTGTCGTTATGTTATCATGTAGAGTATAGTTCTAATATATGTTATCATGCGGAATATAGTGTTGTTGCAAAGAAACGGAATGGTATTAATGTGTCTTAGTGCCACGAAATGGTATAGATGTAGTTTGGTGCCACGGAATGATATGGATGTGGCTTGGTACTACGGAATGGATATATTTTGGTATAACGTTGAATAGAGATTTACATTGTTTTATTTCAGTTTTTGAACTATGCATATGTTTTATAGTTAAACTGTTCATGCATATTGCATGGTCATGGACAACTTGTGCATAAGTTTTGATTTCTCAAACATTTGTTTGGACACCGGAACCTGTTCGACCTAGAAACATTGGAAATAAGTGCTGACGTAGGCAATGGTAATTCGGGACCTTTAGTGGGGCTAGCTACCCGTACTGGAAGGATCACCGTCTTATAGAGATAGTCCAAGATGGTGTGTGTTCACCAGTGACCTTCATATAGTTAGACTATATGCTAATGTCGATATGTTTGCAGGACTATCAAGTTGGTTGCAAGGACAAACTCACGACATATTTATATATTTAATGAAGGCTAACAATTGATGCATGGACACGCATTATGACACATTTATATATTATGATTGATGACAGAGAAGGATGGTAAGCATTGTGTAAGATTCACTTGTTGAGTGACACATTTATGCTTATATATACATGCATGTTATGAATTGTTAACTGATTCTAATGCAAGGTTAGAAATACCACTTAATAATTTGCATTCTCTCGTATAATCAACCGTGTTGGTTTAGGTGAGTTGGGTTAAGGTCGCTCACCAGTGCATTCTCCAATGTGCTGACCCTCAACTCCATAGGTGCGAGGAGTCGTTTAGATGTGTTGAGGCATTGGAGCTCGGTTGGCACTTGATGCTGTTCAGTTGGAGAATTTTTTTTGTTTATAAAGGACATAATGTATGGAACAATGTTGATTGTATTAGTTTCACAAGTTGTTAGTCTTGTGGCATCGTTCATTGTATTGAGATCCAATATTTGTAATCGAGTTGTTCTTCGGCCTAGAGCCGTTATAATTCTATTGTAAATTATCAATAAAGAGATTCGTTTTTCATATAGTTTGTGCATATCAACTTTTCTGCTTAATTTCGATGTAATAACTTTGATTCTGAGATGTTCTATTGAGCGTGTTTGGTTCTTGTCTTGTATAAGTACAATTTAGGCTTGTACGATATAATGTCTAGTAGCAATTTACGATCATGCAAGATCAAGGCGTGACTTAATGGTATCAGAGCACAATTTTATTTCTTGGACCTCGATTGATTCTCTTTAACTTTGAGTTTGTTTCGTGATCAAGTCTTTTGACCCTCCTCGATGTTCTGCTGAGTGTTCCATACAATAAGTTTAAATATGTTATGATTTTAATGTGAGTATTTTGTTGATTAGCGATGGCTTCGAAGAGCAGCATCGTATGGTTTGAGCAGGCTGTGTGACATGATGTTTGGAAAAGGATAGTTTGAATATTGGATGAGCAACATGATATCAATAGAGGTGTTATAGTAAGTTTTAAGTATAGTTATTGCATGAGATGGAGGAAGTGTGCATGGATTTCAAGGAATAGGAATAAGTTAAGATGTTCAAGTGGAATTGTTGCACTTTGATTGTAAGTGATTGCCAAGTGGCTGGGAAGTGGACGTTATGTTTAGGATCATTAGAACTACCGTGGTAAGAATTGTCCGGAAGGGACGACTCAGAGTTTGGAGAAGGAATGTTTCTATAGAGTCGCTTAGTTTCCTGAGTGGTGTATTAGGTAGCCCTAGGGGTGTATGCTTGATTTATGTTATTGAAATCGATGAACATGTTACTTATGGATGGGGTAGTAGGAGCTCTCAATTTAGAGTTATGTCTGGTTGGTGTAATTTTGAATGTTTCTTGTTGGATTGGTTTGGACGACCGAGAAATTTGTTTTGGTAGATTAAGATAGCATTCGATAAGGATACAAATTTTTGACATAGATGACTTGGCTGGAAAATCAATATGGATCGTGTATTGAACTGTGGTTTGAATCAATCAGATTAAAGCTTAAGTGAGGGCAAGGAATTTGTGGTACGATTTGAAGTCTAGTTGGAGCAGATGTGATTGGCCCCAAGGATTTAGGAATTGTATTGCTAGACGACCTAAGATGATCTATAACTGATTTGATCTTGAATGTGGATAAGTTGATCTTGTATCGAATTTGGCAGATATCATTAGTTGAAACAAGTTTGAGTTTTGTGAATGAATGTTTTTTCTAGTTGTACATATATTTGATGAGACTTAGGTATATCAATGATCGACAAACGTCGACTCGTGGATATTGTGGCTGGATGGATGATGATTGCTGAACTATATTGTCTTGATGGATTCTAGCTTATGGACTATTGATGGATTGAATGGTAGAATTGAAGTTGCATGACTTAATAGCATGAATGGATATTAGTTAGACTTCGCTTAGCGAATGTTAGAATTCCTTGGGATTGATGTAATGAACTGGAAATGACAAAATTGATGGATTATGAGATTTATTGAGTTGACCCATAATTTGGTTGGAATAGATTGATAGAGATTGAAACAATTGGTGATTGCGAGGATTGCCTTGATATATTGATTGATTTTAAGTTGATTTTAACTATACAATTAAATTAGATGCATAGATTGAGTACGAGTTAGATTAAAATTGAGAATAAGTTATGATTGATGGATTGGTGATTGAGATGTACAACTTGGAATTTGTGATTGAGATTTATGACTTGGGATTGTTGATTGAGATTCACAAATTTGGAATGGTAGAATTTATCGAACGAATTTAGGATTTGGACTATAAGAGTTGCTTGGATGGATTTCGTCGATTATGATGTAGTCGAGGAGGATTGTTGGGCGTAGTACCCTAGGAAGAGATTTTTGCTAGATAATTTCGACCAGTGGATTTGCTGATGCAAGTTAGGGTCGTTGGATAGTTAGCTATTTTGAGTTAGAAGTGTTTCTTCCAAGTTTGTGTTAGAATCCCTTAGATTGCTGGATAAGGTTTGGCTTTAGGATATGGGATGGGTGCGTGATTTCTAGTTGTCCGTTGAAGATAAGCTATCAGGAAGTTTGAGTGTGGCCTATGAGTTAGCTAGTCTTAGTAGTTAGACAGTTGTCCCAATGTTGAGCATTAGAAATTGATAGGATTGGCCTTAAGAAGAGTTGTCTAGGTAGATTGCATTAGAATAGAACTGGGATAGCAAATATTGGAAAGATTAGGAGATAAGTCTAGGATTTGATTTGGTTCTTGTGAATTTTGATTGAGTGCTTGTCGTCGATTATACTCAAGTGAAGGTGATGTATGAAAATTTTGTTGACGAATTGAATTATGATTAAAAATTGTGCGAGTAGAGAAGTGATTGATAGTAGTGCGATCCTTAAATTTGATTTGGCTTGGATGGGGAGTTTGAATTAGAGATTTAAGGAGTTTTTTATTGGTTAGTCGATGCAGTGTGAGGAGTTATTTTTTAAAAGTTTAACTTCTTCTGAGTGATGTATTATATAATGTCTTGTTCCGCATGGTGCATTTGTCTAGTCCGTTGGCTCGAGGGGCCTGGATGAATTTGGATTCAAGCAGAGGAATAAGTCAGAGATCTATGTCTTCGGGACGAAGTTGATTTGTCAAATGGTAGGTGGTTTTGATCCTTTTCTTCTTTACCTTTACACTTAATAAATTGATCTTTGTATGTCTTTGTTGGAGATAAACTTTGATACAGTAGGGGGTATCAAAGTTTTGATACCCCCTATGTATGACATGTGGGCTCCCTCAAAATTTATGTGTATATATATATATGTGTACACGTTTTACGAAGCAGAAGGGGCCCACATGTCATACATAGGGGTATCAAAGATACCCCCTACTGTATCAAAGTTTTTTCCGTCTTTGTTGCTATATTCCACGAGATTGTTAATGTTAATAAAAAGAATCAAAATAAAATAGAGTAATATTTTTGTTGACAACTTGTTATATAGAACATGGAATATTAATTTGCTGTTATACATATGGAATATTGTGCTGATGTTATATGCATGGAATTTTGTATTGTTGTAATTATGTTATCATGTGGAGTGTAGTTCTAATATTATTTTATCATGCAAAATGTATTGTCGTTGCAGATAAACAGAATGTTATGAATATAGCTTGGTGCCACAGAATGGTATGGATGTGGCTTGGTGCCACGGGATGGCCGGATGTGTTTTGGTATAACGTTGAGTAGAGATTTACATTATTTTATTTTATTTTTTTATCATGCATATGTTTTATAGTTAAATTGTTCAAACATATTTCATGATCATGGACAACTTGTGCACAAGGTTTGACTCCTCGAATGGTTATCGGGGGCACCAGAACCGATTTGGTCTAGGGTGAACATTGGGAATAAGTGTTGACGTACTCGCACTGGTAATTCGGGACCTTCTGTAGAGATATCTGTACCGAAAGGATCGTCGTCTTACATAGATAGTCCAAGATGGTGTGCGTTCACCGGTGACCTTCATATAGTTAGGCTGCATTCGATCTATTTGCAGGCCTATCAAGTTGGTTGCAGGGACAAACTCACGACATATTTATATATTTTATGAAGGCTAACAATTAATGTAGGGGTACACATTATGACATATTTTGTAGAGTAGAATAATGTGATGATTTTATTAATGAAGTAGAGCTACATATATATAGGAGAGGTTAACCCCTCTCTCTTTTGTTCTAGGCAATATGAGACTAAAGTCCACTAACACTAATAATATTAATATACTTAACACCCTCCCTCAAGCTGGAACATAGATGTCAATCATGCCTAGCTTGTTACATAGAAATTGAACCCGAGGACCTAAAAGAGGTTTCGTGAAGATATCGGCTATCTGATCACCGGTCCTCACATGGTAAAATTTTATCATCCCATTTGTATACTCATCACGGACGAAATGGATGTCTATTAAAATATACTTCATCCTTTCATGAAATATAGGATTGGTAACAATATGGATAGCAGACTGATTATCACACTACATATCTGCTGTGCTCGATCCTGCTTCTTCTCCCAACTCTTGTACAAGATATTTTATATATAACACCTCTGCTGTGCCATGAGCAATGGCTCGATACTCTGCTTCTGACTTGATCGTGCTATCACACTCTGCTTCTTGCTTTTCCAAGATACCAAGTTTCCGCCAATAAATACAGAATAACCAGATGTAGATCGTCTATCTATCAAGCTTGCACCCCAGTCAGCATCAGTAAAATATTCAATACGAGTATGTTCATGATTCTCCATCCGAATTTTTTTTTCTGGATTCTTGACTAGATAGCACAGGATTCTAAAACTGTCTGCCAATGTGAAACTCTTGGAGAAGCCATAAATCTACTTGCAATACTAACTGCGAAAGAGATGTCCGGACAAGTCATGACTTTCAAGTAGTTTTCCAACTACTCGTCGATACTGATCAGGATTTGTCATCATGACCCCCTCATTGGGAAGTAACTTAGTCCCTGGATCCATAGGTGAGGTTGCTCCCTTGGCTTGTATCATTTCTGCATCATTCAATATGTCCCGTACATACTTCCTTTGAGATATTACAATATCCCGCTTATCCCGTGTGACATCAATGCCCAAGAAATAATTTAATGATCCAATATCTTTGGTTTGAAATTGTTCTTCCAGAAACTTCTTGAGGCCTGCAATACCCTGGTTGTTGTCTTCCGTGATTACAATATCATAAACATATACACCCAGTAGTATCCTTCCAGCTGATGTCTGTCGGTAGAATACTGAATGATCTTTCTTTGATTACCACAGACCAAACTGAGGAAAAACATGTGTAAATCAACCAAACTACGCACGAGGTGATTGTTTTAGATCATAGAGGGCCTTCCGTAGATAACATACTTTACCCTCCCTTGCAACGAATCCGGGAGGTTGCATCACATATACTTCTTCATCAAGATCTCCGTGGAGGAAAGCATTCTTGATATCCAGCTGAAGTAATGGTCAGTCATAGCGAATAACCAAGGCCAAAAGTACACGAACAGACGTTATTCTGGCAACTCGAGGGAATGTCTCAAAATAATCCTCATCATAGGTCTGAGAATATATTTTAGCCACCAGACGAGCTTTTAGGCGATCAAGAGGGCCATCTGATTTCACCTTGATCGTGAACATCCATTTGCAACCTACTGCCTGTTTACCGAGAGGTAAATCGATCAAGTCCCAAGTATGGTTTTTCCGGATAACTTTCATCTCCTCGTTCATAGCAGTACGCCAACCGGGATCTTTGAGACCCTCCTCAACTTTTTTTAGGAATCTGAATCCTATTAATAGTAGCTACCAGAGACTGACTGTAACTTGTAAGTCCTTTGTAGCTGTCAACATACAAGGGATGATCACGACATGCACGACGAAGACGAGCTGCTGGCGGAACAGGCAGAGCTACTGGTGGAATAGGCGGAGCTGCTAGTGGAATAGGTGAAGGCGAATCAGTAAAGCCAGAGAAGGATGACTGTGGACATCATTGGCTATGTTTGTGCGGGTAATGTCGGTACAGACTGAATCGGTGTCTTCGGACCATCGGATCGGGAAACTGGCTTGGTAAGGGAGGGCACTCGTACGGGGGACTGTTGTGTTTGATCAGGAAATATCAAAAAATCCTCTTCTGGATGAACTTGGGGAACCGGATCCGTTGTTTGTGGAAGTGGAGGAAATTCGATTTCAACAAAGGTAACATCCCGAATGAAAAAATATCTCTTTAAGACGGAGGAAAAACAACAATACCCTTTCTGATCTTTAGGATACCCAAGAAAAGTACATTGTATTGCATAGGATCTAATTTAGAAAGAGTCAGTCGGGTATCCCGAACATAGCATAAGCAGCCAAAAATTGTGAGAGAGAGGAAATGGCTGTCGTCCTGGTTATAGCCTAGAAAAAGGATTATTACTATTGAAAACTGACGATGGCATGCGATTAATAAGATAACAAGCGGTAAGAACCGCATCCGACCAAAATCTCTTGGGAGTACGTGCTTGAAACATAAGAGCGCGCGTTGTTTCCAAAAGATGACGATTCTTGTGCTCGGCCACACAATTCTGTTATGGTGTGTACGGACAAGAAGTTTGGTGGATGATGTCATTGCGGACCAGATGACTATCGAGCTCACGAGACAGATACTCACGACAATTGTCACTCCGAAAATTTTTAATTGGAACACCAAATTGTGTTTTGATTTCGGCATAAAAATTGCACCAAATATTAAATAATTCAGAATAATTTTTCATCAGATAAAGAAAAGTGACACGTGAGTAGTCATCAACAAATGTAACAAAGTACTTAAAATTCATTATTGATTCAATCGGACAAGGTTTCTATATATCAGAATGCACCAACTCGAAAGGAGCAGATGCAATTTTATTATGACTCACCGGATAGGGAATCCGGTGATGCTTAGTCAAACTACACGACTCACAATGAAAGAAAGCAGGAATATCTAATGAGGTACATTTTCTGGAGAGCTTGAATTGATGGATGGCCTAACTGACAATGTAACTCGAAATGATTGAGTTTCATGCCAGCACAGACAACAGAAAAAGGTACGTTAAACAGGTACAAGCATCCAGCCACATGTCCCTTACCGATAGTCTTTCCAGTCTTTAGTTCCTGAAAAATACTAACCATTAGGAAAAAAATGTTACCGAGCAATGCATGTCTCGAGTAATCTGACTAATTGAAAGTAAGCTGAACGGATTTCCAGGTGTATGTAAGACAAAATTGAGTGACAGTCCGGAAGAAAGACGAGAACTTCCACGTCCACGGACTGCTAGTGAACGTCCACGGACTGCTAGTAAACCACCATTGGCAACAGTAAAATTGACAACATGACCTATCGAGACATAATTGTTAATCATACCTGCGTCTCCAGTCATGTGAGTAGATGCACCAGAGTCAAGCACCCATTGCTTTGACTTGATTATACATGTTGTCGAGTACCTGTATGTGGATCTCAATGTGGATACTTCACCATGACGTTGAGCTTGAAATTCAAGAAAATCTGTATATGACTTTGCAGTCATCTGAACAGATCGAATGCCATCATCAGGAGCATCTGATATAACATTGGCAATAGAAGCTTTAGGACACTGCCACAGGAAGTGTCCATGCTGACCGCAGTTGAAGCATATGTGCGTAGTCTTCCTCCATCACGGCCGTCATTGCCTCGTCCACCATCACGACCAGTATTTCGGCCACCACATCGTCCACCACGACCACCACGAGAAGCACCCAGAGCAGATCGATTAGCAGCAGCATCATCCGGAGTGGTCTCAACGACTTTCGTTGCTCGAAGTACACGATAGTGAGCTTCCATCAGCGACGGAACATCAAATCCAACAATGATCTGAGAGCGAGCAGAGTCTGCATCAGGACGGAAAAAGACAAGATATGCCATGGCATGAAGCTACTCACGTTGAGCTCTTGCTTCATTGATATCCGTCGTTAGAGGTAGTACGTGGTTGATCTCATCAGTTATAGCCTTAAAGGCCCAGAAATGGTCCTTATGAGATTTGTCTTCCTAATTTGCTCGGTATACCCAAACGACCGAGTCGTAGATACTAGACAAATCGTGTTTACCATCAAACGCCGCCGCCAGGACCTCCCATAATTCCTTCACAGAATCTGAATTTTGAACCATGTCTTCCACCGATGGTTCCATAGAATTCATCATGTAAACAGTCGACTATCATCTGTCTTCCATTGCTCAAATATGGGATCATTCTCTGCTGGAGGGTTGTCAGTCAGATGTTTGGACAACCGCATTCCTCGAAGCGTCTTCTTGACCTTCTTCCGTCATGTCAAGTAGTCCTTTGTTCCGTCCAACCGTCGATCAATAAGTCGAATCAATGAAATCGTCGTGCTAGGGCCTGGTGGTTCCGCCATTGCGTTTCCAACACTAGTGTTTGTAGCACTGCTATTCGTCGTAGTGTTTGTCATCCTACAGGATTTCTGAATCGACTGTCGATTTGATCTTTTGAACTTGATAATCACAACAACTCTACCAATGTGCTAGTAACGTGGCCAGAACCAGCACGCACATAGGAAGTAGAGATGAAAGTGGATCACACAAGCCAGGACAGAGAGGTAACCCAAGTTACCCTCTGGTAGATCCTGATGTGAAGATCAAGTAAGAAAAAAAAAGAAAGATTCACGCAAGACAAGTACCTTGTCTACTCTTTGTTAAATTTCTGATGTCAATGTTGGAAGTCAGAGGTTCCGGTAACCAACACCGACGATGTTTACCCTCTGAGTATCCCAAGACAATGTTTACGGCAGAGGTTCTTGCAAACACTTGTTATTTATCCTCTGTGAATCCCAAAAAGTTTAATGTTGAAAAGTTAGAGGTTCCTGCAAACAAACCATTGTTTACCCTCTGAGGATCGCAATATTTTTTTTTGAACTAGGTTAGGGTTTGAGGAGTTGGGCGGCTGCTGGTGGAAAGAAACAAGGCTTACGGTTAGGATTTTGCTCATGATCCATTGCGTGGGGGGCGCGGGGGGGGGGGGGGGTGAGGGGGGGTGGTGTTGCCGCCGAGGGGTGGCAGCAGTGGGTGGGGGGGCAGCGGCAGCAGGAGCGGGGGGGTGGAGGGGGGCACCGCAGTTGGGGGGCGACAACAGGGGGGCCAGCAAGGGCGACAACAGTGTGTGTTGGGGGGGGACCGCCGACGAGGGGGCCAGGGGGCGGCAGCTGTTGGGGGGGGGGGGGGGGGCGGTGGGTTAGGGTAAGAATTTTGTTTGTGTGGAGAGGGGTGGATGAGTTATGGCTCTGATACCATGTAGAGTAGAATAATGGGATGATTTTATTAATGAAGTAGAGTTACATATATATAGGAGAGGTTAACCCTCTTTCTTTTGTTCTAGGCAATGTGGGACTAAAGCCCACTAATACTAATAATATTAATATACTTAACACATTTATATATTATGAATGATGACAGGGAAAAATGACAAGTATTGGATAAGATTCACTGTGTTGAGTGGCACTTTTATGCTTATATATACGTGCATGCTATGAATTGTTAACTTTGAAAGACCACTTAATAATTTGTCTCCTGTCACATAATCAACCGTGTTGATTTTAGGTGAGTTGGGTTAAGGCCGCTCACCAGTGCATTCCTCAATATGGTGACCCCCAATTCCACAGGTGCGAGGAGCCGCTTGGACGTGCTGAGGCGTTGGAGCTTGGTTGGCACATGAAATTGTTCGGCTGGAGATATTTTCTTTTGTTTATAAATGACATAATGTATGGAACAGTGTTGATTGTATTTGTTTCACGAGTTGTAAACTCTGTGACATCGTTCACTGTATTGAGATCCAGTGTTTGTAATCGAGTTGTTCTTTGACCTAGAGTCGTTGTAATTCTACTACAAATTATCAATAAAAAGATTTGTTTTTATATATTGTGTCTATCAACTTTTCTGCTTAATTCCGCTGCAATGACTTTGATTATGAAATGTTCTATCGAGCGTGTTTGGTTCTTGTATATGACAAATGCAATTTAGACTTGTACGACATCACGTCCAGTAGCGAATTTCGGTCCCACAAAATCGAGACGTGACAAAACTTGCCATAATACGTGCTAAGCTATAGTCAAAGATAGAACCCCGAGAAATTCGACAAAATAAATCTTGAAGGTAAAGATCACTGCTCAATAGTAGAGAATCTGTATACCAATCCGAAAAAAATCATATCACGCACTTAGGTGAGTCTCCAAAGAGGTTCAAGATTGAAGAATAACCGAGAGAAGTGTACAATATCCAAGTACTTATCAATTGTTACAAGAGAGGAACAATCATGAGACAACCATCAAATGCATGAGCTTCGGTAGAAAGTAAGAGAATAGGCTAATCAATTGTTACAAGAGAGGAACAATCATGAGATGAGAATAGCCGAGAGAACAAGCCCAGAAATCTGAAGCATTGGGCAATAATCATAAGCAAAGAACTTGCCACAAATGAATTCCATGTGTAAAATAATGCATCCACCACAAGTCATATCACCAAGTAACAATAATGCCAACTCCAGGAGAGTTATGTCTGGTTAATGAACAAATGAGCAATATCTCACAAGGAAAAGTAAAAACTCACGACCATAACAAAAATATCCCAAAAACTCGCGATCAAAACAAAATATATAATAAAATCTCGCGATCGGATTAACCAAAAAAACTTGTGATGTGTTGAATATCCTGTGAGAAACTGCGAGCTTGAAATGTCTCGTGAGATTTTGCATGATTCAGGTGAGAAATTATGAGATGAAGGATTTCTCGCTCAGATCTAGGGCGTAAGCCTGGGGAGAATGGTAAATGGCGGTGAACTGATCGAGGGGAGGACGGTAAATGGCGGTGAACTGATCGAGAGGAGAGTGGTGGCCTATGGCGAACTCGTCGAGGGCTTAGCGATGGCTAGTAGAGGAGCGGAGGGATTCTAATGGGAGCAGCTCTGGAGGTCGAACAATGTCGGAATGGAGTCGAACTGACTCATATCAGATCCAGATCTCGAGATGGCACTTGATGGAGATGACACTTGATGGCATGGACTCAAGTTGATGAAATTGAGTTTTATCATCCAATAGAGGCGTTGATCCTGTGTGTGGGTGGAGGCTTTCGTCCCCAAATCACCCATGATATTTTTTCAACAGAAAGAGCAGATCCGAGTTCTTCCCTGGTGGGAGTCACGTGGATACCTTTCTCAGTTGTGACTACTCTCACCTTGAATCAACTAACTAGAAATACAGAATTGAGCGTCCTCCCTTGCTTCCTTCCGCTCATTGGAAAGGAGGGTCCTCAAAGAATTTGAAAACATGGCCTATAATAGGTTGCCAAGTGAGTAACTAAAGGGGAGAGCCTGTAGATGTGAAACCTTGTCTTCCATATATCAAAATGAATTCAATGATGTTAAAAAAAAAGGAAATTTTGAGACACCCCCTTCATTTCTTAAGAATCCTTCTTACTCCACCCTCCTCCGGCCTTTCTTTCCAACATGCAACACACCAAGTTGCTGTCACGGTCCTGCTTGGAAACATCTTCCTCATCGATCTCATTCATTTCCCATCCTTTGTGGCCATGCCAGTCGCCAACTCACTCTCTTGACAGAATATCTTGAAGAGATCAAATTGTGCGACGTCGCTTTCTTTGGAGCAGCCCGGCTTCCCTTAAGGAATCTAGGAAAGTCTGCAAAGAAGAGATGGAAAGAAGAGACAATGAGAGCAGAGTTTAGGTGAACAGTGCTGGTAAGTGGAAGGGTATTCCTCAACTTTTCTTTTTTCTATTTGTTGTTTTCAGAGTCGTTATATTTTTCTCAGTATTTGAACAAGAACGAAGACTATGTTTCAGATCTTCCGGTAAGTTCCTCCTTTTTGCAGCCCATTAAACGTGTGGGAGCCACACATAGGAACCACAGCCATTCAACAGGGGGATGCAGGAATGTTGTGAACAGGATACTTCTATATAATCTCATATCATCTAAATGGGAGGAATGTAATAGGTTAATGAAGTTACAAAACAAAGGTTGCATAGAAAGATTCTTGACTTATTTCATCATCATAGGTGATTATTGTGTCTACAGCATATTGTGCAAGAATATGACATTTGTGATTTGGTTTATGTGTCTTCGCTTTTCAAAACAAGTTCATGAAAATTATATATTACCATGTTTGGTACAATAACATTCCAGGAAATATAATTTTTGTGCAAGAATATGACATTTGTGATTTGGTTTATGTGTCTTTGGCTTTTCGTCCAAAGCATATCTCTAGATGGTTGGGATACTGGCCTATTATGTAGGAGACCTAAGTTCAAATCTTATGAATGACATACCGTTTTTATTGGTAAGATTAATTTTACATTAGTTAGTTGATCAATGTAATTTGAACCTGACTGACCCAGACTTGCCTGACCCAAAACCAAACCCGACTGGAACCCGGATCTGACCCAACCGAATTCGACTGATCCAACCCAACTTCGACTAGACGCGACTCAGATCCCAATGTGACGGACTTGGACCTGAACCCGACTGATATGGACTCGACTGACCGAAACCCAACCCGGACAATAGTGACATACCATTGGAACTATGTTGTATGGATATGGGTACAAATGAGGTCATGAAACTGAAACGAGATGCATACATTTTCATATAGGTACAATATGGTTACCTAATTTGGACAAATACAGAGACGGATATGGGTACAAGCACATACTGATACCATTTTGCGGAGTCCGTGCAATGTAGCATACAACTACAACAACAAAGTCTTTATCCCAAATTTTTGGAGTTGGTTGTTTGAATCTACTTCTTCATTTTGGCTCTCTTGAGGGACTTGCCCTCCTGTAACACTAACAAAATCCACATCCTTCTTTAATACTTCAAATCATGTTCGTCTAGGTCTACCTCTAGTCATAGTGGCTCCATTAACTACTATATTATTTTACGGGATTATCTATTGGTCTGCGTTTTACATATCCAAACCACCTATCGATTTTCTCTCATTTTGTTCTAAATTGGCACAGTACCTAACTTTCGACACATATACACATTTATTATCATATCTTTTAATGTATTGTCAATCATCCATCTTAGCATTCTAATTTCGGATACACTAATTTTCTTGACATGTTTAAACACTCTTATCCATAAAGCATGTTTGATCTTATAGCAGTCTCGTAGAATTTTTCTTTCAACTTCAAGGGTGTCTTGTGATCACAAAGTACTCCAAAAGTACTGCTCCATTTCAACCATCATGTTTTAATTCTATACATGACATTCTCCTCAATCTCGCTATCATGATGAATGATTGATTCTAAATACCGAAAGCTATCACTCTTCGATATCTCTTGTCAATTTATATAGTTCCACTCACTTCTCTTTGACTAAATGTTGAAATTACATTTCATTACTTTGTTTTCGTTCTTACTTATTCTGAATTCCTTAGATTCCAAATATCTTTCTGTGCTTCTATTTTAGCATATAATCATTCTCTACTCTCATCAACAAACATTATACATCATGAAACCTCCTTCTGATATGTCTAGTAATTTCATCTATAACTATTGCACGAAAAGCTAAGGATTCAATGTTGATCCTTGATGTAAGCCAATGGTAATAGGAAATAGAATTATGATCTCTTCCAATAGTTCGCACGGTCATCGTGATTCATACATATCTTTAATAAATATAACTAGTAGGCACTTGTTTCTTCTTCAAAGTCTATCATATTATCTTCCTAGGAAATCGTTAGTAAGCTTTCTCCAAGCCAATAAAAATCATACATAATTCTCTTCTTTTCTCTCTAAATATTTTCGTTAATGTTCTAAATAAGTTAATGACTTCCATATATAATTTTATGACACAAACCAAAATGATTTTATAAAATTCTAGTCTCTTTTTTCAATCATGCATGCGCATCGTAGCATGGGGAAATTTTTTGATGGAATAGACTTCCCACATTTCTTGGAGAAGTGTATTCCTAAGAATTATATATGCTCGGATGATTTTTTTAATAATATAACAAAAGTTGTAATTGTTTTTTCATCCTTGACTTTTCCAAGGACAAAAACAAATCCGTGTACCAAAAGCACCACGAGGGATATGCACACTAGAATCCTCCTATCATCACAAGAGAACTTAAAAATTCCTTTCTTCTTAAATTTTATTTCCTGAATATTTGTAGGTTATTAAGTATCTTGGAATGTTTTAGATAGTAGCATTTCCCGATGCTTTAAGTTTTGCATTTCTTTAAATATTTTGGTTGGTTCTAACAATTCTCTCTTATTACTGTTCCTTGATCAGGTACAGTCTCAGCTACATCCCTTTTGCACGATCGATGGTTTCAAGAATCATGGTTTCTTGCATGGACACGGAGTTCTGACCTTGACATTTCGGGGGGAGAGAGAGCGAGTTTACTTGTTAATATGATTGGCATCACTGAAGAATATGGTTATGAGCTATGAGAAGAGTTATGTAATTTTCTCTTCTCTGAGAAAAAAGTTGGGTGGTTATTGACTAGCAACGAAGAAATAACAACAGGAGGGTTCAGCATTTGTGTTATTTTCTCATTTTCTTACTTGTTTGGTTCCGATACACCCCATTATGAGAATGATAACACCCCTTTGTTGCAAGTATGTATCAGAAACAATTACTTGCCAGATGTAGAATATTGTTTTGTAACTGATGCATGTTGGACTTTTTTTGTACTATGCATTAGTTGAATTGCTTCTCGACCTGTTATCTGTACGTAGTGCTGCTGCAACATTTGCCATGTTTCCAAGGTTATTGCCGATATTTTATGTTGTACCTAAACGTTAAAGGTTCATTTGCTTTATACCCAAACAAAAAAATTTAGTAAAAGTGCAACAAAAGTGTAACAAAAATATATGAGGAAAATTTTCTGTACAATTACAAATTTTAAGGTTACTAGTTACAAGGTAAAAAATTTACCAAATAATTTTTTCAAAAAGATACAAAATGTCATTGGCTATGGTGTTTTCTTGATTTACAAAAAAAATGCCATTGGAATTGGTGTTTTTTTTTATTGAATTTTTTTGAATTTTTTTGAAAGAAAACGCCATGTCCTATGATGTTTCTTTGACAATTTTTTTTTTTAATTTTCTCACGGCTTGATATCAATGATTATATTTACAATGGTTAGATTTTTTATCTATTTATTTTTGACCTATTTAAGGGTTCATATTCATTCTCTCTCTCTCTCTCTCTCTCTCTCTCTCTCTCTCTCTCTCTCTATATATATATATATATATATATATATATATATATAGGTTCATATTCATCCCCATCAACCCCGTGGCCACTGCCACCCAGCCGGGTTGATGCGGGAGGGGGGGGCTCGATCCCGGGTCTCCCCGCCAAGAGCCCCCCCTCGTGCCACTCGCGCTACGAGCGCCGGACATATATATATATATATATATATATATATATATATATATATATATAATATATATATATATATATATATATATATATATATATAACCATCTCTCTTTCTCTTATAATCTCTCTCTTTCTCATGTAATCTCCAAACTCTCTTTCTCCTGCAATCAATATTTCTAGAGGCAACAAAAAAAAAACATCTACAATCTACAATCACATACATATTCTACAACTTAGGAAGCTCTCAAGAAGCTATTTACATCATCTATCTCACATTCATCATTGATCAAACCCTAAAAATATTATGTTAATATGGAGTTACACTAAATGAATTATCTTACGAAGGAGGTAAAACTCAACTTGTTTTAGCGTATCCAAATATTATGTTACATAGTTTATGCAATCTAATTATTGATCATTCATTTACAAATATGAATTCATATTAAGGGGCATATTTTTTTTTCTTTCTATACTTGTTTATTATTATATGGTGTAGAAGAATGGAATTTTGTTGCTCAAAGTAATTTAGATTAATCTTGATAAATATTTACGTTATTCCATCATTACCCAATTTTGACACAAATATCATTTCAAGTAGTCAACATTTTTCTAGTAACCAAAGTTTTAATGTTGGTCATAGCTAGTTCTTCAAACCAAATTGAAGAGAACGATGATAATAAAAATAATAATAATTGAATTGAATCTTTAGATGATAATGTCAATAATAATTTAAATTAGTACTTCCAAATTATGTATAGGAAAAATATATTAATCTCATTCTAAATTTAGAAGTTTTATAAGTGATATAATAGTTGACATAATTTTACTTGTCCAACTAGTTTGTGTTGGCCACAAACACCACAGAAGCGATGCCAACCCACCTGAAGATAACGAACCCCCATCTCACACAAGTACAAAGACATATCGAACAACGTATATGTTCGGTGACTACGTCACCTGGACAAATCCCAATATATATATATATATATATATTTTTTTATATATATATATATATATATATATATATATATATATATATATATATATATATATATATATATATATATATATATCTCAAAATACAAGATTGAATACAATATATGTTAAACCCTTTGCCCCAAATTTACGCCTTACCAATCTCAAGAAAGAAAAAGAAGATTACAATTGAAATCACTCACCCAAGCTTGTGATGATCTCCCTGAATGAAGAAGACAGCTGTCCGAACAGATCTTCTCTTCAAACTATCTCGAAAGGCGAGCCCTAAAAGCAAAGTATGAATTTTCTATTAGATTCATGTGGACTTGCTCACTCGAATCTCTTCTCCCTGAATGAAGAAGACAGCTGTCCGAACAGATCTTCTCTTCAAACTATCTCGAAAGGCGAGCCCTAAAAGCAAAGTATGAATTTTCTATTAGATTCATGTGGACTTGCTCACTCGAATCTCTCATGTGAGCTTCTTGTTGGCAACCTCCTTAACCTTCTTAAATATGTTAAGAAATCCTAATTTAGATTTATGAAATACCTAAATTAGCCCCAACATTAATCATGACCATCCAGATTAGATCACATGATAAAAAATTTGTCGACTTTGGGCCCACGTCTGAACCAATTCCCGACAGACGGTACACCATCAGTATACCGTGGGTGATCGTTAACAAAGTAAAGTGATTACTCGCCGATCATGCTTCCACCATTACACTTTTCCAAAACTCAGTACTGTGTAAAGATCCATTTGTAATAAACTCTGTAGAAGCTATAAAACAATTCCTTTTATACAATACAAAAAATTTTCCCGTTTTGAGAAACCCTTCTCCTGTCCTTTAAAATCCTGGAAAATAGCACGTTTCGATGGTAGATGTAAGTCGAAGACAGGTAGCCGAGACTCATAGTGAGGTTAGTAGTCAAGGACTTTGCTCTTGCCCGGGTTATTGATATTGGTAAGATTGAAGTTATTCGGGAGGTGCTACACATGGCAACTAGTTTTACATGATGGTCGTGGAGCTGGAGATGGAAGAAGATATAGAACAACTTAGTGTTGGGATCCAGCCTCAATTTCTACTGTGAGAGACATTTTGGATCGTCGTGAAGAGTCGATGAAAGTTGCGGCAAAGATGAAGGACCGATCGAGGCTGAACTGAGGCTCATTCTGAGTCAACATAGCAGCAACATTATAATGGTTTTATTAATTTCCTTCTGTAACCTTAATTAGTGTGCATGCAGTATACTAGAAGCGTACTACATTGTCCAAGTGTATTTTCATGCAGTACGGAAGTTCGGTAGCAAATTTGGTCGTTGGATTGGATATGTACGATCTGGATTGGTTGTTAGCTAGCTTTGGACTTAAGCTAGGGTTTCTTAGACCTATTTAAGGGCTAAGGGGGTAGCTCTTTGAGATGTGCTCATTGAAGAGATTCAAGCAGACGGTCCACCAAATCTACAAGAAAGTCCATGCTTTACTCATAGGCTCACACTTCAAGATAGTTGAGAAAGAAAAGATATGTCAGAAAGAATTGCATGCTTCATTCAGGAAGATTGTCATCATGGTGTGGTGAGCGATTTCATTGTATCTTTCTGTTCTTATACTTGAGATTTGCGAGGGTTTAAATCTTGGGACAAAGGTATCAACATAATTGTAATCAAATGTTATATTAAAATTTGTCCAGGTAAGTCCATATTTACAATGTATTTTTTGTTTGGCTTTACATAATATTTGTGGTTTGTTATCTTCCATGGTTAGGTGTTGTATTCTGTTGAATATTTGTTATGATTTTATTGATAGTCTCTTGGCTATATATAGCCCTACAATCCTCCTCATTACATTAAATCCTCTGTAAAATATCCTGTGGCATTTCTAACATACCAAATATACCAACAGAATATTCTAATATACTTATTCTAATACCAAATATACCAATACACTTATTCTAATACCAAATATGCCAACACTCTTCCTCAAGATGGGCGAAAGATATTCACTAAGCCCATCTTGTCACATCCTCTAATCATGTTCACAGAGCTAAGTCTCTTGGTCAGTCCATCTGCTACCTGATTCTTGGTTGGAACGTGGCCTAGCTCCAGTAGTCCACGATCCAACTTCTTATTGATGAAGAACCTATCGATCTCGATGTGTATGGTCCTATCATGCTGTACTGGATTGTTGGCGATACTAACAGCTGACTGGTTGTCACACCACAGCTTTATCTTGGCTCCTTGATCCAGCTTCAGCTCCACCAATATATTCTTCAACCATAGCAGTTCTGCAACTCCCAAGGCCATAGCTCTGTACTCTGCTTCAGCTGTCGATCTGGCTACCACTGACTGCTTTTTACTCCTCCAAGAGACCAAGTTGCCTCCTACAAATTGCAGTATCCCGAGGTAGACCTCCTGTCATAAACACAGCTAGTCCAGTCAGAATCACAGTAGCCTTCGATGCCCATGTGATCATTCTTTCTGAATATCAATCCCTTTTCGGGGGCATCCTTCAAATATCTCAGAATTTGGTACACTGCGTCCATATGACCTTTCTGTGGGTCATGTATGTAGCGTCTCACCACACTTACTATAAAGCAGATATCACGACGGGTGTGGCTTAAATAGATCAACTTGTCCACCAGTCTCTGGTATCTATTCCGGTCAACTGGTTCCCCAGTCTCAGCATCCAGCTTGAACCTCTGATCTATCGACGTCACTACGGGTTTGCATCCCAACATCCATGTCTCTGTAAGAAGGTCCAGTGCATACTTCCTCTGAGAAAGAACAATCTCCTCTGCTTCTCGAGCAATCTCAATTTCAAGGAAGTACCGAAGAAGGCTAAGGTCCTTCACCTCGAATTCCTTACCAAGCTTTCCCTTGAGTCGGGCGATCTCCTGCTCATCATCTCCTGTGATAATCATCACTACACCAAAAAAGGCCTTTAGGAACAATTTTTGTATGTTCCTAATATTTTTAGGAACATATCATAACCGTTCCTAAAAGTGGCGTTGTAATATTTGGAACAGTTAGACTACGTTCCTAAATTTGGTTTGGAACAGTTATACAGCGTTCCAAATGTAGATTTTGGAACATATGTGATGTGTTTCTAAATTATTTTTGAAACATCTTTGAAATGTTTCTAAATATCAATTTGGAACACGTTCTGCTCGTTTCTAAATATAAATTGTAACACTTTTTCATCATTCTTGTGACAAATTTTGCAACATTTTGTAAGTGTACCTATTTATTTGTTAATTTCATTTTGTAAGCGTATCTATTATTCTATTCTAAATCATACAAAAATAAGTAATAGCTTAAACACAAATCAATGAGTGAACATTTGAACAATTTGAACATTTGATCCATTGTACATCACATTACTAGGTTCGAGAAGCTCCTTGGCTTACAGTGTACATATATAATAGAGGCAGTCAAACACACACAAGAGAAAAGCCACATTGAATGCCAAAATGATGAAGAGCAAAACAGGGACACTATCTCATACACTATTATGATAGGAAAAGAAACTACAAGTAGTTTTATAACTTTAAAAAAATTTGACATCAATGCTCAAGTAAACAAAAAATAGAGGGAGGTGAAATATTAATTTGGAGGGAGATTGAGATGTTCTGGAGGGAGGAGAAAATTTTACGAGAGGGAAAAAAGGATTGGTAGGTTTAGGAACGCTTATGTTTGGCTGTACATATAGGAGAAAAATATTTGTTTGCTTGGACGTATGCTTTATTTGGTAATTACTTAATATGCATATGGTGTTAATTCAATTTGGAACATATTTAGAACACTAAAAAAGCGTATCTAATTAAATATCTTTTCTAAAATATAAAATAAAATATATTAGGAACGTTTTTTTGCTCCGGAACATATTTAATATGTTCCAAAACCTAGGAACAAAAAATAAGTGTTTCAGATTGAAAAATACCTAGCGTTTCTAATTTGCCAATTTGGTGTAGTGCATAGTGTCCACATATACCACAAACATGGTGATATGGCCTCCACTCCGACGGAAGAACACAGTATGATCAGCATTGATCTGCCGATATTCCATTCCTATCATCGCCCTCCTGAATCTGTCAAACCACGCCTGAGAAGACTGCTTCAGTCTATAGAGGGACTTCTTCAATCTGCAGACCTTGCCCACTGTCTGATTGGTACCGAATCCTGGTGATATTTTCTTGTACACCTCCTCAATTAAATCTCCATGAAGAAATACATTCTTCACATCCAGTTGGTGTAGCTTCCATCCACCATTCTCTACTAGAGAAATCAGGATCCTGACAGTACTCACCTTCGCCACTGGTACAAAGGTCTCGTCATAGTTAATGTCGTACATCTGACTGTATCCTTTTGCCACCAGTCGAGCTTTCTAGCGCTCAACCTGTCCATCTGGATTTTATTTTACAGTAAAGATCCACTTGAATCCGACTACTTTCTTCCCTTCTGACAGTTTTACCTACTCCCAAGTGTAGTTCTTCTCAAGAGCCTCCAACTCCTCGTGCATCGCCGCTTTCCACTTTGGATTATTCTTGGCAACCTACCAATTGTTACATACAGTAATACTATCCAAAGATGCAATGAATGCTCCATGAGAAGATGAGATATGATCATATGAAACAAACTGAGTAAGGTCCCAACCATATCTATCAGGAGAATTTTTTGTATTGCTGCGAGTGGTCCTTCGTACTGATAATGGTGTGGGAGGAGTAGGAAGAATAATATCACCTGAAGGAGATGTGGTGTAGGTATCTCAGGAGTCAAGACAGACGTAGGCAAGGGACTTGGCATTGGTACTGTAGGTACTGGTCCTGCAGTTTGCTTCACTCTCCTGATGTAGGTAAGTATCTCCTCATGAGCCATGGGCCTTGTAGCGCCCCACTTTCGATAGGCGACGGAACTTCATAATATGCTTGTGCCGAGTCAGATCGGCCGGGAACTTAGATGGCCATCTGACTCGATCGCTAAGCTTGGTAAACGATAACACCTTGCGGCATCGATCAAATCGATTTGGACGAAAGTTACGAGAATCGATCCAACTAATGGAACGACTTCTGTTGGAATAAGTCCTAGATGCAGCGGGCTGTGTCTCGGCGAGTGAGCTCTATATAAGAGTCCCTTCGACGGGACCGGACCGCTGTATGGTTTTCTTGGAGCTTTTGCCGCTGAGTTTTGATGAAGTGCTTTCGCGTCGTTTTCATGGATACAATTACAAATTTTGAAGCAAAGGAAAAAGAAGGAATTCTAATAAAGTATTGGTGCCATTGCAAGAGTTCGTGTAACTAAATCTTGACATTGCGAAGTGCTTCGACGATCGGCACGAGCAAAGTAATCGGTGGGTGATTCGGCCCCTTCTTTTCTACTCTGTCCCGCAAACTAATTCCTTGCCTCGAATTCATTCAAATCGAACAATGCCAAGTTAATTGCATGCCAATCCACTAAGTTCAAGAACTCGGGAAAAACGTATCGATTTAGAGTAATCTACTCTGAAAAATACAAGTCTATCACATAAACCAGAAAGTTTAAGGTTCTAGTAAAAAGATAGACTATTTCACGTGCTGCAAAATAATATGAAACGTCGATCGTGGGTTATGATGCCTCGGACAATTTGGTGCCTACGGGACGCTAAATCGGAGTACAGCTTTGGGGAAAATGAATCGTTGCATGAGTTGGAGGAAAATGATAATGCCGTTCAATATTGTCTGCGCTATACAAAACTGTTGTATATATTAAACTGTTCACGCATTGGCATGGTCATGGACAGCTTGTGCACAAGTTGATTTTACCTCGAATCGGTATCCGGGGCATCGGAATCGAATCGACCTAGGGGGAATAAATAATCGTGCTTCGGCACCGATGCATTACGGGACCGTCAGTCAGGCTTGCAACCTAGAATGAACGGGCCGAAATGCCGTTGAGATAGTCCCACGTGATGTGTAACATCAATGACCGCATATAAGATAGTAGCATGCTCACCTATTGTCTTATGCAGGTGTAAATATTATCTCTGTTTTCATGCAGGGACGAGCACGGCCGTGGTAAGAAATATGATAAACTGCTATATTTCACTGTATGCTTTATTACTCAAAGATGGCCATCGACATGAACTGAATTCATTTAGTTCTAATAGAAAGACAACTCTAAAGCATGCCTATCTTAACAATCAGAGTCGGTTTAGACGAGTGGGTTCGTCTCGTCCACTTAGCAAGTGTGCTAATCCCCTCCCCCAATTTTCCCAGGTGCGACGGGCGCTCTAAACTAAACTGAAGCTGAAGTGCGGAGAGGCATTTTGAAGCTCTTCCTATGCTGAAGTATTTTGAAGCCAATTCAATTGACGGCTTATGTATAAAGGGGAAAATGTATGGGACGACAAGCGTTAGTTCAGGCAACTTGTCGAGTGTATTTCTTTCTGTTTTTAATCAATGTAGCCGCAACGGCATCCAATGTAATTACGACTTGCACTTCGTTGTAAGCTATGAATGAAAAGCATTTATATCTTCCTATACTGCGTCTTATATTCTGATATGATTTGTGAAGTTTCAACTTGGCGTATTAATATGAAAAGCAACGTAACGTTCTTGCCTTGTATGAGTGCAATTCCAGACTCGTACGGTATCACGCCTTAGCGAGGACGATCAAATCGGCAAAGTAACACCGGGGACGAACGGTTTGTCGACTCGGGACGTGACAAATTAGTATTAGAGCACAGTTATGTTTCTTCAGATTTTTGAAAGATGTTTCATTGTTGGAATGTCCGTTGCGATGGCTCGATTTAATGCTTGTCGACATGCTTCGTGAAATACAAGTTCCATACAGGTAAGCCCGTAGATATTTTTGAAAAATACTAACGGGTTTACTCTGTTTTGTAGGAATGACTAAGAAAAGAAACAATCCCGACACAACAACCCAAACCGTGGATAGTACGTCGAGCACAAAAAGTACTGGCCCTAGCGAGACGACTATAGAAAAAATGCTACAATTGATGGAACTGCAGCAGCAACAGCTTCAGATGTAATTCAAAGCCCAATTTGATGCGCAGCAGAAGCAGATGAACGCCCTCACTCAGATAGTGAGCAGAATGGCGGGCAGTACCAAGGCAACGGACGAGGTACCCGAGGAGAAGCAAGGTGATCAAGATGGAGACGAGGAAGAAGAAGCTCAACCGCAAATGAAAAATTCTTCTTCATTGTTCAAGGCAAAGGAGTTCCGCAAGATAAATCCACCAAAATTTAACGGCCGGGCAGAGCCTGATGTGATCGTGGGGTGGCTCGCGGAGATTGAGGACCTGTTTAATCTGCTTAGCATTGAAGGGTCCAAGAGGGTAACTTGTACGGCGTTACAGCTGCAACTGAGGGCGTACGACTGGTGGGCAGCTAAGAACCAGAAAATCTATGAAGCCGATACAGATGCCACGATTTCCTAGAAAATATTCAAGGAAGCTTTCCTCGAACAGTACGTTCCTTGCACCGTCCGTCAACAAAAAGAAGACGAGTTCATGATGCTGCGACAGGAAAATATGTCTGTCGACGATTATGACTCGAGCTTCTCAAAGCTGGCAAAGTTTGTCGGCGCCTTCCTGCCCAAGAAAGAAGCATGGTGTGAACGCTTCCAGCAAGGCCTAAATGACGAACTGCGAAGGGACGTCATGAATCAAAGGTGCCGAACATACCGTGAATCCTACAATGCCGTTCTTGATAGTGAGCGCATCTTTGGCCGTATGTCGCAGAGAGGCATCCGTAACCACTTCAACATGCGTCCTAACGACGCCGGAGGATCGGAAATATCAAAACGTCCGAACAGATTTGATGACCAAGGCCATGGCAGTCAACACTGCACCAGGTGCGATAGGCGTGGGCACCGAACCTTCGATTGCGTCACGAGATCTTGCTACAGATGTGGCGAGGTAGGCCATATAGTTACATATTGCCCGCAAAAAGTTCCGAATCAACCCAACCCACCAAGGAACGATCCGAATCCGCATAAAGCGTCGATACTGCAAGGCGCAAATGCGGTGCCCGTCAACCAGCAGAATCAACGCCACGAAGCTCAAGGCTGAGTTTATGCCTTAACTCGGGACGAGACGTTTGCGTCCGATACTGTTGTAACAGGTATATTACTCTACAAAAATATACCTGCTCGAGTACTATTCGATTCTGGTGCGACGCATAGCTTTATATCCACTGATTATGCGAAAGAAAATAAAATACCTATGCAATCACTAGATATAAATATTAGCGTTAGCACTCCGTCGGGAGTCGATATGCCTGCGAACTTTATTTGTAGGAATGGCCACATTTGCATCGGGGAAATAAATCTATCCTCGGATGTCGTCGTACTAGACATCAAAGAGTACGACATAATCCTGGGCATGAAATGGTTGGGCGCTTGTCGTGCAACGATCGAGTGCGCGAAGAATAGAGTTGTGTTTCGTCTTCCTGGCGAGACAGAGTTCTCATATTCGTGCAGTACGGTCTCGGAGATGGCAATGATGGTATCGGCAATCTCGGCGAGGCGTATGCTGCGTTCCGGCTGCGCGGGATACTTGGCATCAGTTCGAGACACGCAGAAGGATAATACAAACACAATACAGACTGATGTTGTGGCAGATTTTTCTGACGTTTTTCCTGACGAGATGCCCGGGATGCCGCCGGATCGAGAAATTGAATTCAGCATTGACACCTTTCCGGATACACGGCCGATATCCAAGGCACCTTACCGAATGGCTCCAGCAGAACTGAAGGAGCTGAAGGTGCAATTACAAGAGTTGATAGACCGCAGATTTATTCGCCCTAGCATCTCTCCGTGGGGAGCTCCCGTGTTGTTCGTGAAAAAAAAGGATGGATCGATGCGGCTATGCATCGACTATCGTGAACTCAACAAGGCGACCGTACAGAACAAGTATCCTTTGCCATGAATCGACGACTTGTTTGACCAACTGCAAGGCACATCAGTATTTTCGAAAATCGATCTTCGCTCAAGCTATAATCAATTGAAGATCAAGTCCGACGACGTATCGAATTCTGCCTTCCGCACTCGATATGGTCATTATGAATTCCTAGTCATGCCATTCGGTTTCACGAATGCCCCAGCCACGTTCATGGATCTGATGAACCGAGTCTTCCGATCTCAAATCGATAAATTTATAGTCGTGTTCATCGACGATATCCTAATCTACTCCAAGAATCGAGAAGAGCATGCGGGACACTTGAAGACAGTATTGCAGACTCTGCGTGAAAATAAACTATATGCCAAGCAGAGTAAGTGCAAGTTCTGGATGAGTAGCGTGACATTCCTCGGACATGTAATCTCTGCCGAAGGTGTCGCGATAGACCCAAAGAAGATTGAAGCGGTGGTAGATTGGAAACGACCTGCCTCAGCTAGCGATATTCGGAGTTTCCTGGGCTTAGCGGGCTACTACCGAAGATTCATGCGAAGCTTTTCAAAACCAGCGTCGCCTCTGACTCGTCTCACCCAGAAGGGAGTAGTATTTGAATGGAGTGACGACTGTGAATCCAGCTTTCAAGAGTTGAAGCAACGGCTCGTCTCAGCTCCAATCCTTGCACTTCCAGACGGTCCAGAAGGCTTTCAGATATTCAGCGACGCATCGGGAACTGGCCTCGGGTGCGTACTCATGCAGAGAGATAAAGTCATCTCCTACGCTTCACGGCAGTTGAAGCAGCACGAGAAGAACTACCCGACGCACGACCTAGAATTGGCGGCGATCATATTTGCGTTGAAGCTCTGGCGGCACTACCTCTATGGTGTGGCGTACAGAATCTACACAGATCATAAAAGCCTGAAATACTTATTTACGCAATGAGAACTCAACCTACGACAGCGACGTTGGCTCGAACTCATAAAAGATTACAAGCTAACGATCGAGTATATGCCGGGCAAGGGAAACGTGGTAGCCGACGCACTTAGCAGAATGTTTATGGGAACACTAGCCATAAATAAGGAGATACGGCGAGACCTTGAAGCGATGGGTATCGAACTCGGAATTGAGTATCGACACCTGCACCTAGCTCAGTTGAAGTTAGGATCGAGCCTGCTTAGCAAGATAAAGACCGCACAGAAGGATGACTCATTCCTGAAGAAGATGCGTGAGCTGATTCCAACAGGAAGGGCGACTGACTTTGCGGAAGGCGGAGACGGGACGATGCGACTAAAGGGAAGGCTTTACATTCCTGAAACTGTCGAACTCAGGAAAGAAATTCTGACGGAGGCACATTATGCGAAGTACTCGTTACATCCTGGAAGCACCAAGATGTACAAGGACTTACGCACAAACTTCTGGTGGCACGGCATGAAGAAAGACGTAGCTACTTTCGTATCGCAGTGCATGGCATGTCAACAAGTAAAGGCGGAACACCAAAGGCTAGGCGGAGAGCCGCAGAACCTCGTCATTCCCGAGTGGAAGTGGGACAACATCTTGATGGATTTTATTATGGGATTTTCGAAGACGCCGCGGGGGAATGATGCGATTTGGGTCATTGTTGATAGATTGACCAAGTCGGCTCACTTTATCGCAATTAAAGTAGGATGTAGCGTCGATCGATTAGCACAAATCTACGTCGACGAGATTGTTCGACTGTACGGGGTACCGGCCTCAATAATTTTGGACCAAGACGGACGATTCCTATCGCGTTTCTAGACGAGCCTACAAACGGCGATGGGGACCAAACTGAACTTTAGTTCTGCATACCATCCCCAAACAGACGGTCAGACGGAGAGGGTAAATCAAATCTTAGAAGATATGTTGCGTCTGTGTGCGATCGACCTAAAGACTAGTTGGGATACGCATTTGCTGCTTGCGGAGTTTGCGTATAACAACAGTTATCTGTCGACCATTCAGATGGCTCCATATGAAGCACTCTACGGAAGGAAGTGTCATTCGTCGATATGCTAGAATAAAGTCAGAGAGCGACAAGTGCTTGGATCGGAACTGGTGGAGCAGGCCGTCGAAAAGGTCCGCTTGATTCGAGATAGACTCTGCATCGCGCAAAGTCGATAAAAGAGCTACGCAGATCTTCGTCGACGACCGCTAGAGTTCTTGGTCGGGGACCATGTATTTTTGAAAGTAACGCCCATGTGCGGTGTGATGCGGTTCGGCGTTAAAGGCAAGTTGAGCCCAAGATTTGTAGGCCCCTTCAAGATCATCGAGTGAGTTGTAACGGTTGCTTATCAGATCGCACTCCCTCCTGCCTTGGCTAATGTGCATGATGTTTTCTACGTTTCACAACTTCGAAAATACGTGCACGATACAAGTCATGTGGTTAGCTTCGATCAGTTGGAGCTACGTACTGACTTGTCTTACTCGGAGGAGCCTATTCAAATTTTGGACCGATTGGAGAAGGTGCTACAAAATCAGTCGATGTCCTTGGTCCGCGTACTTTGGCGGAACCATTCAGTCGAGGAGTCGATATGGGAGATGGAGGCGGAGATGAAAGAGAAATATCTTGCGTTGTTTGTCTAAATTAAGGTCAGACCCTTGTTCTTAAGTTTCGGGACAAAAATTTTTCTTAGTGGTATATTATGTAGCGCTCCGCTTTCGATAGGCGACGAAACTTCATAATATGCTTGCGCCGAGTCAGATCGGCCGGGAACTTAGATGGCCATCTGACTCGATCGCTAAGCTTGGTAAACGATAACACCTTGCGGCATCGATCAAATCGATTTGGACGGAAGTTACGAGAATCAATCCAACTAATAGAACGACTTCTGTTGGAATAAGTCCTAGATGCAGCGGGCTGTGTCTCGGCGAGTGAGCTCTATATAAGAGTCCCTTCAACAGGACCGGACCGCTGTATGGTTTTATTGGAGCTTTTGCCGCTGGGTTTTGATGAAGTACTTTCGCGTCATTTTCATGGATGCAATTACAAATTTCGAAGCAAGGAAAAAACAAGGAATTCTAACAAAGTGTTGGTGCCATTGCAGGGGTTCGCGTAACTAAAGCTTGACATTGCAAAGCGCTTCGACGATCGGCACGAGCAAAGTAATCGGTGGGTGATTCGGCCCCTTCTTTTCTACTCTGTCCCGCAAACTAATTCCTTGTCTCGAATTCATTCAAATCGAACGATGCCAAGTTAATGGCATGCCAATCCACTAAGTTCAAGAACTCGAAAAAAATGTATCGATTTAGAGTAATCTACTCTAAAAAATACAAGTCTATCACATAAACCAGAAAGTTTAAGGTTCTAGTAAAAAGATAGACTATTTCACGTGCTGCAATATAAAACGTTGATCGTGGGTTATGATGCCTCGGACAATTTGGTGCCTACGGGACGCTAAATCGGAGTACGGCTTTAGGGAAAATGAATCGTTGCATGAGTTGAAGGAAAATGATAATGTCGTTCAATACTGTCCGCGCTATACAAAACTGTTGCATATATTATACTGTTCACGCATTGGCATGGTCATGGACAGCTTGTACACAAGTTGATTTTTTCTCGAATCGGTATCCGAGGCATCGAAATCGAATCGACCTAGGGGGAATGAATAATCGTGCTTCGGTACCGATGCATTGCGGGACCGTCAGTCAGGCTTACAACCTAGACTGAATGGGCCGAAATGCCGTTGAGATAGTCCCACGTGATGTGTAACATCAATGACCCTATATAAGATAGTAGCATGCTCACCTATTTTCTTATGCAGGTGTAAATATTATCTCTGTTTTCATGCAGGGACGAGCACGGCCATGGTAAGAAATGTGATAAACTGCTATGTTTCACTGTATGCTTTATTACTCAAAGATGGCTATCGATATGAACTGAATTCATTTAGTTCTAATATAAAGACAACTCTAAAGCATGCATATCTTAACAATCAGAGTCGGTTTAGACGAGTGGGTTCGTCTCGTCCACTTAGCAAGTGTGCTAATCCCCTCCCCCAATTTTCCCAGGTGCGACGGGCGCTCTAAACTAAACTGAAGCTGAATGGCGGAGAGGCGTTTTGAAGCTCTTCCTATGCTGAAGTATTTTGAAGCCAATTCAATCGACGGTTTATGTATAAAGGGGCGAATGTATGGGACGGCAAGCGTTAGTTCATGCAACTTGTCGAGTGTATTTCTTTCTGTTTTCAATCAATATAGCCGCAACGACATCCAATGTAATTACGACTTGCACTTCGTTGCAAGCTATGAATGAAAAGCATTTCTATCTTCCTATACTGCGTCATATATTCTGATATGATTTATGAAGTTTCAACTTGGCATATTAATATGAAAAGCAACATAACGTTCTTGACTTGTACGAGTGCAATTCCAGACTCGTACGACATCATGCCTTAGCGAGGACGATCGAATCGGTAAAGTAATACCGGGGACGAACGGTTTGTCGACTCGGAGCGTGACAGGCCTAACATCTCTTATCTCCTCCCCTTATTCCTCTTCACCTTCATGTTCCTTCTCAACCGCGCATCCATGCTATACTCCTAAATCAGTCACCAGGCTTTCACCAATCTTCCCCTCTCGTCTCATACTCGCAGTATCAGGTGAGTTGTTTGAGATTCCCTCATGATAGTAGTATGGCTCATGCTCTCTGAAGTGAACATCCATGCTCATAAACTTCTTCTTCTCTACTGGGCTCCATCACACATACCCCTTCTGAGTCATTGAGTAGCCCACAAAGATGCACTTGACTGCTCTAGGATCAAGTTTTCCAACTGACGGTCTGTTGTCCTTCACAAAATACATGCAGCCAAACACCCTTAATGGGAGTATTCCACTATTATTTTTTTGCAATATTTCATATGGAGACTTCCATCCCAGTACATTCGAAGGTATCCTATTGATTAGTTGAGTTGCTGTCAATACTGCATGTCCCCACAAATTCTGCGGGACATTCATATCGATCATCATGTTTCTTGCCACCTCCAGAAGGTGTCTATTCTTCCTTTCTGCTACTCCATTTTGTGCTGGTGTGTATGCACATATGGTCTGATGCTGTATCCCTTGGGCTGACAAGTATTTCGCAAGTGCTCTATTGGTATACTCTATCATATTGTCAGACCTTAGTACCTTCACCACTATCCTGTACTGAGTTTGGACATATTTATGAAAGTTCCGAAATTATGTAGATACATCACTCTTATTCTTTATCAAATACAACCAAGTGACACGAGAAGAACAATCAATGAGGAAAACAAAATACTTGTTACCATTCATAGTAGTAATGGAACATGGTCTCCAAACATCATAATGCATTACATCAAAAGCAGACGAGCTCCTATAACCCGTACTAACATATGAGCTCCTAGTAAGTTTGCCTAAATCACATGCATCACATACTAGTTTCTTCTTATTTGTTTTCTCATAAATAGCTGGATACAATTTACTTAAAGTAGCAAAGAGGAGTGTTCCAACCTCTTATGGTGGAGTATTAATGTATCCTCAGCACTCATCTTCAGTCCTTTCATTCCTGCCTTCTCTGCCATAAATATCAATACTGAATCTAGCTCTTCTCGATCCAGGTACCATAGTCCCTCATGCCAAATGCCAGTCTTAAGTCTTCATCTTGTCTCTTTCTCCTGGAAGATCACCTTAGGAATATCAAAAGAGACAATACATTTTAGTTGGAGGATTATAAAACTGAGGGACAAAAGACTGACTAGAAAAGATGGAGCATGCAAAATATTGGATAATTTTACTGAACATGTACAATTTATAGTACACTTACCGACCACTGGCTGGAAAGTACCATCAGCTGTTTGAATGATGTCTGTCGATGCTAGGTGAGTGTAGGAGGAGAACTCACTAGTATTTTTTGACACATGCCGATAGGCCCCTGAGTCGATAATCCAGTCTGATGATTTAAGGGAATATATAGATCTAAGGGCGAGTGAGTCGTTAGTACCTTCTTATAGATGGACATACATGGCGACGTTGCCTCCAGTGAAGAATGAGGTGGACGCCTCCTCGGTTCCACTCCTCATGTCTCTATCATTAGACGCTCTCTGCTTTCTCCTGAGTGCCTCCAATATGTCCATCAGTGTCTGATCCCCCTCAGTAAAGGTACCACCAGCTCCCTCATCCCCTTCTGCTACCAGCAGGTTCGCCCGATAACCTCCTTGACCATTCCGTCGACCCCCACAACCACAACTACGTCCTCCAAAATGTCTGCGTCCACCGAACTGTGCACGTCCACCACCTGGATCTCCCTCCTTAGGTAATTTGGTACAAGCATACCGATGATGTCCCATCTTTCCATAGTTGTAGCACTGTCGGTTGTGCACTACTAAAATAAGGCAAATTAGCGACGTCAGGATACGTCGCTAATAGAAATTAGCGACGACTTTAGCGACGAAACATGAAGGTCACGGAAAAGCTAATCGCAGATGACAATTTCGTCGCCTTTTGTCACTTTTGTGACGTCACAACCAATGTCACTAGGATGTCATAAAATTAGCGACATATAGCACCGTAACAGTACGTCGCCAAAGCAGCGACGTAGTGCGACCACTTAGCGACGTCATTTCTTTTTATGTGATGACATGGCATGCCTGCCACGTCAGCAGTGTAGCGACGCACAGCGACCAAATTAGCGATGTCATCTCTCTGCCACGTCAGCTACTGAGCGACGGATAGCGACATAACGACGCTAATTAGCGACGTCAGGATACGTCACTATATGTCGCAGATCGTCGCTATACGTCGCAGATATTATAAAAAAATTAAAAAAATATGATTGGTATTTTTGTTATGATGTGTGTCTGTGTTTACAGTGTGTGTGAAGTGCAGTGTTCGAACCATCGACAGTTTTGCTTACTGTTATATGTTTTATCCTGAATAGAAAGAGCAACATTTCATGGTACACTTCTCAGAGCTTCCTCTTCACGTCCTTCACCTTCTCAGGATCCTTTACGACGTCCCGAAAAAGTGAAGGATGTGAAAATAAAGCTCTCAGAAGTATACCATGAACTGTTGCTCTTTCTGTCCAAGATAAAACATACAACAGTAATCGAAACTATCGATGGTTCCGGACACTATATTTCATATACACTGTAAACACAGACACACGTCATCACAAAAATACACATTATATTTTTTTAAAATTTGGGCAGCACCTCCTTTGTATATCAGATCATCGCTTATAACCCAGCGTAGGTATATTTGTCATTCCCGTCGCAAATATCATCATAATTAACAGTCTCCCATCATAACAGTCTACAACCAATAGATGAATAACAGTCTTCTATCATAACAGTCTACAAAGTAAATATCACAAATATACATGTCCAAGTAAATATCATACATGTACTCAATAAAAATACCAACAAAGTAAATATCACAAACATACATGTCCAACAGAGTCAAATAAGAATGAAAATTAGTGTATCAATGATCAATGGGCCCATAGGGCCAATACATACAAAGATGATAAAAAAAATCTACTGGATCACTGAGGATCCCTGCTACGCATCTGAGATAACATGAACTCATACTGCTCTTGTGTAAGCTGCACTACAGGGACAGGAGGAGGCAGTACAACGTCTGGAGTCGGTGCCGTCGATGGACCAGGAGGACGTATCTGCTCTAGCTCTCGCAGTCGGTCACCATGCGTAGCAAGGGTACGCACCATCCTCTGAGTACTCTCCTCAAGAGAAGTATGTAGCTGGGTGAGTGAGGCAGTCACGGTCCTCTGCGATCCCTCCAGCTCGACCTGTCTACGCTCTGGGCGCTCCGTAGACTCGGTGAGCGTGTGCAAGCTGCCAGTTGTAGCCTGCTGCAGACTCATCAGCTCCTGTATACTGCGTTCGATCGTATCAAATCGTCCGGTGATCATCGGATCGTTGCTCTGCGGTATGGTGATCAGAAATCTGCTGCTGTAACTCGCGACGCAGCTCGTCGATCTGACGACCAATATCCTGAGCTCGTGATGACGCCTGCGAAGCTGGAGACTGCGCACTGACAGAGGGGGCCCGGGATGACTCTGAAGCCAAATAGGCATCGTAGGATCCCGTACCATAGTACGTACCCTTCTGAAGACCACCAACGGCGGTCATCCAGAGGTCGTCCGACGATGGAGCTGTAGGCGGCTGTGAGGAAGTACCAGCCCCTCCCTCTGCTGGCGCACTAGCAGCAGCAGCCGCCTCCTCTTGTAGCCGAAGATACTTGGCCTAAAATATTGTTTGCTAACGTCTAAGTGTTTGCTAAAGTCTATATTGATATCTATTTTCCTGTTTTCTAAATTATAGTAAATTAATATAAAGAATAGAACATACATATGCCTGCGTCACCCTCTCGTCAATAAACTCCCCAGCCCTCCGATGGGTGACCAGGAAGACGGTCACCATGTTAGGGTCCTCACCCTTTTTTATCTGTTAAAATATATTATCTATTATTAGTATTAAATATTCTATCCAACTATATATAAAATGATGTTCGATAAAGGAAATGTACCATACGACGAAAATGCTCCGTCATAGGAATGGAGCCACCACACCACTTACTGGCGCTCGACCGCGCCACTTTGGCCTTGTCAGACCGCTCCTGGTACATGGCCTCGCCGAATCTAGCCTTCATCGCAGTCCACTGCTCTGGCGTGATCCAACCATGGATCGGCTTTCCGGAGCGATCACGAGACTTCTGGTCGTGGATCGCATCACGGATGAGCTTGCCTGCGACGGCAGAAAATTAGGCCTCGATCTTCGCCGCCCGGTGTGGTGGATAGAAATAGGTCCTCTACAAGAAGTAAAATAGAAAAAGTTGTATAATATACACAAATGATTATTAAAATTTAAAAATAAACAAATTTTTTACCTTGAAGTGGGCCAACCAAAAGGCCTTCCTATCTGCGGGGGCATCTGAGTAGTTAATCCAAGGCCGACCATAGTTCTGCCTAAAAAATAACCCCATCTGTCTCTGTACTACAGGAGGCTAAAATCTATACAATAATAAATTTCATGAATATATATGTACATATAATCATTTGAAAAATATATATTAACTAATTAACTTACTTCGTAGGCCCGTCCATCCAAATCTCCATACGCGTCTCGTCCGGGAGAGCGCATGGAGGGTCGCTCTCACCTCCTGCCTGACCAGGATCAGTCTGATTGCCGTCCTCCATATGCTCGGTGTCACGCCCCGATCCGAGAAATCGCTCGTCCTCGCTAGATTTCACCCGAATTATCGTCCTCGCTGGGACGTGATGCCGCACGAGCCTGGAGTTGCGCTCGTGCAAGGCAAGATAACAGGTTCACATAGAACAATCTCAATTTGATAACATAAGCAGCGGAAGGAAAACAGAGTATACAACAAGAATCTCTTTTTATTGATTATGAACTGAAGGTTACAAAGGCTCTGAATAGCCCAACATATATGCCAATTGGCTACAACGTTCATGATCTCTCTAGCTCACAAAGGATTATATTGTTCCCTATATTATGCATCTTTATAGCCACCAAGTAGTCTTCGGCTGAACATCTCCATGTCGCAAGTCCGAACGCTTATGCGGTAGCTCCTCTTGAACGCCAAGAACTCCATGCCTCGGCACGTCCAAGCCAAGCTCCGCCCCGAGCCGATCATAACCTGAGCCTGCACATAAACTAGTGGGGGATTAGTGCTTTCGTCCTCGCTTCGCACTGATCAAGACCCGCTCGCACCCAAACCAAACACTAAATATCTTTAGTGAAACATGCATCATTATTTGGTGATCTTTCTACTTAGCCTTAGGATCAGTTTTATGGCAATGTTTACGCATAGCAACTTTATCATAATGTGTTCACTACCGTGTTCCTGCAGCAGATACAGTTAGGCATAATATGAACATAAACTTAGTGCTCGTGCACATCTCCGTCCCATTTTGACTAGCCTGCAAGGTTAGAACTTAACATAAGCAATCATACTTGTTCACGTAACCAACCATAAACATAGCCATATGCATAAGGGTAGCAGGTCCTGCGCCTGTACCCAACTCTCATCTCAGCCCACCGGCCCTATCTATATGAAGGTCACGGTGTTTTGCACCGTAATGGACTTGGCATCTCATATGTGTAAGCCTACGATCACTTCGATAAGGGTTGCTAGCCCAATATCCGAAGGATCCCACACTTACGGATATCATAGCTTATCACAGCACTGGACGGTCACAATCCGTCCGAATGTTGTGCACCATAAATACCACACATAATTCCCTCCTAGGCCGAACGGTCCCGGTGCCCCGGCGTAACCGTCAGAGGGAAGCCGTACCCGTACACGGGCCATCCGAGTCCATTGACCATGCAATACGTACCATAGCATACAATCCATAGCATACCAACCGATCTCGTATTCCATAAACATAGTCCTTTCCATAAACATAATCTCGCACCATAAACATATTCGCGTCTCATAAACATAATCCACCATTCATATGGGGAGCTCCGTCGGCGTTATGCCCCAACACATCCATATTGATGCACGACGCCCAACGGCTTAGTCGTCTCGTACTCATATTCAGCGTATACCATTCGTAAGTTGTTCTCATAGCCTACTTCCGTAGTTACTTAGTATTTTCGTAGCTTAAGTGCACGAGGGCACGCTCAGCACATAATCAATGTTCTACGCCTAGTGTTCAATATTCTCGGAGCCGTGCACATGATGTACATCTCAATATCGTCTTTCAATGTTCTACCATCATTGCCCTACGCGACCCGTACACTTGATGCACGTCGCTTCGATTGTTCAATGTTCAATGTTCTAGCTTAGTATTCGACACATACTTGGACCTTTCGCCGCCGAACCACGCTCGCTAACTCGATAACATCTTACGGATACAATTATATCTTTTATTAGACGTAAAGGAATAGGGAGAGAGAGTCAAGAACCCGCCCACCTTAAGCTGATATGCCTTGTCGTTTCGCCGATTGAAGCATCTCGCTTCCATAACTCGATCGCATAGCTAACACCCGGACTTAGCCATTCCTTTGAACCACTCGGTTGATTTAGCCTATCGCGCCCATGCCACAATCCGTAATCCAGCATAAAGGCATAGCCTACACACCAGATCAACTAACATCAGCACTTTCTCAAACAGGACTTATCCTTTGCATCGATTCGACTCATAGATTCCAATCGACTCAAGGCTTACCTTTGGCCAACGTAACTTTTGTATCGATTCACATCGATACCTCATTAGGTCAATACAACTCTTCGAGTCAACGACTCATTGTAATGCACCATACGGAGCGGGGCATTACACTCGGCGTCGGCTCTCCCCATGAAGCCGTCGGCAGGAGGAATGCTGGACACGAGAGGAATGCTGGACGACGGGGGAGGAGTCGCCAACCTGCTGGAACTGCCCTGTCCCGATAATGGACCGGGAACAGAACGGTACACTGGCGTATTCGGAGATGAGGATGAGGGTACAGAATCTGCCTCCCCAATTTGACGCATACGGGACTGCCTAACATAATATCCTCTGCATCGTCCTCTTGGTCTAGTCATACCTGATAATAACATATGACAATAAAATAAATATACATATTTATATGATAGACATCACAGATTTTTGAAAAATATCATAGTCATAAAAGTGTCACTAAAGTGTCAAATATGATGATAAAACAAACGTACAGATTTAATCCTCTTCTGAAAATTTATCTTGTTCGTTTAGCTCATCTTCTTCTTCTTCTTCTTCTTCTTCTTCTTCTTCTTCCTCCTCTACATCTTCACTTTCATCTACATCTTCATCTTCAGATAATTCTACTTCTTCTACACAATTAGATGTGTAATAAAAAACTTTTATCGTGTCTACTTCTATAATATTTGTTACAAGAGGTAGTTCATCCTCTTGATAAGCTATATCATTAATCTCAAAGGTATTTCTAGCTTTGGTTTTGCATACTGCCCACCAGTCCGACCTTGTTGTTTCCCGTTTAGGATAACTTGTGAAGTACACGAGCTGAGCCTGACTTGATAGGATAAATGGTTCATAGGCTTGATATCGACGTTGATAGTTTATATCTACAAGACCGTGCTTGTCTACTTTCCAACCTTGACCTTCAATCGGATCGAACCAATCACACCTGAATAACACAATCTTAGCAGGCTCTATTCCATAACTATATGTCAGCTCCACAATCTCCCGTAGGACGCCATAGAAATCGTTGCCCGCATCAACATCTTTGTAGTTCGAAGATCTGATACACGAACAACTGTTTTTGGTAGAATCGAGATCCACAAAGTTGTCTCTGATCGGGCAAGTTGTTGACTTGAACCTAAACCCATTCACACAGTAGCTTGGCCATATTTTTGCAGCATAAATTGGTCCCTTGGCTAGTGTTCTAATAGACTCATTCTCAAGTCTTGCGTATGGACGATCGACCTAAATACCACGAAAAAAGGAATTCAGCTCATTCTTAAGTGCATATACAGAAAGGTAATTACAGAGTTCTCAAGTCTTACATATGCACTCAACCATGATGGGACATAACGCCTCATTTCTTGTTCTAGTTTTTCTTCTGTTATCTGTGGCCTACCTGACCTCACATCATCATTAAATATGCTGAAAAAAACATTATTCAATTAATATAATAGTATAATAATCAATACTATTAAAATAATATAGACGTATTAATTACTTACCCCTCCAGCTTCTCTACTTCATGCTCGTCGCAGTTGAGTAATACATACACCTGAGCAGCCCTTAGCTCATCATCGTTCAGATATCTCTTCTTCGTTTTACTCGATGGCTTTCCTGGAGCATTGAATACCTTCAGTATTGTATTATTACATTCATGATCTCCGTCGTCGTTTCTGGAAGCTCTCATTCTATTAGTTGCAACATGAGGCTTGAAATACATCGAACAAAAGTTTGTAATCTCCTCGAGAACATAGGCTTCACAAATAGAACCCTCGACCCGTGCCTTATTTTTCACCTTTCTTTTTAGATGATTCAAATATCGCTCGAACGGGTACATCCATCGATATTCGACGGGTCCACCAACACGTGCCTCATAGGAAAGATGAATCGGCAAATGCTCCATAGAGTCGAAGAATCCAGGAGGAAACACCCTATCTAGCTTGTACAGTGTTACCACAATGTCCTTCTCTTGCTTTTCTAGACGATCAACGAGCAATTTCTTAGAACAAAGATCCCTGAAGAATATGCTTAGCTCCGTCAATAGATCCCAAAATGTCTGCGGTAAGAATTCCCGAAATGTAATTGGAATTAACCTCTCCATGAATACGTGACAATCGTGGCTCTTCATACCCGTCAATTTATTTTCCTTCGGATCGACACATCTTCTCAGATTTGACACATATCCGTCTGGAAATTTTAGGCCCTGGATCCACCGACAAAGTCTCACTTTATTCTTTTTGTCCAGTGAGAAAATTGACTTCGGCAGGAACTATTTTCCATTCTCCTCTATCAAATGCAACGCAGGGCGTTTGCATATTTCTTCTAAGTCCAACCTGGCTTTGGGATTGTCTTTCATTTTTTTTTTACGTCCATCACAGTATTAATTATGTTATCAAACACATTCTTCTCAATATACATGACATCAAGATTATGTCTGATCAGATTGGTACTCTAATATGACAGATCCCAGAATATGCTCCTCTTTGTCCAGTTATGATCTCTACCAAATCCATCGTACTTGTACCCAGTTGTAGGATCTTCGATAGCACTTGGAAAATCTCTAACCTCCTTCCATATCGTGGCTTTGCACCACCTTGGCGGTGGATCACCCTTCTCTACAACGTCGGCACGGAATGCATTCATGTTCCTTCGGAACGGATGATCTTTTGGCAGAAATTATCGATAACAATCAAAGAAGCACGGTTTTCCTCCATGTTTCAAGCGAAAAGTCTTAGTATGGTCCATGCAATACGGACATAAGAGACGGCCATGAGTGTTCCATCCAGATAACATTTCATAGGCCGGAAAGTCGTTGATGGTCCACATAAGGGTTGCCTTCATCTGAAAATTCTGCTTCCCGAAAACATCGTACGTGTTAGCGCCTACTTCCCATAACTGATTCAACTCATCTATCAAAGGCTGTAAGTACACATCAATGTTCTTCTTGGGATTGTTCGGACCAGGAATTATAACGGTTAAAAACATGTACTGAGTCTTCATGCACATCCAAGGTGGTAGGTTATACGGAGTGACAATCACAGGCCCGCACGAATACTGGGATCCCGAAAGACCAAAAGGAGTAAAACCGTCAGAAGATAGCCCCAACCTGACATTACGCGGATCTGAAGCAAAATCAGGATACACTCGATCAAAGTGCTTCCACGCTTCTCCATCGGATGGGTGATCCAACACTCTTTCAATCTGTTCTCGCATGTGCCAACTCATATTTTCGGCCGTCTCTTTCACCATAAATAATCTTTGCAACCGTGGCGTTAAAGGCAAGTAGTACATTGAATCGGTCGGTCTTCTTGCACCGTTAGACCTTCATGAACTAGTTGTCTTATAGCGATCAGCACCACAAAATCTGCACACATCTGCGTCCTTGTCGTCTTTGTAGTACAGCATGCACCCATTACGACAAGAATCGATTTTCTCGTATCCCATCCAGAGCGATCTCACCATCCTCTTAGACCGGTAGAAGTCTTTAGGTAACTTAGCACCCGCCGGCAAGATCTCTATAATCAACTCCAACACTCGGTTGTAGCATTCTTGCGATATGTTAAAATCTGACTTAATGTTCAACAGTCTTGTAACCACCTCCAACGGTGAATGATCCTCACAACCAGGATACAATAGAGTCCTTGCATTCTCCAGCAACTCCATGAACTTTGCAGCATCGACATTGGGTGCCTCCTCAGCTGCATCATGAACGAAACTAGGCCCCGCAGCGTCAAAAACTATGTTCACGCACCCGTCGTCGTATGCATGATTATCTGAAACAAAATTAGGTCTCGCATGCATATACGGCTCAACATAAGGCTTCGGTTCTGATGCTAAAGACACAAGTTCTCCGTGTGCGGTCCACTGATAGTAATTAGGCGTGAAACCCCTCAAGTACAAATGATATGTCACTTCCACTTCTGGATAATATTTCCCGTTATGACATTTCACACACGGATACTTAATTTTTGTGCCGTCCATGTACTGAGGGAACGCCTTAGCAAACTGCAGGAACTGCTCTACTTCCGCTATGTATTCATCCCGCACACCACACATATCATCAGGACGACGATTGTACATCCATGAACGATTCCGCAAGTAGTAATTCATATCCATTTGGAAATAATTCTGCAAAGATGGACACACATGTTCACCGTAGTAACTAGTCAAACTGGATGAAGTTGAGTTGACTTGATTAAGTCAATATCTTGGACAAACTAGTCAAACTGGGTGAAGTTGACTAAGTCTAGGCAATTATCCTTCACTAGACATAGACATGGAACAAACACCGATATTTGCAGTGTCCGAACTTCCTAGTGTATATTACAGTAGAGAGACATGGTAACCGTGTGTAGGGGTGCAACTCGGGCGGGTTGGGTCGGGTATTATAACCGCACAGAGCAATTGAACCATAGAAATTGTTGTATGCAACAATAGAAGGGAGTATCCTAAAACCTGTAAACTAGGGGTTCAGGTAAAAGTGTGGGTTGCAGGGCTATGTAATAAAGTTTCAAACATAGGCACAACAGTAGGTAAGAACTCATGGTGCATATGTTTACTTTTAAATAAATTCTAAACAGTGGATTGGATTAACAACAGTAATGGAAGTATGTTTCTCCTCCACCCAGGAAATTGGAAGTTTTTAGAGGAGACAAACTCGTGTAGCAAGTATTGGAGGAGAAGTAGGCGGGGTGTGTGTGTACAAATTGGTAGAAAGGTAGTTGTCAAAAGCGTGCTAATATGGAATATCCATATCAAGGCATGGATAATAGGCGCCCATGGGTGCAGTAGGCACCTATAGGTAAATGCAGGTTGTACACAGATGTGTACCATAAGAGGATAACTAGGGGTATCAGTAATACTCTAAGGGTAGTTAGGTTCTGGCCTATAAGTGCTGGTGTAAGGAAACCTATTATCAGAGAACTTGTGTGTGTGAGTGTGTCTACTATTCGTATCAATAAGGGGCATACATATGAGGATACCGTGTATCAGGTTGTGTGAGTATTCGATAGGTAAAGTGGAGTCAGTTGATATAGGTGTATTATGTCGAGTGCATTATCAAAAATAGATGTCAGTGTGTGTTCACATAGATATAGATAGGGTGTTCAGTTTAGAGCAAGATAAAATAGGGAGTGTTAGTGTAATGGGATGTCTTGAGTTATGTAATTGCATTGGTATGCTAAGAAAAGGGCTCGGGCAATTAGAGACAAGTCTACAGACAGCAAATAATGGAAATAGGTAGACAGTAGGTTACATGTATGTATTTATGTGTGTGTGCCCTGACTTGGGTGTCCTAGTGTTGTGGGTTAGCCAATGTATGGGTATGACTGTAATAACAGTGAATAGGAAGGAGAATATGACTGATATTAGACAGTAAGTTGTGTGCACATAAATGTAAGGGAGGGTTGCTCATGTGAGGTGTATAGCCTATGTGTGGTTCATACTGTGTCACTCCTTGTTGACAGTCCTAGGTGTCAAGAGTGAGTGAGAGGGCTGTATAGGGCTACTTAGCCCTTTAGCAGCTAAGGGGCAGGGTGGCCTGCACTAGGCAGGGCCATAGGGTACTGTCCATGACCCTGCAGGTAGGGTGTATGCTCTGCACTGGGTGCAGGGACTTAGGGTAGTACCAAGTGTTGGTCCCCTGTAGTAGGCAGGAAGGCCAGGGACTTGGCATTGTAGTACAGGGTGATTTGGGGTGCAGATATTGGACGAGAGGGCAGGGCCCAGGTCTTGGCTTGGACACACACACACACACACACGGAGACACACAGACACACAAGCTTTCTACAGGTTTAGCCCGCCCAAGTTGCACCCCTAATCGTGTATCCGTGTGTGTATGTCCGTGTGTGTGTGTGTGTGTGTGTGTGTGTGTGTGTGTGTGTGTGTGTGTGTCCGTGGGAGAAGAGGAGGAGGAGGGAGAGGAGTTAGGTTAGGGTTTACCTGAGGAAGAGGAGGAGGAGCTCGGATTGGAGGAGGAGGAGGAGCTCGACGGGGGGTAGGGGTCGCCTTGGGGGAGGGAGTCGCCGGGAGGTAAGGGGTCGCTGGGGGGGAGGGAGTCACCGGGGGGGTAGAGGGTTGCCGGGGGTCGAGGGGGTCGCCGGGGGGGAGAAAATTTTAGAAATTTTCGAGTGAGGGAGAAAAAGGAAACAGCGTGCCCTAAGTAAAAAACTTAGCGACGTCAAGAGGAGACGTCGCTAAACGTCGCCAACTAGTGTCGTATAGCGACGACATTTTAGGACGTCGCTAATATGCAAAATTTTGGCGACGTCTTTTGTCGGCGTCGCTAATTCCGTCGCTAATTTGTCATATTTTAGTAGTGGTGCTTCCAAGGCTCTCCCTTAGGTCCCTTGTCACTCAAACTGGTAGCCGCCAGTGCTGACTTTACTTCAGAAGGACAACATGTCCCTGCCTGCAGCTTTATGCGAGTCTCTTTCTGGATCATGGCCGAGAGAGCCTCCTCAAGGGTGGGAATCTTCGGTTGGACTAGAAGTAGTGTTGTCCTCTGAGCAAACACTACAGCCAGCCCTTTAAGGAACTTCATCGTCCTCTCCTGCAGACATACATGTCTCTCCTTACACTTCGAGTCCCCGCAGCTCGTCTGATATGTGGAATGATCGTAATCCAACCATAGACGCTCCAACTTCCTGGCATACTCCTGCACCGTCTTCTCTTCCTGTACGGTATCGTCGATCTCCCCCTTGATCTGGAAAATTCGCAAGTTGTTCTCTACACCATCGTAGGTCCTCCTCAATTTATTCCACACGTCCTTCACCATCTCGATGCCATCCACTGTGGCGACGATCGACTGGACTAAAGAATTGAGAAGCCAAATATAGATCACCATATGAGTGGACTTTCACTCGTCACGTCCTGTCGAGCCCTCATCCGACTCTGTCTTCTCTCCTGACAGAAAACTTTTCAAGTTATTTCATGTAAGGGTTCTCCTCACCCGTCGTGACCAACTTAGGAAGGTAGCTGGTCCATCAAGCTTCAGATCGATGGAGGAAAGCTCCAACTTCGTCGATATTCGTGTCGCGCTCTCACCAGTCGATAGTTTCATCAGATTCATCAACGTTGCAACCTCCGCATGGTCCAGCTTCTTGATGATCTCCTCTATCGATCCTCCTCTTCTTTGATCACCTCACACACATTCCATGATTCACGCTCTTTGTTCCCTTCTAAATCGGATCATGTCTCTCTCCTATCGGATCTAGGCCTTCAATGTCCGAAAGAACCCGTGGGAGACTTCAAAAACTGCGGCTTCGTGACTGACAGACGAGTGGGCATCGGGACAGGTGTCTCCAAGCAGCGGCCGTCGCGAGCAGTAGCAGCGGCAACAGCCGCGCGCGTGCGACGGAGGTGCCCGTGGAGCAGCAGCCGGCTCGTACGCGAGGTGGTCGGTGTGCGGTCGTGCAGCGGCTGGTGGCGGAGGTAGCTGTGGTGGTGTGTATGGTAATGGCGGTGGCGACTAGGGTTAGGGTTCGGAAAATATAACGACGACTAGGATTTTTGTTGCTCTGATACCATGTTGAATATTTGTTATGATTTTATTGATAGTCTCTTGGCTATATATAGCCTTACAATCCTCCTCATTACATTAAATCCTCTGTGAAATATCATGTGGCATATTCTGACATACCAAATATACTAACAGGATATTCCAATATATTTATTCTAATATCAAATAGACCAATACACTTATTCTAATACCAAATATACCAACATATTCCAACTTTCTTTTCGTACTTTTCTTAACAATTGCTGTTTTTGTGTGGCATATTCCGGTGGCAACGCAGCCAACATGTATTTTTGAAGTTGCTGCAGCATAATCATAAAATTGGCTCCAATTGTAGCAGAACGAAAAGAATCCTGCTATTTGGCACGCGCATGTGCATCACGCGTTGTATGTGCGCGGCGGAGGAGGGAGGAGCAGTAGGACGGGGAGGCAGGAGGCTTCCGCAGCGGAGGAGGAGGATTCGGAGGGGGTGTGGGAGTGGGGGAGGACGACGGCGATGGAGCATAAGGGGGTGGCAGTGGCTATGTTATTCTCAGTCGTGTGTTTATCTTACTGTGCACGCACGCGTACTTAAATAGAATTTTCGAAACGAAAAATGTTGCATATTTCACAAGATTAAAACAGATAAGGACAAAGAAATGAGACCCTTAGATAAGGATAAGGAATGAATGGACTTAGTTGCAAATGAAACAAATTAAAAAAAATAGTAGCATGATGGGACAGTTCTATACTTATTACGATGTATAATACTGACTGACCCCATGTTTGTGTAATTCATAACAAAAGGTTAGTTAATATCTTAGCTGCCTCTCTTTTTTAATTATAGACGCTACTATATTTTATTGTGTGAGAAGTTGCTCTAGTGTGGCAAGGGAGGAGCACCATGGCAAGCCCTTGCATGATAGCCAGCCACTCGAACGCTTTTGGCTGTTTCTCATCAAAATCAACAGGACTGATCTATTCCACTCCTCCATCTCTCCCTACACATCTCAAGAGGACCAGAGGCCCTGGTTTCGCAGTCAGAGGTGAAGCAATGGCAATAGAGAAGCTGGGGATCAAGGTGGAGAGGAACCCACCAGAATCCAAGCTCCAAGACCTCGGTGTCAGGACATGGCCAAAGTAAGTAACCCAACCCTCCTCCTGTCCCCTAATTATATATATGAGGTTTAAGAATAATCAAAAGAAAATTCAACTTCTGTATGGGTTTTCTAAGTTTTGTATTGTTTTTAAGAAGTGTTGGTACAGTATGCAACTGCTTGAAATTAAATCTCCTAGTATTTTTAAACATGAGATTATATATATATATGCTCCAAAATCAGACGATTTGTTTATATTGTAGAACCATTTTATGTTTTATGGGTTTGATTGAAATTTAGTGGTTGAGATTAAAAGAAATAGACCCCACCACCTGCCCACAGGGGCCACATGCCTCCACACTCTTTTTTTTTTTTTTTTTTTTTTTTTTTTAGAAATCCCACGCACACACACACAATTGGGAGACTCGAACCTTACTGGTCCCTCCGGATGTCCGCTCTAATACAACTAGGCTAGAGAGCTCGGACACATGCCTCCACACTAACAACTTGGTATAATCAGATTTATGGACACTTACTACGGCTATAATCAGATTAAAATGCATCCATATGACGAAGGAGATGCATTTCTTGGGGGTATATACTGTTATAAAGTAATACTTTTGACTTGAGAAATGCTGGAGCTACATAGCAGCATATGTTAACAAGATTTTCCACAAGCAAATAGGCAAAAACGTGGAAGTCTATGTAGTCGACTTGTTGGAGAAACCTAAAGGGCCGATAGATCATTTGAAGGACTTGAAGGAAGTATTTAATGTTCTAAGGAAATACAAGAGAGTAGAATCCAGAGAAGTGCGCCTTTAGAGTTCAATCGTGAAAGTATTTTATGTGTTTTCAGAGTAGTCACCTTTGTCCTTAGAACATTTTAGTATATAAAAGAAGTGCGCCTTCAGAGCCGATAAACACTTAATTGAATGAATAGTCACCTTTGTCGATTGGTTTACCTGCGATAGATTATTTTTTTCTTCTTTTACATGATTTTACAACCTTATTGTACTTTTACACCCTTGTTAATTGGTCTTTTCGTTCAATTTTCTTTGTCAAATTGATTAAAAAGAGAACCCCCCCCCCCCCCCCCCCCCCCCCCCCATGTCAGTATCAATCGGGAGATGCCAAACCATAACGGTTGTATCGAATCGGTATTGGACAATAAAAATGAAAATGAAAGGATGAATGAATTGTACAATAAAAATGAAAATGATTAAACAGACATATAGCCTAAACTCTACCCCCAAGATGAGTATATCAGTCAATGGCATTGGCACTAGGAATAGGCCCATGGCTGATCAGGGTCTCATAATAAAATTAAGAATGGATATGATGTTGAGATCGATCCAAGAGAAATCGAAGGCCAAAATGCATGGATTTTCTTGTACACATAAATTTTAGTCATGGTGATCATATCCATAACTGAATGATGAATCACATGGTTGGGGCATGACATGAAAGATCATACTCGAGAGGAATTACCAAATACTCCCTTCGTATTCTAAGCAGGTCGTCCTCATTGATCTTGTACACAGTACCAAAAACAAAACCGGAAACATTTAGTCGAAGAACGTCGTTAGGAGTGTCGTCATCATCTAGAAAAGAAATTCTCTCGCATCGGAAGCCTCCTCGGGTTCCTCCGACACAGGGATCAACCAATGGAGGTATCAGCGTGACACTATTGATGGGATCAGAGAAGAGAGTAAAAATGATTTCTCTACCACCTTGCCACTATTTATAGAGGATAGAAGGGTGAAATAGTAAAATCAACAACCGAACGTACTTTAATCTATTCTACTATGTAATAGGAAAACTTAGATGGTAAAACTTTTGAATTCCGAAAATACCCTTATATACTTATACTAATTAAAAATAGCTCATTAATTTTAATAAGGACAACTTAGTAATTAGGAAGACTATCATTTGGTCTTCCTAAAGAGTCTTCCTAAACTAATTAAGAAATGTTAAAATACGTGTAAGGCACGTGCACATATGCTAGTAGTAGTAAAAGCAACTGTAGAGTGTATTTGAAAACTTTTTGAGGAGGGAAAGAAAAAATTGAGGAGAGTAAAATGAAAATAAAATTAATTTTCTCTTCATTTGTTTGTATAACCAAGAAGTAGGGGAAGAAAAATTTTAAAAATAATATTTTGTTTGTTTGCGAAGAAAGATATAATTATTATTTAGTCTTTTGTTAGATTATATTTGTAATGTAAATATGGCCCATACCCATAAGCCCAAATGTAGACACTATATATATTGTAACAAACCCTAGCAAAGAGAACAAGGCATTATTATTTCCTACATGTTATCAAAGCAAGGCTCTGAAAAACCTAGCCGCCAAAACCTATCTTCCTTCTCCTCCACCCGCGCCCGATCCAGCCGAACCCGTCCTAACCTATCTCCCCAACCCGCCGGAAGTGAAGAGGACATTAGGAAGATTGCTACTTGGAAGCCTTACACAGGCCCGATTAGTTCTCTTGCATTTGAGTTTCCATGTCCCATTATCTTCCAGAGCCTGTATTTCAGTTTGCATAGCGGCGAGTCAAGGGACAACTTGTCCAGTCGGAATCACACCAACCAGAAAGACGGAGATCACAATCAGCTTTCAAAAGAATACCGATCTCTTGCTGCGCTTGTTTGTGAGTTGAAATGGTTGAAGGAGTTATTGGTGTGTTTGGGCGTTCGCCAGGAGTCTGCTATGTCGGTGTATTGTGACAGTCAGTCAGCCCTGCACCTGGCTCAGAACCCGGTATTTCATGAGCGCAGTAAGCATATTGAGGTGGATTTGCATTTTGTTCGCGATGCTATTAGAGATAGCACCGTCATAGCCTCACATGTTCCTACTTCTTCTCAACTGGCTGACATCTTCACCAAGCCCCTTGGAAAGCAAGTGTTTGATTCTTTCCTTTCCAAGTTGGACATTTGTGACTTGCATGCTCCAACTTGAGGGGGGGTGTTAGATTATATTTGTAATGTAAATATGGCCCATACCCATAAGCCCAAATGTAGACACTATATATATTGTAACAAACCCTAGCAATGAGAACAAGGCATTATTATTTCCTACATCTTTGAATTTTTTTTTCAAATTATAATTAATACTTACTTTATTGAAGGATAGTTGGATAATTTTCTTCATAATCTTCTCAACTCTTTCTATTTTTTTTTCCACTTTTGGAGATTTTTTTTTGAGTGGGGCCTATATAAATTTTTCTCTCAAATTTCTCTCCCTCATTTTTCTCTTTCCCTTCCCAAACACCACTACTTTTACTTTTCCTCTCATTTTTTTCCTCAATATTGTCCTTCCTTCCATTTTTTTCCTCTTCCCAAACAGTACCTCAAGTATTCTCTGTGGCCACTCAAAGCTATACAGTAAATGCGAATTTCCGTCAAAAGGTAGAGGACCAACTGAAACATCAATACCAATTGAATGGATGAAAATTAATACTCCTATTATACATACCATCGGCCTACCCTTGCCGATAGTAATATAGGGGTATCATTTAGATATCAGAAATTTCAACTCATTTAAACCGGTACATAGGCCCAAAAGCCCAAGCTGCTAAGTTAAATCCAACGGCCCAAACGGCCCAACGAGTATGATAGCATCATGAGGTCATTAATCATTTAAATGTATAATTATTAAATCGGAAATTTTCATCTAAAGCATTAATATTAATATATATTGTATAGAAAGCACAAACTTTTAGGAAATTTTATTTGAGGCATCAGAACGCCCATCGGAAGGACGTTTTGCGTTTTTTTTTTTTTTTATGTTTTATGTTCTGACGGCGTTAACGACGAGGGGGACGGAGAATCCACGTCAGACGAAAACGCCCATCGGAAGGGCGTTTTCCTTTTTTTTTTTTTTTTTTGCAACGACGGAAACCGAAAATAACAAATTTGTAAAACATGAAAATACACAGAAATGCTAGAAAGAAGGAAAAAAAAAGCATTAATTACACTCGACTGCAAATACACCAACAATTAATACATAAAAATACACAGAAATGGGAAGGGAATCTCGAATTATTTTTCTCATTTTTAATCTATCTGCTTGTCTTTTTTTTTGTACAAACAACAAATAAAAATCTAGCCAACACCAACACTTAATACATAAAAAATAAAAAAATAAAACCACGGAAATTACTTTTGGCAAAATAAAAATAAAATAAATATAAATAAAACACAAAACGTCTTTCACATGGGCGTTTTCCCATACTTTTTTGCATTAAATCCCTCCAAACCAACCATATTTTACATGTAGGTCCCTCCAATGCAAAAACAATGAGGGACCTATATGCAAAAATAGCTTTATTTTGTTGAATGCAAGGACAGTAGTAAAACAAAGAGTAATGCTACAGTTACAACCAAATGCTTACAACCCTTTTACAACCTTCACCCATTGGTGACATGTGGGCCATGGTCCACATGTCAGCACATGGGTGAGTGGTTGTAAGAGGGTTGTAAGCATTTGATAGTAGACTTAGCATTATTGTAAAACAAATAGTAAGAATAAGAATAAAACGGATAACAAATAATAGGAATGACAACTTTATTTTGTTGAATGCAAGGACAGTAGTATAACAAATAATAAGAATAGCTTTATTTTGTTGAATGCAAGAACAGCTTTATTTTGTTACATATAGGTCCCTCCATTTTTTACACGGATCACAAATAATAAGAACAAAAAAAATATACAAACTTCGAGAGAAACGCGCCCCGAAAAGCTGCCTCCAGACTGCCATGCAACCAGAGAATAGGTGTAGTGTTGAGCGACATGATTAGACAGAGTGAAATGTCCCATCGATGCTCAGGGAAAACGCCCTTTCGAAGGGCGTTTTCTATTTGTTTTTTTTTAACGTTGTTAACGGAGGAGAAACAGACAAGTGGACGAAAGTATTAAAAATTATAAAACGCCCATCGGAAGGGCGTTTTTGTGCTCCCTAGAAAATAATTCCAAACTTTGTGCTTTGAGTGAGATTTTATAAATATTCAATGCTTTGTATGAAAATTTCCGTTATTAAATCCATTAAAAAAAAAGTAAAGTAACTTGGTCTAAAACTTGTCCTTAAGGTATTGTTTGGGAAGAAGGAAAATGGGGGAAAGAAAAATGTTGAGGAAAAAATGAGTGGAAAATTAAAAGTATTGGTGTTTGGGAAGGGGGAAGAAAGAGGAGGGAGGAAATTTTGGGAGAAAAATTCATGTGGGCCTTACTCAAAAAAATTTCTCCCAAAAGTGGAGAAAAAATGGAGAGAGTTGAGAGGATTGTGGGAGAAATTACTCATCTACCCTTCAAAAAAGTTAGTTTCATTTATAATTTGATGAAAAAATCAAGGATTTAATGGTAATTATATCTACCTCCACAAACAAATAAAATAATATTTAAAAAAAAATTCCTCTACTTTTTGGTCATCCAAACAAGTGAAGGAAAAATTAATTTTACCTTCATTTTACTCTTTTCCATTTTCTTTTCCCTCAAATTTTCCTTCCCCTCCTCAAAAATGTTCCCAAACATAGTGTAGAGCTTTTAGTGGCAAAACGGATAATAGATATCAACTTTATTACAAGCATGTCATTCTCTGAAGCCTATAAATAAGTAGCCTCTTTATAATCTTGGTTCTAGGCTGGGTTCTAATTCTTAGTCTTATCAACTTCCACTATCTAATCATGCTTGGATTGAGGGTTAAGAGAGTTGAGCGAAAAAAAGTCAAGTGAGAAAATAAAAATTATGCTTGGTTTGAAGGTGGGAGTTTAGGAGGGAAGTTATAATCATCTTTTATCTATTTTCTCAATACTCCAAATCGGAAGGTTAATGAGGAGGGTTGAGAAATTTTGTTTAAAAAGTCATAACTACCCGTTATTTGTTCTATAAAATATCATGATTTTTTTCTTCCACTTTCTCTTGCTTTCAACATGCTCCTCCGTAGCTTTCTCGTTTGTAAATCCATTTTAACAAGTTCTAATTAAAATTTCAATCAAATTTAATTTTATGACATATGTAATAAGGATATTTTGGTAATTATTATATTTTTGTTAATCATCTTTCACTCAAAACCTCCAACCCAAACAAGAGTTATTAAACACATCCCACTTAACTCGTTCTCCAATCCAAACAAGATTATATATATTGGCTCTACTCCTCCTTAGCTTTTCCTTAACTTAATCCCACTCAAGTCTGTCTTTTTTCCCTCAATCCAAACAGATCCTGAGCGTCGAAGGGGTTTCTACTGAGGAAACCTCCACCTAAGTGTGATTCATTTGTGCAAGTGGCACATGGGAGATCTCAACGGCTCTCTAGCCTAGTGGTGCGCATCGCCTTCAATCAAATGAGGATTCAAGAGTTGTGAGTACTTCCCATATGGAGTAGGTCATTTCTTGTTGAAAAACTATACCTAAAACCAAACCAAGGTTAGTATCACTAAAAATTGATACCGACACCAATACTGAAACCACAGTAGCTAGAGATTTGAACCCACTGAAACTTCCCAAAACTGCAGAAAGCGTTACTCAGAGTCCAAACTCAATAGCTTGGGATACTAAGAACCTTGAAACAGAATAAAGAAAAATACATATCCCGATCTGTTCGCCACTTTTTTTTTTTGGCCATTCAATACACCTAGCAGCACTACCAAGTACAGCTCATGTGGAGTTATCAGTAAAATATGCACATGTAAACTGGTTTTGGTGTTTGCATCTTGGAGGATGTAGGTTCGAGAGGCAGCAACAAAAGGTAAGATTGTGTACCTATTGACCCTCTCTCTAGACCATGCTTTAACGGGAGCAAAGCAATTCAATGTACCAGTCAATCTTCCCATACATGCATATCGGTGGAGCTGAATCTTACCGATACGTGGTTTTGGGTGTGAAGTTCTCGTGGATATATATATATATATATTTTTGTTAGTGTTACACATGACATGACCCTAATAACATAGCTGATGGAAGAACTGGATTCAAGTAGCCGACCCCAAAATTTTGGGCTTTTTTTGTTGGTGTTAGTGAAGTCTCAGGAGTCGGGATGAATCATAAGACCATTATTACTCTAGTGCATTGTATAATTTGATGCAAATAGATTTTGTTAATTGCAAGAGAGTGATTAATTTCATACAGAGTGCTCTGCTGTTGTGTAGGTGGGGATGTCCTCCCAGCAAATTCCCATGGACTTACACTGCAAAGGAAAAGTGCTATCTCCTGGAAGGCGAAGTGAAGGTCTTCCCGGAGGGCCACGGCGAAGAGTTCGTAGAGATAAGAGCGGGGGACTTCGTCGAGTTCCCCAAAGGCATGAGCTGCACCTGGGATGTCTCCGTGGCCGTCGACAAGCATTACATGTTCGAGTAGCCATCCCTGCACTACAAACATATGTATACGCTGCAGTATGCTCAATTCCTCTTCATGTGGATCTTTGTTGCTTGTATGCTTAAGACCTTACTGAACAAGTCTCAATTCTTGCATCCTCAAATGTTGCAGCAGTAGATTTACCCATATATATGGTGTCGAATTTTTGTTATATCAAATTTTGTAGTTTGGATGCAGCAGAACTCAAGAAAAAACATTAAAATGATCTTGATATTGGACCTTGGACAGAAAGGAAAAAAAAAAAAAAAAAAATTCAGGAATGGCTCTTTCATTTAAAGTCCCTCATGAATCCTATCGCTAACAAAAACCAAGTGAAACTAAATCTGTAAACATCCCTTGTGCGAGCTGATGAAATAACATATTGTTTATTTTACTTCCAATCACTCTACTACGTACAATCATTCCATCGAATTTGTATAACACTGAACTAGAAATGGAGCCTCCCTATTGAGAAAGCAACCTCGTTTATAATTGTAGCAATGACATCAATTATAAATAAAACTGAAAACTACATATATATACATTCTATGCAGGCTTGGTACATGATTTATATGCTAATAGCTCTAGAAGAGAGCTCCGGTTCTCCCTCTCCCCCCTCGGACCCATCAGTTGTAACCTGTTAAGATCACCACAGACGGTCCGTCAGCATTATCTTTGTTTTCACGGTGACTACTTGCTTCCCCCAGAAAAAAGATTGGTCTGTGAGTACAAATAGAATAGCCTGGATGAACCATTCATGTAATTTGTAGCTCACAGACCAATCTTAAAAGTCATCTTAAGTCGAGATGTCTGTGTCGTATTAGATATAGTTGGCATGGAATCTTACCACTGGGCCACTCGACTCGTTCTCAGAAAGATAGCGCTCAAGTGCACCATCCCCTCGAAGGATTTTAGCTCCACAGCCTGGTTTGTCAATCGAGCCCACAGCCTCATCGTCTACCACGACTGCATCTACTCGCTCATTTGCTGCCTTTACATCTGGAATCTGAGAATGAAGTGCACCGCTAACTACGTCAATAGCACGTAAGGAAACTGTTTCCTCAATATTATAAGAAGATATTACCATATTCGACGAATAAACTTTAGAAATTTGAGAATGATACCTCGTACATGGCATCAGTAAGAACATTTTCCAAAATAGCTCTTAAACCTCGTGCACCTGTACTCTTGGCCATTGCTTTCTTTGCAATTAACCTAAGTGCGGTGTCTCTATAATGTAACTTAACCTGGAAAGAGATGGTGTGAACAATAAAAAAAAGTATCAAGAAATGTGAAAGACTTAAAATAAAAGACCCCTAGGTCAACAGAGAACAGACTGTAATCGAAAGTCACTCACATTGTTCATACCAAACAACTTTTTGTATTGCTTGCCAAGAGCATTTTTTGGCTCTGTTAGGACCTGAAATAGGAATCATGTTAATTTCCTAATTATATACAGATCAATAGAATGAGATCCACACACTGCAACCTAAGATCTCCAAGCAAGTAAGGTGGCAACAATTGGACTTCGTGCATGGAATAGTAAATTAGTCGGCATCAATACTTTGAGTACTATATTTAAGTTCAATGGTAACCAAGCCAACTTCAATACCAAAAAGACGAGCTAAGGTCCTAAGGAAAATATCAAAGCCATATTCTTGAAGCAACCAAAGGAATAAGCAGTGAAATAAAAAATGCTAAAGTTAGTAAAAAGAAACTACATGATCAGTGGCCACCGTGGCATGAATAAAAAGACTGAATATGAATAAGGTCTTACCTGGACAAGTTGGTCCTCGTTTAAAGCTGACAAACTAACAAGTATCGGAAAGCGTCCAATAAATTCTGGAATGAGACCGTATGATATAAGATCACCACTTTCGACCTGTGAACATCACATGAAACTCGTATCAGATCCACTACAGTAGGTAAGAGAAACATGTTTTCTGAAGCACTAAGACAGTTTTACATGAAGGAAGAAAGTTATTTGCTTGTCATAGCATATTTGAGATGCTTACTGTTTCCAATAAGGATGACGTCACCATAGCGTTTGTTAACCCACCAGTTCTCATGTTTGTGCGTACAGGTGCTCCAAAACCAATAGAAGAATCTTGTCGTCTGTTGGACTGACTAGTCAGATATCCACATTCTAAATCAAAACTTTAAAACAAATTGCAAAAGTAATTTTAAAGCATATCACCTTTCTGAAATGGTCTTCTCCAAATCAATGAATGCACCACCACATATAAAAAGAATATCTTTTGTATCTATCTACAGATCAGTAGAGGCAATGGTTATAAAAGTTGAAATATAACCAGGTGAAGTTAAGCACTAAGAAAGCAGCAAATTTAGGTATTATCCAACTCATCTTAATATGGAGTAGCCAACCAAAATCCTGCCCAAGTACTTTTTATCAATTTCTGAAAAGGAATAAGACATCCACCTAACTGCTTAGACCATTTACTTGAAAGACACTACCCATCATGGAAATTCAATTTGTATCCTTTTCTTTTCTTTTTCCCTTCCTTCTTCCACTCTCTTGTAAAAAGGCATTATGGTAACAATGCCAAATTAGAGAGTAATTGGACTTGGAGTTTTCCAGTAGTGACACTACATTAATAATTGTATTCAACTCATATATGAAACTTCCAGCATCACATTTGATCTTATTGTGAGCTCAACTGACCCAAAAGCATAGTTTGCGGAATCAGCCAATACCGATCCGTATCGGCAGATACCGATCCGATATGGCCGATGCCGATACGGTTTGGTATGTTACCGATACTGACATTGTGCGTCTCTTTTCCAATCAATTCGGCAAAAAAAAATGAACGAAAAAGACCAATCAACAAGGGTGTAAAAGCATAGTAATGTTGTAAAAGCATGTAAAAGAAGAAAACAAAATTGAACGAAAAAAGACCAATCAACAAGGGTGTAAAGCATAATAATATTGTAAAAGCATGTAAAAGAAGAAAACTTATCTATCATAGGTAAATCAATCGGCAAGAGTGACTATTATTTCATTCAATTTCAAAACTACTAAGAAACACATGAAATACTTAAAATTATGTCTAAATGTATAAAATATTTTTTTTCTAAAATTTTAATAATTATTTTCTTTTCGATACCAAAAAATCCGATACCCCGATATTGTCGATCCCGATACTCATAGGAAAGGTCCGATACCGATGATGCGAACCTTGCCCAAAAGAGGTGTTAAGAGTGTCTAATTTTAAAATATGCATTGGAATACTATGAGATGTACTAGCATCAAAAAAATTCTTACCTTAGAGCAATAGAATAATAACTTAAATCTCTAGAATTGATTCAGTGGTAAAATTTGGAAAGTAACAGTGTGTTTGGACTCTTTGTAATGCCCCGCTCCGCACGAGGCATTTGGTTGGCTTGTTGGATGTGATCAGAATGTTGGACCGTTACTTGTGTTGGAGATCAAGAGAGTTGAGACTGATGTAGTCTCTCTTAGCTGGCTAGACGGAATGGGTATTGGAATGTGGCTCGCTGGTGGAGCTACGCTTAGCGGAATTTGAGCAGGAAGACCCTTTTGTGCAGGCAAGTGGAACTGTCCTCCTTCCTCCTATTTCCTACATGCTTAATAAAGGGAATAATGTGATGCTATGAATTGTCCCTAAATGTTCCATGTCTTAGTTGCTGAATAATAGAGATGCCTATGTTGTGGATTATTGAAATGAATAAGACATGAATATTGAACTGCTGATTGAATCATACTCGAACTGCTAATGTAACTTGATGCCTGAGAATGAATCGATAATGTCTCTTATGCTTAATCTTGATGAAATGAATGAATCACTTGAGTAATGAGATGCTACGAGAATGATACATGAGTAATGAACTGGCTATGCTATTAACATAAAGAATTGAATAAAACACTAGAATCATGTACATTATGTATAACTGTTGTTGTTGCTTGCTTCCTTATAAGCAATAAACGAAAGAATATTGTCCCTATGATATGAATGAAATGATGCAGGTCCTATCGGTATGAATGAAATGCTATTTGTTCCTCTTAGAAAGGAATGATATGAGAAATGTTGCAATGATTGATGCAATGAGAAATGATGAGGCTTGGGATCATTGAGATCACCAAGTGAACAGGTGGAAATATTAGAAAGAGGAGATGATGAACTGTTGCCTTTTCTTATCTTATTATTGTATCATGCGACTTCGAACACGATCGGGTCGGACACGCATTCGCATGACCATAGACGTACTTGTATACAAGGATTTCCTCGAACGGTACCCGCGGCGGTGGGATCGAGTCGGCCTAGGAGGAATTGGTGCTTTGGTAGCACGGTTTTGGGATCCTCATTCGGGCTCGCAACCTGGTGAAGGGCACATCCCATACCCTATGAAGTCCTATATGGCACGTCGACATGGTGCACAACCACCAGTGGTCATGTAGTCAGGATGCATGCTAATGAATGTTTTGTGCAGACAGAGTAAGAATATCATATTATCCTGTATTTTGTGCAGGTACGAGGGAGTCGGCTATCGGTAAGAAATCACTTAAACGTGATAATTCAATATATGTGTTGGTTTAACTTGCGTGCTTATGTTCCAAATAAGTAAATGATGCTGTATGTAGCCTTTCAGTATGAGATCCTGCTTAACATGTTAAATTGAGTATGCTAGAAAGATGCCATGCTATAATCATTGCTCAAAACACAACATACATGCTAAGTGATGCTTGAAGTGAGAACTGTCATACCATGTTTAAGATGTTAATGTTAATGATGCCTCAATGATGTCTTTTCATGATAACACCTAGTATGCCTCAATGATGCCTTTGCATGATAACACGAAGAATGCTAAAATGATGTGTCCACATGAATGCTATTAAGAATATATTTACATGCTTCACTCTGATTATTACCCATGAACTGTAAACTGATGCTAGGCCCCAAGTAGAAAGATCATACTAATAAATGCTTGCTTAAATGATCACTTAAATGTTGGTTTATGCGAGTGGGTTGGATTCTACTCGCCAGTGCATAGATGATGTGCTGACCCACGTTTTGTGGGCAGGTGCTCTTGCTTGGGATATTCTACACACGAAGATTTGGCTTGATTGGTTCTGCGGCATCGAAGATTTGTTGGGCATACAGAAGCTCTCCTTGCACAAGATGATGTCTTCTGTTTATAAAGGGCATAATGTATGGAACATCGTAATCAGTTGTACCAGTGAGATTGTAAGTCAAGTCAGTGTATCGAGTTGTAATCCAATGTATCCATGTTTCAAATGTAAGCTGTATAGCATTGTTCAGTTGGCTTTCATTGTAAAGTAAGATGTCTTGTAAACATTGTACTTCAATACAAGTCTTGTACTTTTCTTCGATTATCAATAAAGAGAATAAAGTTCTATATGTCTCTGTGTGACCTCAAGTTGTCCTTTTATCTCCACTGCCATAAAGAGGTGATGTACTTCTATTCAATGGGAAAGATTGTCCTCATTTAATTCAATTTGTCTGCTTCTGCCGCTGCAATGTGTTCCTATTTGAAGAATTATCCCTATGTATCATCTTTGCCTTGCACAAGTGCAATACCAGACTTGTACGGCATCACGTCCAAGCGAGGACGATCGATTCCAAGAGATCAAATATGTTAATAAATGACTCTACGAATCGGGGCGTGACAAATTGGTATCAGAGCACGGCTTTACGTCCTTGGTCTCTTCTTTGATTCATTTCAAATCAAAGTTGCATCGGCGATTAACCAAAGTTGCTTCCGAGATTAAATCAAAGATTGCTTCTGCGATTATGCTGTCGTCGTTCTGCAATCATCATATGTTGCTTGTGTCTGAAAATTCGTTGACCCTCTTGGCTGCTCACTGGATGTTCCATACAATAAGTCTATATACATTGTGATGCCCCTGAATGAATGATTTTTGTTGGTTTGGACACAAATAACCCAACAATGACTCGATGCCATAATATGCTATAGTGTGTGTTAAGAGTTGTATTAGAAATAAGTGTTATATTAGAGTTATTAGTAATTGGGCTTTAGTCCCACATTGCTTAGAGTAATAGGAGAGGAAGCTAGCCTCTCCTATATATATGTAGTCTCTCATCAATAAACAAATCATCCCATTATTCTATTCTACATGGTATCAGAGCCATAATCCATCCACCCCTCTCCACAAAAAAAAAAAATTTCAACCCCCCCCGCGTGCTACAGTACCCGCCCCCCCCCCCACCCGCTGCTGCTGCTGCCTCCCCCCCCCCCCCCCCAGCGCCCCCCCCCCTCGCGCCCCCTGCTGCTGCTGCCCCCCCCCCCAGCGCCCCCCCCCCCCCGCGTGCTACAGTACCCGCCCCCCCCCCCCACCCGCTGCTGCTGCCTCCCCCCCCCCCCCAGCGCCCCCCCCCCCTCGCGCCCCCTGCTGCTGCTGCCCCCCCCCCCCCAGCGCCCCCCCCCCCCCCCCGCGTGCTACAGTACCCGCCCCCCCCCAGCGCCCCCCCCCCTTCGCGGCACCTGCTGCCCCCCCCCCCCCGTCGGCGCCCCCCCCCCCCGCTCCACTCTAAACCTAGCCCATCCAAACCCTAATCCTAGCCGCCATTATGTTACTTATGTCACATCCAAACCCTAACCCTAGCCGTCTTTCCTTTTGAAAAAAAAGAAAAAAAAAAAAAAAAAAAAAAAGAAAGAAGAGAACGGCGCATTTCGAAGACAGATTGTCGCCAAATGCTTTATTTGGGCACCTTCTGTTCCTAGATTACGCCGTCGGGAATTAACAAATGCTATATTTTGTTTATCCTACCCCGATCATCACATCAGGATCTACACAAAGAATGATCGTGTTTTCTCCTGTGTCCTGACGTGTTTACTTTACATGCGCGCACCGGCGGTGGCCACGTTTATAGCGCATTCGTAAAGTTGGTGTGATATTTGGGGTTGGAAGAACTCGCGACGATGACAGATCCGAAGACCGATGATGGTACCGGTGTCAGCAATATGATAAATACTGGCACGACGGTCTCTTCGATTCGACTTGTCGACCGTCGATTGGACGGTCCCGATGGTTACTCAACATGGCGTAAGAAGGTTGAGAAAACACTCCGTGGGATGCGGCTGTCTAAACATTTAACTGACAACCCTCCGGCAACGACTGATCCCACTTTTGAACAGTGGGAGACGGATGATAGTCGACTGTTTACACAGTTGATGAACTCCATGGAACCGTCCGTCGAGGACATGGTTCAAAACACGAACACAGTCAAGGAGCTATGGGAGGTCCTAGCAACGGCGTTTGATGGAAAGCGCGACTTGTCCCGCATATATGATTCGGTTATTGGCGTTTACCGAGCTAATCAGGGAGACAAGTCTCATAAGGACCACTTCCGATCCTTCAAGGCGATGGTGGATGAAATTGATCGTGTTCTTCCTCTGACGTCAGATATCAATGAAGCTCGGACTCAACGCGAGCAGCTTCATGTTATGGCATATCTTGCATCTCTTCGTCCTGATGCGGACTCGGCTCGTTCCCAGATCATTGCTGGATCTGATGTTCCATCCTTGATGGAGGCCCACTTCCGTGTTCTAAGGGCCGCAAAGGTGGTTGAGACCACTCCGGGGGATGCTCCTGCCGATCGATCTGCTCTTAGTAGCGCTGCTCGTCCTGGCGTTCGTGGTGGACGTGGTGGACGACGAGGTGGTCGGACTTATGGACGTGATGGCGGACGAGGCAATGGTGGTCGTGATGGGGGACGACTACGGACCTGCTTTCACTGTGGCCAACAAGGACATTTTCAGTGGCAGTGTCCTAAAGCTCCTGTTGCCAATATTACTTCGGATGCTCCTGATAATAGCATTCGCTCGGTTCCATTGAGCGACGATTCGTACGCGGAATTTCTTGAGTTCCAGGCTCAACGTCGTGGTGAAGCATCAACGTTTGGTTCCACAGCCGGATACTCTGCAGCATGCATTGTCAATCCCAAGCAGTGGGTAATTGACTCGGGTGCATCCGCTCACATGACTGGTGACGCAGGTATGATACATAATTATGTACCTGTCCGTCGTGCTTCTGGCATTACTGTTGCAAATGGCGGTTCCCTGACAGTCCGCGGCCGTGGAAGTGCCACTCTTTCTCCCGGATTATCACTCAACTCTGTTCTACTTACTCCTAGGAACCCATTCAGTTTACTTTCTATTAGTCAACTGACTCGTGAACTTCATTGCTCAGTAACATTCTTTCCTGATGGTTGTGTTTTTCAGGACCTGACAACTGGGAAGACTATTGGTAAGGGGCATGTGGCTGGAGGCTTGTACCTGTTTGACGCTACTTCTCCGGTTGTTTGTGCAGGCATGAAACTGGATCCGGTCGAGTTACATTGTCGGTTAGGTCATCCGTCGTCCCAAGTTCTCCAGAAATTGTACCCGTCCTTAGTTATTCCCTCTTCTTTTCATTGTGAGTCATGTCGTTTGGCTAAGCATCATCGGGTTCCTTATCCGGTAAGCTCTAATAATCTTGCATCCGCTCCTTTTGAGTTGGTGCATTCTGATATCTGGGGACCTTGTCCGACTGAATCTGTCATGGGTTTTAAGTACTTTGTCACGTTTGTCGATGACTACTCACGTGTCACGTTTCTTTATTTGATGAAAAGTCGCGCTGAATTATTTAACATCTGGTGCAACTTTCATGCCGAGATAACAGCACAATTTGGTCTCCCAATCAAAATCCTTCGAAGTGACAATGGCCGTGAGTATTTATCTCGTGATCTTGCTAAACATCTGGCCAGCAATGGCATTATCCACCAAACCTCTTGTGCGTATACACCCCAACAAAATGGTGTCGCCGAACGCAAGAATCGCCATTTATTGGAAACAACACGTGCACTTATGTTTCAAGCACGTACTCCCAAGAAATTTTGGTCGGATGCGGTTCTTACGGCTTGTTTTCTTATTAATCGCATGCCGTCGTCAGTGCTCAATGGTAGCACTCCCTTTTCTCGGCTCTTTCCTGGAAAAGAACCGTTTCCTCTGCCTCCCCGTGTCTTTGGTTGCTTATGCTATGTTCGGGATACCCGACCAACCCTTTCTAAATTAGATCCTAAGGCAATACAATGTATTTTTCTTGGGTATCCTAAAGATCAGAAAGGGTATCGGTGTTTCTCTCCTGTCTTAAAGAGATATTTTTTCACTCGGGATGTTACCTTTGTCGAATCAAACTTTCCACCGTTTTCCCAGTCAATAGGTCCGGCACCCCTAATTTATCCAGACGAAGATTTTTTGCTGTTTCCTCCTCAAACACAACAGCCTCCAGTACAGGTGCCCTCTCTTACCGAGCCAGTCTTCCAGGATGATGGTCCACATACACCAAGTCAGTCATTAACGACGTCCACCACAGAATCATCCTCCTCTGGTTCCACCAGTAGCTCCGGCTCCAATGAGCTGCCTCCACCAGTTCCGCCCGCAGCTCCACCAGTTCCGCCCGCAGCTCCGGGGATTCTGCCTCCAGCACGTCCTCGTCGTGCATGTCGAGATCATCCCTTGTATGTTGACAACTATAAAGGTCTTAGTTGTCATACTCAGTCTCTGATAGCTACTATTGATGGGATTCAGATCCCCAAGAACGCTGAGGAGGGTCTCCGACATCCTGGTTGGCGTGCTGCTATGCACGAGGAGATACAGGCTCTCCAGGAGAATCATACCTGGGACTTAGTCGATTTACCTACTGGTAAACAGGTTGTCGGTTGTAAGTGGGTGTTCACGATTAAGGTGAAACCGGATGGCACTCTTGATCGATTGAAGGCTCGTCTGGTGGCCAAAGGATTCTCTCAAACATATGGTGAGGATTACTTTGAGACCTTCTCTCCTGTGGCCAAAATAACGTCCGTTCGTGTTCTCATGGCGTTGGCCGTTCGCTATGACTGGCCTTTACTTCAGCTAGATATCAAAAATGCTTTCCTCCACGGGGATCTTGACGAAGAAGTCTACGTGATGCAACCTCTCGGGTTCGTTGCAAGGGAGGGTAAGGTGTGTCATCTCAGGAAGGCTCTCTATGGCCTGAAACAATCACCACGTGCGTGGTTTGGTAGATTTACACAGGTGGTTACTCAATTTGGAATGTGTCAGTCGAAGAAGGACCATTCAATCTTCTATCGACACACATCTGCTGGAAGAATACTGCTTGGTGTCTACGTTGATGACATTGTAATCACGGGAGATGACAGACAGGGTATTGCAAATCTCAAGAAGTTTCTTGGAGAACAATTTCAAACCAAAGATATGGGATCCTTGAACTATTTCTTGGGTATTGAAGTCACACGGGGAAAGCGGGACATTGTAATGTCTCAAAGAAAATATGTACTGGATATACTAAATGATGCAGGCAAGATGCAAGCAAAGGGAGCAAACTCACCTATGGATCCAGGGGCGAAGTTACTTCCAGACGAAGGGGTCCTGATGACCAATCCAGATCAGTATCGTCGAGTGGTTGGTAAACTCAACTACTTGGCAGTCATGACGCGTCCGGATATTTCTTTTGCAGTAAGCGTCGCGAGTAGATTCATGGCTTCTCCAAGAGTTCCACACTGGCAGGCAGTTCTCAGAATTCTGTGTTATCTAGTAAAGAATCCAGGGAAAGGAATTCGAATGGAGAATAACGGACATTCTCGCATTGAGTGTTTTACTGATGCTGACTGGGGAGCAAGTCTGGCAGATAGACGGTCTACATCTGGCTACTCCGTATTTGTTGGCGGAAATCTTGTATCGTGGAAAAGCAAGAAACAAAGTGTGATAGCACGCTCAAGCTCAGAAGCAGAATATCGAGCTATTGCTCATGGCACGTCAGAAATATTATATATGAAGCATCTCCTACAAGAACTGGGAGAAGACGCAGGATCTCAAGTGGCAGACCTATGGTGTGATAACCAATCTGCTATTCACATTGCCACCAACCCAGTATTTCATGAAAGGACGAAGCATATTGAAATTGATATTCATTTTGTTCGTGATGAATATACAAAAGGAGTGATAAGGTTTCAACATGTGCGGACCGGCGACCAGATAGCTGATATCTTCACAAAGCCTCTCCTGGGTCCCCGGGTTCAATTTTTATGTAACAAGCTGGGCATGATTGACATCTATGCTCCAGCTTGAGGGAGGGTGTTAAGAGTTGTATTAGAAATAAGTGTTCTATTAGAGTTATTAGTAATTGGGCTTTAGTCCCACATTGCTTAGAGTAATAGGAGAGGAAGCTAGCCTCTCCTATATATATGTAGTCTCTCATCAATAAACAAATCATCCCATTATTCTATTCTACAGTGTGAATGCTGGTTGGAATTATGGGAATAAAAGAAAGGTGGTTATGTATGCTGCGACAAGATGAAAATTGCATGTGATGTTGGAAAAGAATTGTGAATGAAATAATTGATAGATGAGTTCGACATAACTGATGAGTCGACTCAGGGGTGATGGCTAGTACCTTTGAGATCCTAAGAATGTTGGCTTGCGATATTAAGACCCCGAGTTATTGGTTAAGTATTATGATCATTGTAGATCATGAATGTCCGGAATAGAATTGGGTTGGTATTGTTTAAGGATGGCTTCGTTTCTGAGTGGTATATTGCCTCTACCACCTCAGAACGAGATGTATGTTGACCCTTTCCATAGAATAGCAATGAGATTATCTGTGGATACTGGGTAGTACCGAGACTTAGCTGGGAGTCGTGTATTGTTGCTGGATGACTCGAATGTCCCTTGACGGTAATGTTACGTTGAGTAGCGAGATTGTCGGATATGGTAACTGGTGGCTTGGTTAGAAATTGTTTAGTCGAGTGATGACTCAGACTAGTAAGACCGTTAGTATGCTATGGGTAAATGGATTTGGCTAGAGAATGCTGTGGCTTAGAATATCTGAATGTTGATTTCGATTGGTTAGATGCAAATTATTTGTGGCTAATATGATGTTGATTGCTAAGCTGAAAGTTCTAGAAATGTTGTCGGTGAACCAAAAGAATATTAGAAATTGTGCCTTGATCCTAAGGTGTAATAGATATTAATCCATCTTGATCACCAAAGGATATTCGTTGCTCATGTGCATGTATGCTCAGGAATTGAATTGTACCAGAAAAGTGACAAGTAGCAACCCTGAATATTTGTGTTGCATAGAGGATGGTTAATTGATACATAAATTGTCGGATTGAATGGCATGAACTACTCGACCCTTGAGGTAGAGAATTTTAAGAATGTTCGTATGAGATTTTGACGGCTGGGAAAAGAACGAGATTTAAGAATGCCATAAGATAGTTTGATGATGGAGAAACAAATAGGATTGAGGAATTACAAACGTGTTGGATAATGTCGGTATATGTGACTGTTGGTTGGAATACAGATTGTTGGCTTATGATTTAGTGGTGTGACTTTGTCATACAGACCAAATAGTATGATTCCATAGTTATGTTAAAACTATCGGGATTGATGACCCATGAATAGTTAACCTTGGTTTATGGGTTTATGTGGGTACAAAGGAATTGGAATAGAAATTTGGATCATTGGGAATTTACTTGATGGATTATTAGAACGATGAAGATCGTATGTCGGATTGGGATTGACCGTAATGTTGATAGATCGATCTTAGTCGATCGTCGGGTAAGTCTAGAATGAGCCTCTGTGGGAATTATTTCCTTGAGAAAGACCCTGGATAGATAGACTTGGCCCTAGTGACCAATTGAGGACTTACCAATTGTTGGCATAGCCGACAATAGAGATTAGTATTCAGACTGAGTTGATACCCATAGGTTTGGGTAGAGTTCCTTAGAGCTGTCGGTTGCTTGTTGGCCCTAAGAAAGAAACTAGCATGATCCCTAGTAGCCGTCCACTCTAGGGAAGTCACTTGAATGATTAGGTATAGCTGTCGGTATAGCTGACCATTGAGACTGGACCGAATAATAGATGGCCGTTGGCGACCCATAGAATAACCTTGTGGCATTGAACGAGAGATGGTGATGAGTACGACCTAAGAGTGATATGTTATATATATGCTCCAATATGAACCTTAGAGATGTTTGACCCTTGAGGATTATGTGTCGACCTATAGCGGGAAATGGAATCGTGGGATGAGACTTGATTTGTATGTATCGAATAGTGAATTATTATATGAGATGGAATTGACTACTCATGACGGAAATGTTGGATAGGTATCTATAGTCGGGTAGCTGGGTTAACCTTGACTGTTGCATAGAATTATACCCTGACTGGATAATCGATAGTTGGTGATGTCGGATTGTATCTTTTAGAAAAGATGAATTGCCTCGGTGAGAAATATTGTTGGATTTGGAAAGGAATATAATTGCATATTGTGAACTCTTGATATGATTGGATCTAAGATTGGACCCTTGACCAAATGTTAAAATATTATGCTTGGATAGAGAGTTGTCCCTGAAAGATAGTGATTGTGACAAGTGAATAAAGTGATAAGTCAATTGAAAGGATGCTAAGTCTGATTTGGGAAAGAGAGTTATATCATGGCTGATTGAATTATACTATCATGGAAGTTGGCTGAAGTACATATGTTTTGGGGACGCCTAAAATATGTGTATGGATCCAGCCGAAGTGATAGGTTGCGACTGAGATAATATTGTTGGAAGAATTTATCGCACTAGCGCAGACTTTGGCTGAAATGCATATATTTTGGGGACGCCTGAAATATGTGTATGGATCCAAATGAAGTGATGTGTTGCGACCAAAATAGAATGCAAGAAAAATGTTGGTGAATCAATGAGAAGTTGCAAGTATTTGGAAAAAGAGAAAGATGGATTGAATCGTTGATTGATTAAAATGATACTGTTGGATAGCTATTTTGAAATGACCGAGTGGGCTGAAATGAATATTGAATTGAAGCTGAATGAGTAACTCATTGTGATTAAGTAAATCTAGTAGATGAGTTGTTTTCTTAAGTTTCGAGGACGAAACTTTTTCTGAGTGGTATATTATGTAATGCCCCGCTCCGCACGAGGCATTTGGTTGGCTTGTTGGATGTGATCAGAATGTTGGACCGTTACTTGTGTTGGAGATCAAGAGAGTTGAGAATGATGTAGTCTCTCTTAGCTGGCTAGACGGAATGGGTATTGGAACGTGGCTCGCTGGTGGAGCTACGCTTAGCGGAATTTGAGCAGGAAGACCCTTTTGTGCAGGCAAGTGGAACTGTCCTCCTTCCTCCTATTTCCTACATGCTTAATAAAGGGAATAATGTGATGCTATGAATTGTCCCTAAATGTTCTGTCTTAGTTGCTGAATAATAGAGATGCCTATGTTGTGGATTATTGAAATGAATAAGACATGAATATTGAACTGCTGATTGAATCATACTCGGAACTGCTAATGTAACTTGATGCCTGAGAATGAATCGATAATGTCTCTTATGCTTAATCTTGATGAAATGAATGAATCACTTGAGTAATGAGATGCTACGAGAATGATACATGAGTAATGAACTGGCTATGCTATTAACATAAAGAATTGAATAAAACACTAGAATCATGTACATTCTGTATAACTGTTGTTGTTGCTTGCTTCCTTATAAGCAATAAAAGAAAGAATATTGTCCCTATGATATGAATGAAATGATGCAGGTCCTATCGGTATGAATGAAATGCTATTTGTTCCTCTTAGAAAGGAATGATATGAGAAATGTTGCAATGATTGATGCAATGAGAAATGATGAGGCTTGGGATCATTGAGATCACCAAGTGAACAGGTGGAAATATTAGAAAGAGGAGATGATGAACTGTTGCCTTTTCTTATCTTATTATTGTATCATGCGACTTCGAACACGATCGGGTCGGACACGCATTCGCATGACCATAGACGTACTTGTATACAAGGATTTCCTCGAACGGTACCCGCGGCGGTGGGATCGAGTCGGCCTAGGAGGAATTGGTGCTTTGGTAGCACGGTATTGGGATCCTCATTCGGACTCGCAACCTGGTGAAGGGCACATCCCATACCCTATGAAGTCCTATATGGCACGTCGACATGGTGCACAACCACCAGCGGTCATGTAGTCAGGATACATGCTAATGAATGTTTTGTGCAGACAGAGTAAGAATATTATATTATCCTGTATTTTGTGCAGGTAAAAGGAAGTCGGCTATCGGTAAGAAATCACTTAAACGTGATAATTCAATATATGTGTTGGTTTAACTTGCGTGCTTATGTTCCAAATAAGTAAATGATGCTGTATGTAGCCTTTCAGTATGAGATCCTGCTTAACATGTTAAATTGAGTATGCTAGAAAGATGCCATGCTATAATCATTGCTCAAAACACAACATACATGCTAAGTGATGCTTGAAGTGAGAACTGTCATACCATGTTTAAGATGTTAATGTTAATGATGCCTCAATGATGTCTTTTCATGATAACACCTAGTATGCCTCAATGATGCCTTTGCATGATAACACGAAGAATGCTAAAATGATGTGTCCACATGAATGCTATTAAGAATATGTTTACATGCTTCACTCTGATTATTACCCATGAACTGTAAACTGATGCTAGGCCCCAAGTAGAAAGATCATACTAATAAATGCTTGCTTAAATGATCACTTAAATGTTGGTTTATGCGAGTGGGTTGGATTATACTCGCCAGTGCATAGATGATGTGCTGACCCACGTTTTGTGGGCAGGTGCTCTTGCTTGGGATATTCTACACACGAAGATTTGGCTTGATTGGTTCCGCGGCATCGAAGATTTGTTGGGCATACAGAAGCTCTCCTTGCACAAGATGATGTCTTCTGTTTATAAAGGGCATAATGTACGGAACATCGTAATCAGTTGTACCAGTGAGATTGTAAGCCAAGTCAGTGTATCGAGTTGTAATCCAATGTATCCATGTTTCAAATGTAAGCTGTATAGCATTGTTCAGTTGGCTTTCATTGTAAAGTAAGATGTCTTGTAAACATTGTACTTCAATACAAGTTTTGTACTTTTCTTCGATTATCAATAAAGAGAATAAAGTTCTATATGTCTCTGTGTGACCTCAAGTTGTCCTTTTATCTCCACTGCCATAAAGAGGTGATGTACTTCTATTCAATGGGAAAGATTGTCCTCATTTAATTCAATTTGTCTGCTTCTGCCGCTGCAATGTGTTCCTATTTGAAGAATTATCCCTATGTATCATCTTTGCCTTGCACAAGTGCAATACCAGACTTGTACGGCATCACGCCCAAGCGAGGACGATCGATTCCAAGAGATCAAATATGTTAATAAATGACTCTACGAATCGGGGCGTGACACTCTTGACCTAAATGGCAATTGCAATGATATAGTAGGACTTCCCACAAATATAAGGCTAATAAAGACCAAAATCCAGAAATTGATTATGTTAATAGATTTATTCAAAATCATGAATGTCATGTCTTACTTCTCGTTGGCATCTTGACGGGAATTCTTCCATAAGCAACTAAATAAGACCTATAGTTTCTATTTGTGTGCTATCACAAGGTAGATTACACCTACCTAAATATTCATATCATTTATCTACGCCAGAAAGGGATTGACTATGAAGAACATAGTCCAAGGGTAATATCAAAACAGATTTTATGACAGGCAAGCAACTTTACATCAAGCCTCTGAACCTGTGGCGGTTTGGTGGACATATGCAGTTTAAGCTCATTCAGCCAAGAAGCACCCTAAGTTTCCTAGACTAGAAAATGTCTAGATGAATTAAGTAAAAAAAAAAAAAGATATTACTAGCTCAGGGAAATGAATTCATTTCTATGGCACATAAAACCATAGGTGAAAACACTGAAAAGGAACTAAACATTAATGCTGACAGTTGAAGGTAGTTTAGCGGCTATATGATACAACATATACAATCCACCCTGCTAATAGTTAAGTAGCTTCTTGTGGTCTGACACTGAGCAATTAACTTATTTCACATCGATTTCCCCTAAGTCCAAATATTGATTACAAGCCCATCAGCATATACTAAAAAAAAGTCCATGAATGATCATAAAAAGTAGTTGGCAAATGCACTTCTAAAGTGAATACACCGCAATCTAAATGCTCATTCCTCTAAAGTCTGAACTGGGCAAACTATCCCTAGCATGATAGTTCAAGACAACTAATTTCTGAAATATAGTGACGACAAGAAACATTGAATCCAGGGAATCAGAATATTACACCAATTTCAACTTGAAGTGTTAATTTAAGCTCAGGCAACACAGGATAATATATAATAATTGTTTGAAAGATGTTAACTTAATAACAAAGTGAACACAAACTTTCTTATAGCTGAACTAATGAAAATGAAGAAAATCCATTATTATTGAACTTGAGATAAGAAATTGACGTGCGATATCAAGGTCTAAAGCATCATGTTAAGCTAGTAATTACAACCTTAAATAACATACATGCTTAACAAAAAAGAAATTGCTTCAGTACCTGTATATTGTCACCGCGAGGATGCTTCCGAGCTCCCTTCTCCGGAACATTAACTATCTAAAGAAGGAAAGAAATAAGATTCACTTGTCAACAGAAATATATTCTAGGCTCTCACATCTTATGAACTCATGTAATAATGCTCAAAGTTGATAAGTACTCACATAACTAGATAAGTATCTCAATTAAACATTAACATCGTCTGAGTAAAGTTCAGCAGATTTTGTGTAATTCTTTTTCTTTAAAAGATGATAATTCGATGTGAACTCTATTTATAGGAAACAACAAAAAAGATCTACAAAATTAATCATCAGAGTAGATGAAGTCCCAGAAACCTACTCATCTTAAGATGTGCCTAATATATATTATACACAGCATAATTGATTTTGAACAAGAAACTTGGCTACCTGCAAGAACTAACAGAAATTCAGATTATCGGTCTGAACCACAGCAAGGGTATTCTGGATTATGAATGGTCCGTGCAGTATTACACACAACCTTGTTGTAATTAAACTCAGGCTGAGATTGTTTAAGCAATAGACATTGGAGGATAAGTTCAAGAAGCCGACTTCCTGCACTACAGAAACACCTTTCAAATGCACAGATCCTTGATTAAGTGAATTATAAAAATTGTATTATGCAGATTCTGGATGAATTGATTATTGGACTACTTTCTCTCTTCTTCTTTTTTTCTTCTTTTTTTTGTCACTAATGGACTCAGTGAATATACAAACTGTATTATGGACTCTTGATGGGTGGAAATAAACAATCCTGGATAGACAGGACTAGAATTCTTGAAATTCATCATCATCGTCATCTAAACCTTCTAAAAGAATGTGAAGCTTATGGAGCATAAGAAAGCTCCATAAAAGAATTGACAGTTTTGATGACCGACATTTGACTCACATGTTAACCTTGTATGTTGTGCCAAAACTCCTAGCCAAGGTAGCTATGAACATGAGAGGGCTGGGCCATAAAACCTACATGGAAAGTCCGTGGATAGGTGGATATGTAGTTGAAGCTCATGCAACCAAGGAGCACCTCCAAGATACCCTAGACTATAAAGAGTCTAGATTAAGGGGTAAGATGACACAATTTCTATAGACAATTGCTTCCATCTCTATGATACATTTAGCCAAAAAGTTGAAAGGAATGACATTCTCATCAAATTATTGAAAATCTATTGTACAAGTTCTATGATATCAATTATGCATGTCTTCTGAATGTGGCATAAACTAATATCTCACTAAATCTATTGTAAAACAACTTTCACCTTCTACTAGCAGAAATGTTAAATGCTTGCCCTGCGTTAGAAGTTCAAGCTGGGACTGGGGAGCTCATAGGTTCGGAAGCCAAGAAGGGCGTGTAAGACGGTTGACTGTTATGAGAGAGAGAGAGAGAGAGAGAGAAGTTGGGAAGATAAGGATTGATTATTTTAAGTAGTGATTAGATGGAAAAAAAATTATCCCTTAGATGGCTTTAACTGAGCTTTCAAAATATTTCTGCATCCAAATTGATTTACTATGAAATACTTGAATTATATGACAACTTGTTTTCTTTATAATCATAATTCCATAATTATAGGTTCTTGAACATTGGTGGTTAGTATAAGCATCTGGACGTTGGTAGTTTAGTAGACATGAGGGAAATTTAGGGTTAATATAATTTGGGGATTTTTATTTATCTATATTTTTCCCATAATTACAAAAGTACAATAGTTCTCACCCCAATTCTTCTTATTATTTACTTCCTAGACTACATTTGTTTCTATTTTCACCCCAATTATTTTCATTATTTACTAGACTACCATCATTCCAGAGGTTTATATTTACCGGCCACCACAAGTGTCCAAAGTTTCCAACGCATAAACTGATTTTAGAAATTCTATTAATCCCCAAATTTCCCTCATATTTGCTAAGTTACTATCATTCAAACACTTATATTTACAAAGCATCGTCGTGCAAACACCTATTCTTAATATTACTGTTATTTTCTTCTGGAATTACACTTAGAAAGAAAAACAACCAGTTATCATCATAGTCATTCAAGTTTTTCTTAGTAAATCAATTTTGGATGAAGAAATATTTGAAAGCTCGGTGAAGCCATCTAAGGATCAAACAGATAAATGTGCATTGAGGATTAATAAATTATATCATAGGCTTCTCAAACTAATACTTAATGCAAAACACATATTTAATGTAATTTCAAGAAATGCACATTTATTCTATTTGTTTTCTTCTGTGAGGCAAGATGAAGGTGAGAGCAGTGATTTGAACGAGATTAAGCACAATTTACTAAACAGCATACACTATAGAGTTGCAAGCACCATCATAGGCTAGAAAGATGCAAGCACAAGCCCTAAGCTACAGGCCATGGTGGCTGAATGGGCCAGGCCCATAGAGGTGGCATAAGCCACTATGACGCTTAATCAATCATTGTGTACTTGTAGTGGTGGTATAATCCCTTACATAGCTTTGAACACCTATGTATAACAATGCTTGGTAGTTGGTACAATGTTCTATACTTGATAAGTAGGTAGTTTAGTTAGTTGCTTGATGTTTTTATGGTAGACACTGTTCATGCCTAGATGTTCAATTATGTACTAAATTTTACTTATTTATTAACTGCAAGTTCCCAGGTTGCTTATTTAGCACATCATTTTATCATACATTGTTCACTTGTTTAGTTGTAGATTGGTAGTTCGGATATTTTAACTTATCAAATATATGTAGCATTTACCTTTTTCAATTAGCATATTTTACATTGGTAGGTATTTCGGTGGTTATAGACGTAAGTTTCTGTTAAATATATTATTAATAGTGTCAAAATCAACTTAAGTGAACATTTATTTTCTCCTTTTTATACTATACATCTGAATCTGATCATTTGGTGTGTGTGCGGTGGGTGGGTGGGTGGGTGTGTGTGTGTGGTGTTTGTGCGCTCACCAACGATGTGTAGTAATGGCAGGACATGGAACTTGGATCATGTTCTTTTGGGTTAATCCTGGTTCTGAGGCATGGGTTCATGCGAGGTCCCCGAAGTGCGATTGAGTGAGTAAAGGCAGAGGTGATGAGGGGTTGAGGTGGACCAAGAATTGATGGCTTCTTGTTGTTCCATCCGAATTTTCCTTCAGTGGATGGAGGAAGAATGGATTTTTTGGGACGTTGTTAACATTTAACAATATGTCAATCATTAGATTAAATCCAAAGGTGAAGATCTAGCCTCTCATATTCTTACATAAGTTATGCTTTCTCACCTGACCACTACCTTTATATTCTCCTCTGTCTTCTAAATTTTATCCTTGCCATGTTCTATTTTTCATTTCAGCAATCCAAAGCCATTATTCGGGTCCCTGGAAGCTCGTACACGCCTTAAATCCCATGTCCATGACACGTCATGCTGGACAAGTATTAGACACAAAACATAGACACTCCAAAATACACTAGGACACACCAGAAACAATGACATGCTTATGTTATCTTGTTTGTATCATGTTGTGTTCTGTGTCTGCTCAACATAGTTTGGCACTTTGGCTTACATTCTGGATCTATAGCGTGCATCTAGAGAAGCTGGAATCTCCAAGGATATTATACCAAATGGAATCTTTCACTTTGAGTCTTGTACAAAGGCGTTGACAGGTTCCCAAATGGAGTGTTCACATTTACTTTCCAGGTCGGCAATTTCTAAAGTTTTCTTATTTATTTATAATTGTTTACATCTTGACCCTCCCCAAATCCTGTGTAAGTGGCAGCATCGTGGCACTAGGATGCCCTTATTTTGTTTATATTTTATGATTTTATCATGTAATATATGAAATACAACGCTTCAGTTATGGTTTTATGGAATTATATACAACATTTTCTCATATGAAGCAAAAAGATTTCCTCTTAGCTAACCCGTTTTTTGGTTGTTTGTGCGAAGTGAACGGTTATCTACTAAAGGATATTGATCTATATTTTGAACTAGGAATGTGCAAGTGTGAAACCACTGTGACTAGTATGATAAATCCTGATAGTCAAATCAAGGTTCGCAATATCGGTATCGGAATCGGTATCGGACCCTTCCTATGAGTATCGGGATAAACGGTATCGGCAGTATCAGCGGTTTCAGATCAGAGTATCGGATTTTTTAGTATCGGAAAGAAAATAATAATTATTAAATTATTAAAATTTTAGAAAATATATATTGTATACATTTAGGCATAACTTTAAGTATTTTTTGTGTTGTTTCTTATTAGTTTTGAAGTTGAATGAAATACTAGTCACCTTTGACGATTGGTTTACTTGTGATAGATAAGTTTTTCTTCTTTTACATGCTTTTACAATCTTAGTATGCTTTTACACCCTTGCCGATTGGTCTTTTTCATTCAATTTTCTTTGAAGAATTTACTGAAAAGAGACCCCCCCCCCCCCCCCAAATGTTGGTATCGGTCGGTATCGGATCGGGGGTATCGGATCGGGACATGCCAAATCGTATCAGTATCGGACATATCGGATTGGCATCGACCGATACTACAAACTATGAGTTAAATACCAATGAGGAAGCAACACAATTGCACTTGTTTAAGGAGTAAGGACCATTAGCGGCTTGTCTGGGTTCCATTTGAAATGGTAAATGTTCCTTTCAATGACAAACGCCAAATGGTGCTCTCACGATAATTTGAGTTTTCGACCATTTTTGAATGGTAAAAACAATAAACGTTGGGAAGAAAACAGATTTCATGTGTTGTTTTGGCCAAGATGCCACCAGAAACAACAAATGATCCATTTCATACGAGGACCAAACTTAACCCTAGATCTTACATAACATTTTCAAGTACATTTCTGGTATAGCTCATAAGCATTATACTGCACAAGAAGAAGTAGAATATTTTTTATTCTCAATTATTTAACTTCCATTGCAGATTTACTTCAAGTTAGCGGATGGAAAAGAAAATATCTAAAAAAGATCCTTAATAGGTATATAATTACAAAGCCCAGATGAAAATCCATCTCAAGTCACAAGTTAAAGTTTTTAATAATGAATAGAAAACCAAATCAATATAAATACTTAATTAACTTACAGTTCCTTCTAGCATTTTCAGTAACGCCTGCTGAACACCTTCACCAGACACATCTCTACTTATGTTAAGGCTCTCAGCCTGCAAATTAAGTTGTTGGTTAAGACTATTACTAAGATCTGAAGGAACTTATATCTTACACAAATTTCAAAATATATAATAAACCTTCTTTGTAATTTTATCAACTTCATCAATGTACACAATGCCTTGTTGCGCAGCTTGCACGTTGAACTCGGCAACCTAAACAACATAGAAAATATAAGTTGGAACCACACAAAAAATATTTGTATATGAAATGGAATGCAAGAGTTCAGAATAGTTTACCAGTTGGAAAAGCAATTAGGATTAATATTGACGTTAGCTAGGGAGATGAGCAATTGACGTTCAGTGTAAGTTTGCCAGTTGGAAAAGCAATTGACGTTAGCTAGGGAGATAAAGATGGAAGAGGTCAAACTCCCCAACTTTATGGACTTGTTTGCTGTTGCTTATACTTGGAAGAAGCACTTTGTTAGAACTCAAGAAAGTCCTATTAAAAAAGTACTTGCACAAATTAAAATACTTTTGGCAGTTTCCTTTTGTAAGACGACTACTCTTTCAAAAGTACTTTAATAAAGACGACTATCTTAGGGTTATCCCAATCACAACAAATTTATGCTGCTAATTTGGAGGGTTGAGGTGGGTCCACTTTTAATGAGAGTTTTTGGGTTATCTCAAGCTGCAAGAGGTATCTGCTCTCTAGTAATTGTCCCTAAGTTCATCCACCAAAGGGCTTCAAAATTGGAGGACCCAGGAAGCTAGAATTCTGTCAAAAGCAGCTCAAAGACTTCATTTTCTAAAAGTCTAATAATCAAATAAACCAACAGATTTTGGTTTCTTTTTCCCTTGAAACTCTAGAATGCTTAGAGTAAACAATACCAAACAGTTCTTATGAATCAGTTGGTGAAAGCTTTCTTTTTATCTACAGCTTTGTGAATGTAGAGCAGAACTTGACTAGCCAGGCAACCACATTCTAAAACAGTCCCCCTTCATAAGTAGAAAGGAAATCACTGTCTTCTTATTATATGCTATAATAGATCATATCCTTCTCTGTATTGCATTGGGATTACAGTTCATAACACAAACTCAACAACAAACCATCAATAGCATAAGAGTGCATGACAATCTCTCTGAAATTTTATCATCCAGACACGTCCTTAAAGGCTTATGAAAATTCACAGCAGAAAGAATCGTACAAAAAAAATCCTCAAACAGACTTCTCAATCCTGTTATTGCCTAAAACATACTAAAGTATTCGCACATCAAACCACATGAAGTGAATATATCCAATTAATGCAAAGCCAACATGTGCCTCCTGAATCTGAATTATGTGCAACTCCGAAAAGATTCTAGAAGATATAGAATTCTTATATATATTTTATATATATATATATATATATAGAGAGAGAGAGAGAGAGAAGTAGTCTCCTCAATTGAAGTTGTTGCTACAAAAAGAAAATTTGTAGTCGGGGTGGTCTAGAAAAATTTAATGAAGCATCTTTTTTGCAACTCTTGCAAAAGATGAATAACTGCTCATATTTGAGAGTTAAACCAAGCTGCATGTGAGTGATAACATGAGGGTGAAGTGAATGCAACTTTAGGTTAAAACATTCATGGATCCAGTTACTCAGAGGTAGAGAAAATCAAAGTGATCATAGTCCTTATGAAAGAAATGAAAATTGAAAATTTAGCAGTCGATCATGCAAATGATGACCAAGATACCCATATATTGTTTTGTTCACAGAAATTTTATACAAGACACTATCGGCACAATGATAAGGACGCCTCACAAATTTTGGCGTGTCCTAGTATATTTTGGAGCGTCCATGCCATGACTGTCATGTGTTAGACATGGACAGGCAATAATTTAGGAGTGTACATGTCTCCTAGCCTATACCTGAAACAGGACAAATATTATAATAAAATCAAACTCGGATGGATGAAGTAAAGTTGTGCTCTAATGATTTTGTGCTTTCAGTAAAGGCATGCTGGTCTATATATTATGAGACCAACATGTCATATAGGTGGCACATAAACATTGAAAAGATGGTACTAAAATTAGGGTTCAATGCAATGGCAAAACAGAACTTGGAAATGCTCAAATTGCACAAGTTTAGGAATTCCTTTTGGAGCGACAAGTAGCTGAGTTCTGATAGTAGGATAATTTCTCACAAAAAAGTAAAAGATTGTATTAAAGGATGGGAAGGAGGATGAATTATTATCAAAACGGCTAGAAACTAAAATGGCAGATCAATGTGAAGTAAATTAGTGCTTCGGAAGATAAATGCTAAGATTTCAGAGGAGAAATGAACTGCAGAGAAATGCTAATCAATGTGAAGTAAAAGGTTGTATAAAAGGATGGTAAGGAGGATGAATTGTTATCAAAAGGCTAAATGGCAGATCAATGTGAAGTAAATTAAGGGTTCAGCTCCAGATAAACAATTTTATAATGTATATGTTACAGATAGCTAATCCGAGATGCAGGGGTTGACGGTATTTCGTAAATAACAAGTTCCAAATTTTTATTCACATAAATATAGCAATTAAGATCAAAAATATTCAATAAGTAGATGAGAAGCCATCTCTATCAGGAAAGAAAAGTCAAAATGCAAGCAAATGAGACGTGTTCTATACACAAGAGCACTGATATTTCAAGAAAACAGTATTGGATTTGTATATAGAATAGGTGTTCGAGTCATAGTGACAGGAGATTTGGGGAAAATATGGAGGAAAAAAGGATATCATTCTATATTGACTTGATGTTGCTCTACATGATGCAAACCCATAATGCCAGTCAGATAATGCAAATAATTATATGGCACACCATAGGCGACAGCAGCATACTTAAACTCTATTGTTAAGAGGACCAGTAGTTCACCAGTTTCTTTTTCTTAAGTATTATGTTTCCCGAATTGGAGATCATTTCACAATATCCTTATTGCTTATTGATTAAACAGAATAACATAAATCCTGGATAAACCTGTATAATGGTGCCTATATGACAACCAATGGTAAATAAGGTCTACTGGATCACACACACATATATAAGGCTACACCGAAAAGAGAAGGAGAACTGTTTCTCTTGAATAAGATATTGCTGAAAGATCGTTAGGTATGCCCAGAAGAATATCATTGTAGGAATTGGTTACATTACATCATAATAGCATCAATCACAGGATGAGAAATTATATTTCTCGCTGAAAGAGAACAACGTGGTCAGCAAAAGCTGAACCGGTAGACTACCAACATCATTTCATTTCCATTTCCATATACGTAATATGGATTGCAGGTGTGCTCTTTCTAATAATCAGTAATGAAATCGATAATCAACTTTTGCATGGTTCATGACATGCATAACTTAAAGAAAACTTGTCCTCATTCCTAAAGACACCTGCTAATGCATGGTCTAGGATGGTTATGACGTCTGCAGCTTTACCTCCATTTTATGAAGAGTCTGTTTCCATGACTCGAAATCGCATACTCCAGGACACAAGAGACAAGCTTACTGTCACAGCAAGCAACACACTTTTCTGGAACTAAAGGAAACTTAACAAGTAATTCAGAACATCAATAAATTGCCTTGAGAATGGTAGTAACATGTCAAGAACATACTACATACGAACTGCCAAAGCCTTAAAGGTAAACAACATATTTCTGATTGATATTACTGCAAGGAAAAACATCATGAGACTGTAGGTTGGACGGTTTGACAATAAATAATAGGAAATAAAATCTTCACATGGGCAATCTAAAATCGTACCGTCAGCAACTTGTACAATATTGACTCCACATCCTCTCCAACATAGCCTGCCTGCAAGAATATCCATCCATCTTCAGATTTAATTAACAAAAGCTAATAGAGAGAAAGAGGAGGAGGGGGAGGGGAGGTTGGGGACATGTACAGCTCAAGAATATAACATGTGGAAGGAGCCATGGTACCCTTGCATAACTTAATGTGTAACAAGAATGTAAATAAAAGCTGGTTATCTGAAATTAAACCATACAGCAATTAAGTATCTGCTAAAACTTTAAGACAAAGTAGGTGCTTAATGGTCTGTCAGCTACTCAGCTGCTTAAGCATTGTTAGAATAATAATATAAATAAAACCCTCACTAAAACTCTAGAATTTTGATGCAAGTGGCAAGGGCTTTAGCATGGTATCAGAGCAGCCCACGTTTGAATCTCCTCTAGTTCATATTTTGAGCAGATTTAAAAATTTATACCGCAGCATGAATCAGCTCTCGGCCCATAAAATCGGCTTCGACCTGCGGGGGCATGTTAGAATAATAATATAAATATTAACCCCGAACCCTCACCAAAACTCTAGTTTTTGTGCAAGTGGCATGGACTTTAACAAACATGAAACTGATGTGAATGGTTGATAAATCTGATACAAACCATTTCGGTTTTGTAATTTTATTTTATTTTGTGTCCATATACCATACAATACCTTTCACATAGCTTGTATAACATTTTATCCTTGCACTTATCATCAGTTACGTTCAAATCATCAGCATGGTTTTATAGCACAAAGGAGAAGAAACAACATCCCCCCTCCCTTTTCTCCCTACTTCACATCCCATGTTACCCTGACCCTGTACTAGGTTTCAGGAAGTCTTTATCTTTCATTCATCACTTAAATTTCTTCAACATTTTACCCTTTCCACCACAATTTCCTTTCCAGTGATATTTTCCTACTCTTAATTCCCTCTCTTCGTCTTTATCTTCTTCCTTTTTATATAACTAGTAGTTCAACGACCTGAAGTTGTGATCATTCTAATTCACTTTCTTTTTGCTACTTGGAAACCATCAGAGAAAATACAATTTGCATGCTCATTCTGCCAAACGTTTCAGGACTAGATTTTTAGTTTCAAATTGATTAAGCCATCCATAACCAACAAGCATTAAAAAAAATACTCGGCATGCCAACAATCTCTTTTGCTTACTTCATTAGACGTCTCAATGAATAGGTTATTGATTGTGAAGTCAAGGTTACAGATTGCTCTCCATTTTACTTAAATTCACTACAAGCTCTACCTACTGCATCACTTATATTCACTTCGCGCTCACAAGAAACTGCTACTTCCGGTATTAAAAGGTATGATTAACACCTAAGTAGGCTACAATTTTAGATATAGCTGTGTAAGTCGGTACACAAAAAGGTATGCATCTCAATTCAATAATATATATATACATACCTTGTAGCTTTTTCTTCTACTTGAATATGTACTTACTACAATGCATGTTACCTATCCACTATCAGCTTTTACCTTTGTGGGACCTTTCTGACTGACTATATATATTGGAACCAGGTAAATTGTTTCTGGAATCGCTCCCAGAGGGATTCGAACTCCTGACCACTCGGGCCGCATGCATCTCTCTTAACCACTAGGCTAGAGGTCATCTGCTACTGACTATATATATATATATATATATATATATATATATATATATATATATATATATACGCGTGAAGCTGTTCTCTGTCATCACAAAAGAAAGCTAAGAAATCCTAAAAGATTTTTAAATATATTTAAAACTCATGCATGCATGCCTCTTTAATAAATGAAATTCTTTTCCACTTTAATATATGTGCATACATACTCTACTAGTATAAGCATGGTCCATACAAGAATTGTCAATGTTTTCGTGAGTGTCGACTTAATGTCAACCCTCTACCTTGGTGCCAAATAATTAGCTAAGCTTGCCTATGAGCATAAGAGGGCTACGCAGTTCAAGCTCATGCAATCAAGGAGCATCATCCAAGTTCCTTTCGACTATATATATAAGAAAAGGCTTGGTGGTATGTCAATGAATTAGTCTACTACAAAAATGAGACTTCATAAGTTTAAGGATTTAAGAGAAGAACAAAAAGGGGGAAACTCAATGTGTGTGTGTGTATATTTTTTCGAATATATATATATATATATATATATATATATATATATACTCCCCATAGTCTAGGGGAACTTGGAAACTTGGAGGATGCCCCTTTGTTGTATGAGCTTTTAGACTACATAGCCAAAAGGTAGGTCTAGTATCTGCCAGGTGGTCCTCTTATGCTCATAGCTCCTTAGCTAGGAATCTGACACCAAGGTAGAGGGTTGACGTCAAGTCGACACTCATACAAAAATTGACAAATCTTGTATGGAACTTTTTATGCTTATATATACTAAAACATGTATACACATACAAAAGCACGTGCATCAAAGTGGAAAAAAATTTTATTAGAAAGATACATGCATGCATGAGTTGTAAATATTAATTATAGTTTTATAACTTTTAGGATTAGCTTCCTTTTATGATGATAGACAACGGTTTCACGCGGCTTTAAATTTGCTATTGGTAGTTATATATATAAGCAGCTCTATATAGATGTCTGACATATTAATATATCCCCGACATTCTTAACGCAATCAACATGAAGCCGGCAACCGCCATCTACAATTTTGGACAAGAGTCTATATTTCCATATTTTTTAATAGGAGTTATTGTAAATAAGAAGGATGTCTATCTACATTGGAGTGCACTTGGTTATAACCTACAATTAACTTATTTCCAATAACAACCATCTCTTCTCTTTCTCTGACTCCTATGACTATTGTTGTCAAAATCTTAACCCCGCTTAATATTAATAGGATCGTCGTACACCCGTAGAAACCACTTTCGAGAGTAGGTTCTCGATTCAAAGCCAAAAGTGATGACCCAAGCAATCCGGGTCTTACAAGATGAAGTCGACAAAGATATCAATCAAATTATAATATCAAATACAATAAAACCAATTTATTGTCAAATTGAAGCATACAAGATTAAGTTGTAGGATCGATTACAAAATCTTTCACGGTACATGCTTATGTAACACACACACACATATAAGAACCAGTTTTTGGCTAATCAAATCATACTAGTTAAGCCTACCCCTCTCATAGTGCATACCATGGAAAGTACCCCGGACCCGTATTGTGTATCGAAGTGAACCACAAACAAGGTAACTATGACCTTAACATTACTAGGGCATATTAAATAAATTATAAGTTGGAATATTGCTAATGTAAGTACATGAAATACATTCATATTTAAATTTTAAATGCAACAAAGCTACTACACTAAAAGTTGTAACTCCTGCCAACCATGTGTACCCACGCACAGGATTAGCAATTTAATGGAAGAAAGAGAATGTTGTCAAACTTGCCTGTGTTAGTGTTGTTGCATCAGCGATCACAAATGGCACATTCACAAATCGAGCTAACGTTTTTGCAAGTAGTGTCTTACCTGCCCTTACAGACAATATCACATTAGGTATGTAGGTCAAACCAGCAAGTAAGAAAAATAAGAGTTAGAAACTTTAGAGGAATATACATAGGATCCAGCAATAGCCATTGTATTCATCAACAGCTATCAAATTAAAAAAATTGGAGTTAAAAAGAAAAGAAAAAATGTACCTGAACCAGTCGGGCCCATCAAGAGTACATTACTCTTATCCAACTCCACATTATCGTCATCATCACCTTCAGCCTCACTAGACCTACACAATCATTTAAATCAGTTTACCACTATCACTAAGAATCTATAAATAAATTTCAGTTCTTTAACGCAGATGACAACTCTTCACAACTCCTCAAAATTAAAGAAACAAGAAAACCATAACTTGAACAAAAAGTAGGAGATAGGAGAATTTTGGAACACGAGAATGAAGCAGAAATCAAGTAATGGGAACACACCCTTTCTGTAAGGAGGCATTATAGATTCTTTTGTAGTGATTGTAAACAGCCACAGATAGCACCTGCATTTTATGTATGGATTACTGTTAATACCAACATAACAAATTCAGACTCTTTAGAAGCAAGCTTTACAATTTCCAAATACTAGCATAACCATATTCCATTAAAATACAGTAAAAGGAAGAAAGCTCCAGACAAATTGTAAAACTGCAGATACTAGAAGTGATGACTGCAGAGTATGGAAATTAGGACCATTAGATGTCATCCGAACTGAGGAGATAAATTTTGAGAACTTCAGGCAGATAATTTCTATTCTACCAGCACAGATAAATTGTATAACATGATACCAGTTCTTGAAATGAATTTAAGTCATAGGTATCTTCAGGAGCCATGGTTAAAAATGTAGATTTCCAGGTCCACGTGGCTACAGTATTAGCAACTTTCGTAGTGAATAAACCCACAAAAGCCATTCAAGTCCTCAATATCTCCCCCCCCCCCCCCCCCCCCCCCCCCCCCCGACACACAAAACACAACCAACCACCACCAGAATATAGCCAACAAGCTCGTTGAGAGGTGCTGATAGAAAAGGTAATTGAAGAAAAAAAAAATTTGCATGCCTGTGTGGATTGAACGAAGTACACAAATGAACTAAATAGTGACAATCTGATCCGAGGTTGTCAACTCATGATGTATCGTGTATGTGTAGAAATAGGTCTATTTCTCTTCTACAGTACTGATTAGATATCGCTCGTTTAAGGGTGCTGATAGAGAAGGTAATTGAAGAATAAAAATATCCTTGCATGCCAGCGTGGAATGAACGAAGTACACAAATGAACTAAATGGTGTGACAATCTGATCCGAGGTTGTCAACTCATATTATGTATCGTGTATGTGTAGAAATAGGTCTATTTCTCTTCTACAGTATTGATTAGATATCGTATCGTGTATCATATTGTATATAAGAACATGATTGAATATGATTTCCTGATAAATTATTATTTGTTTCATCTTCACAGGGTTATCTAAATCCAGAATCCAGATTCCTTAGTATACATTACATGACTCAAGTCACTCAGGTCACCAAAATTTGTTACCAAAACCACACAAAATAAACTCACAAAAAAACTGCTCTCAAAACTAAAAAACAGTGCTGAACAAAAGAGAACAGGCTATCAAGATAACAAAATTCCAAAAGAAACTGAACAGACATCTTTGCTGCTCCTGCTAGTCAGAGACTTCTGTCGATTGGTTGCTGTAGATCTAGTGATCACAAAAGTCACAATGGTGGTTAATGGAGGAGATACTTAGGGATGGAGATTTTGGGAAATCATGGAAAATGGCAAAACAAAATTTTATAATTTCTGACATAGGATAGGTTAGATCTAAGGTTTAATCCTGTTATGTTTGGGCCAAACCCAATAACTATCCATTTAGTCGTAAGTACTATGTACGGAAGGATACTAGGTATTGAAATATACATATCATATCGGACGATACATATCACATGTCCAATTTTTGAACCTCCCGATACGACCAACCAATACTTATCAAAATGGTAGTGTCTCGTGTCGAACGATATGTATGTGTATCGCACAACACTAGCAAAGACATGATTCAAGATATTGAGTGCATCAGGTCGGGCTAGCTCAGGCCCAATTTTGACGGGGCATGGGCCGGTCGAGTCCGGTTAGAAAATCCGGTCTGGATCAGGCTGGGCTCAGAGAGCAGAACCCAAACCTAGCACGGCCCATTACTCAGAAGAAAAAACCGGGTCGGCTAAGGGCTGAACAGGGTGGGTTTGGATCAAGTTCGGGCCCGGGTTAGCCCGGTTTTTCTTTTCTTTTTTTTAAAAGCCAAAAAAATGGTTGGACTTTAGAAGGGCTTTGGGCTTAAGAAAAGTATAATTAATGTAAATAAAGAAAGTTTATTAATTTTATTTATTTGAGAAATTTAATGACATTTTTTATTTCTTTTTAGAAAAGCTGAAAGAGTAAAATTACATATTTTATCTTTAATTCGGTCTTCGGTCTTTATCTAGGTTTTTTTTTGAATCTTTGTTGCGGTCTTCAATATCTTCCAATCTTCATTCTTTAGCACATGATTCCTCCTCTATAGTAAGAGATTGAAAGTCCAGTTCATTGATGACTGCACTTTCATCTTTAAGTGTTGAATATTTTTCCGCACGAACACAATCTTGAACACAAATGCAAACTTCCAAAATATATGATAACATCTTACTTCTCTTCTTGTTTAGCATTCTTGAACATACACTAAAACAAGATTATGATGCTACCGTGGACATCAGGACCATTAGAAGATCATGTGCCAAAGAAGTATAGGCTAAAAAAATTTGTGTGCTTTCTACTACTCTAAATCGCCTTGTTATTAAGCTTCTCGAAAATATCGCGCTCAAGTCATCCTTATGCTCCCAATACAAGTATCAAGACTCTAAAGAAGTTTGCACATGTAATAAAGCATTCAGACCTGTAAATTGCCTTAGAAAACTTGTAAACACAAGGAGTTGAATGGCAAACCAAAAGCTAGGCTAGATATTAAACCAGTCTGATTTTGGCCATTAGAGCAATATATCGACGGTATACTGCAGTATATTGGCGGTACACTGAAGCATACCGACGGTACGCTGAAGTATACCGATGGTACACCATTGAGTGTCACAACAAGTCAGTGAACTCAATTTGTGACCACAAACGGCATACCGGCGATATATCGCAGTATAACGACGGTATACCATTGTGTGTCACAGCAAGTCTGTGATCATATTTTGTGACTACAAACAGTATACCGACATTATACTATAGCGGTGTACTGTTTAGCCTGATTAGTTGCAATAAATGCACTATAACGGCTATATAACCAGCCGTTTTATGATCGTTACTATGTAGAACGGTATATCGACGGTATACCGCCTGTACAGCAGTTTTGCATTAAATGCACTTACTTTTTGGCTTTGTATTTAAAACATTTGCTCTTAATTTATTCCTTAATCCCTTGAGCTTTAAATTTTCCAACTACCAAAGACCAAAATTTTCCAACTACCAACGACCAAACCACATAAACTCTACCAAGCTTTCAATTGCTATCCACAAAGTATGTTAGAGTATTCAAAGTCGTAATTGTAACCTTTCTAGTATTTTGAAGATCCAAACCCCTTTATTTCAAAGAAGAAGAAGTTGGACTATTTTGAATGAAAAGAAAGTACAATTTTTTTCTAACAAAAAGCTTGTTATTGCTTTCTATGTACAAAGAATGCTTTTTTAGGATGCTTACAATAAGGACTTCTAAGGACAAAAGCAAGAAAGAGATCTTGAAAGAGTAGTCAAGGAGGTCTCGATAGGCGCGTGATCGTTTTGCTCTGTTGATTACCCGAGACAAAGATGAAATAACTTGCTAAGCTTTAGCTGACGAACGTTGTGGGGAACAAAGGGCAACAGCAAGATGGCCCTGGGCACAAGAATAAATGTTTACGATGTCTTAGTAGCACACAAACTAAGGTTCTTATAGCCTGTCAGCACTGTAAGGATCATTTGAGGAATTTTGTGCGCAAAACCAAACGAACTGCATTGTTTTGCTATTTTTTGTGCATGAGAACTCTGCGCAAAATTTATATGGATTCATTGTGCATAAATTCTGGATCTGAATGCTCGCATATATTACTGTCTATGGCAATGTTATAAATTTTGCTAGACGGAATCGGTGCGTCGAGAACACGACTAGCGCCTAGGGCGCCTAGGCGCCCTTTTTTTTGCACATGTATATATATATATATATATATATATATATATATATATATATATATATATATATATTAACACACAAGCTTGTGAGCTCTTATGGCTAGCAGAGCTTTGGTTAAGTTTGTGATTTATTGGGGTTGGACGGTTAAGAGTTCGAATCCTAACGGGGTGGTTAATTTTTTTCATTTTTTTTTTTACTTACAACACAAAATAAAAGGGGGGAGAGTAAAAAAATCGGCTGAATAGCCCGCCTAGGGCCGAAATCCGCCTAGGACCACCGCTTAGGATGTTTTCAATGCGACCGACGGCCCCCTAGCGCCTAAGTGCCGCCTAGGCCAAAATTTAGAACACTGGTCTACGCGACACATAACACCAGTTACGAGGAATAAAATTAATTGCCATGATTACATCGACGTAATCATGATTGTTGTTTCAAATTTCAAAACACACGCATTAAAAGTTGTGTAACGGCCCCTGGATTCGAAATGTCAATTCTATCATTAATGAGGGGAGAGGAATCAGACTTCTAAACGCCATGTTAATGACCCTTGATAAGAATGTGAAATAGTTGCTTATTAAAGAGAAATTTACCTACATTAAAGGCGTTCGCTGGAATGCCGAGACTAATAAAGTTAATGTCGGTGAATAAACTCATTGTGCGATGTTATAGTTGTTGACATGTATTTTAATATAGTGCGACACTTTCTCAGTGTTCTAAAATTTGTGTAGCGCCTAGGCTACCTAGGTGCCGAACTGATTTTTTTTAAATTTGAAATTCATAATACAAATTTAAAATTCTGAAATCCAAACATGTTCTAAATTCATAATACAATTCATAATTTTTGTAAATTTGAAATTTGAAATTCATATTACAAATAAAATTTCAATGTTCTAAATCTAAATCCAATATTAAAATCCAAACAACATATCCACAATACAACTAAGCATAAAAAATTAAAAAAAATCTCAATATCTCAAAATCCAAACAGATGCACATGGCTGCACAGGCCCGAACAGGCCCACAGGGGTGCCGAACAGAGGATTTTCTGTTCGGTCGACGGTCGCCTGGTACCTAGGAGGCCGTCTAGGCCGATATTTAGAACATTAAACTTTGTTTGAATTATTGTATTTGGGGATAATGTGGTGACTATTGTCAGAATGAAAACTGTTGTGGAACTTACATTTGGATTAACGATAAAGCACGATGAGTCGAGGCTTTGGAATACAAAAGGAATTATGGTTTGGTTATTAAGTAAAGAGAAAGATAGCTTTTACATTTATGTTGCATCATCTTTCATTGCATTTACAAGATAGTATCAATTGCATACGCATGGATTTGGGACGTCTTGTGTACAAGTAGGATTCCTTGCACAGTGTACGAGGTACTGGAACCATGTCGGCCTAAGAGGAATATGTCATGCATTCTTCGTAAAGGGGGAATGTCACGTGTATTAGACCTTTCATGGGGCTAGCTACATGCGCTAGAAGGGACGTCGTATACCATTGGTTATGTCCAAGTATGATAAGAGTAAATCAGTGAGCATCATTTAGTTAAGGTGCATGCTAATGAAAATCATGTTGTAGGCTCTAACTAGTTGTTTTGCAGAGACGTCATTGTGATACTGAAATACTATGTTTCTAACAAATTGTTTTGTAGGAATATAACCTTGACGTTGTGGATTTCTTATAAAGTACTAATTCTTGTCTTGCTGGGACGAAATCCAACACCTTATAATGGTTATATATTGGATACTGTGTGTTACTTTTAATATGAATACATACTCACGATTGTGGCTTATTTACCCTAAATCGAAATATAGTGAAATACAAGAGGAAACTATGAAAGTTTTAGTTCTGTGAGTAAGAAATGAATGTTTAAGTGGAATTGCCCATTGAATATGTATGAAAATGAACGTAGAAAAAGAAATAGAAAGACTAGTTATATAATTGATGCGTGTGTTTCATATGGTTACTTGTGTTGGATTTTAGGTGGGTTGGATTACACCACTCACCGATACATCCCATTATAGTGACCCTCACCTTATAGGTGCAGAAGACGTTTCAAAAACTCGAAGCCATGGACACAATTTATAAAGGTGTTTTTGGTTGTCTAGTATGGAACATAATGTATGGAACAAAATCGTGATAGTTCCTCGAGATGTAATCATTTGAATCCATGGATAGTTCTTAAATTCTATGGGATGATTCTCATGTTAAATTTCGCTGCTAACCATAGTTATTCTTCAGTCCGACTCTATAGGTTTTCATGTTCACTGATCTAAATGACGTATTTCCGCTGCCACATGAGATTCAATCGAAATTGTAAGCCTTGTACAAGTCAAATTAGGCTGGCACGACATCACGTTCCCAAAGATTAGATTATTAGAAATCGGGACGTGGCATGCCATACTTATGGTCCATCCCTTCATATATAGTTGTCATTCTCCATTTTTTCCTGTGTAGTGAATTACAGCTAGATCTATGTTTTATTAGCTAGATCTATGTTTTATTGATACTTGACCATTGAGGAGTTTGTGTAGGAACCCTTGGGGTGGGGGGTGGGGCACGGAATAGAGTATTTATAACTTGACAACACAATAAGCAATAATAATTAGCAATTAAAATATAAGTGCAAGAAATCAAACGCTCGATGTATCTGGTATTCTCCGTGAGGTATTCCAGTTCCGAAAGTTACTCCGGCTTTAATCCACTATTTGAACAATAGTATACAATCCGAGCTTTGATCCGAAGGCTTGTCAACTTATAGAATCCCTTTTTATCTTCAGTCTCTTTAAAAATCATGACATCAACAAATAAGAACATAAAAAACATGAGAAAGAGAGGTCTTTAACTAAGAAGTGAGAGATCAAGTAGAATCTCATCCAATCACAGTTGATAAAATCCCTAAGCGAAGTGTAGAACAAGTCCTCGTCAACACTTGTTGTCTCGTCCTCCATCTTTTGTCGATCCTTCGTCTATTTCGACATAACTTCAATAGTCTTCCGCAATGTCTTCTTCTTTTTCTCTTCCTTTCTCTCTCAAAGGTAAAACGGTATAGAGCAAATGAAATAAATGAAAGGGGAGGGACTCTTTATATAGCTTCCAAAGTAATTTCAAAGAGATAAAGCCCTCATCTCTAAACAACCAACTCAATCTTTCCATATATGGTTCACTGAATCTAATACCAATTTCCAACCAAAGCCCAACCGAAAGAAAGGATCTCAACTGAAGTTGTTAAAATATCAACCAAAATATTATCCAATCTATGAAGATATCAGGAATCTTCCATATATTAAAAGATCTACCAAAAGATATGATTTGATTTGGTAGAAGATCGTTTAATGAGTATCATAACATCCATAGGCCTCACCTAATAAACCATTCCGAATCCGACCCATTAAGCAAATATCTTAACACAGATCCAAACCATCCGCATCTAACAAACTTTAAGTCCAACCAATCACAATCTCGAGACATCATCTCCAAACAAGTAGTTCAACCGAGTCAAACCCAAATCAAAAGTGACAAATCATGATCCAACATCAACATGGAAAAATCATAACCCAAGAACAAGCCCAATCTGGCCCTACCATCGAGCCAACAAGTAGGAAAACCTACTATAAAGCTCAAAGAGGGAGCAGGGTATTACATGGTGGCATGGGACCTAACTTTTCAAAATGTTAAGTTCCGAAGCACTTAAGATATTGCCCCCACCCCACCCACCCCCCACCCCACCCCCCAACTTTTGAAAAATGTTCATAAGTTGCACCGGTTCTAAAAATTTCCAAAATAATGTATTTGCCCCTCCATAATTTTGCAAAAAATTATTCATTTTGGTCTCCTTCATCATTTGATCATGGTTCTGTCCATGTATATATGTTTACAAGTACATAACCGAATAACTAAAAGAAAGGAGGACAGAAGTTCAAATGAGTAACATTAGACCCACTCGATATCTTATCTATACAAGTTTAACCTCCAAAGATCATCTTGGTAATTCCAGTGTTGTCAAGAGTTGTAATTATGTTTTCTTGCTGGTTTCTCAAAATAACCACATCATTTTTCTTTCTTAAAGCTATAATTCAAGGATCTGTTGGGTTGCAGGGAATAGAAATTCGATACATTGGCCAAAATTTCACCATTTGTTGTTAGGAACTTAATAATTGCAATTCCACTAAGAATTTCATTTTCCAACTTTTTAATACAAAGTTTAATATTTGGAATTATCTCAGAAAAAAAGAAAAGCTTAAAAATTCCTGGAATCGATGTATATGAAGTGTTGGGTTTTTAACCTTTAGTTTTGGTTTTTAGTCCCACATCGGCTAGAAAGGAATGTGTATCTCCATATATATGAGTCTTTGCTCTTTATGGAGATGCACATGTAGTGCACATGGGTGTGTGCCATGTGGGATTAATTATTAATGGTATAAAGGCTTAATCAACAATTAAGAAGCTGTAAGCTTTTTGCTCTTGGAAATTTATTTCCATGGAGCTAAGCTCCGTAGGAGCTTAGCGACTCGGACTCGGACTCGGACTCGGACTCGGACTCGGACTCGGGCTCGGGCTCGGGCTCGGGCTCGGACTCGAGGGCTCATGAGGCGTAATGTGGCGTTTCGTTGGCGCACTTTGCACTTAGCACGTCAGTCGCTGGCCCAGTACGCGCAGCGTGCGTAGAGTGCGCAGCGTACGCAGTGTGTGTAGAGTGCGTATGTGCGTATGGCTGGCTGCATATTAGAGCGAGAACAGTTGCTGCACGTTCAGGAGTGGTTCAGCCACTACCCTGAAGTTCAGGCAACTGCTTGGCAACCGCCCCGTGGGCTATATATGCAGGTTCTCTCCTCTCTCTCAGTGTTAGAAAAATCAGAATTCCAGGAAGAAAACTCTAAGTGTTCTTTAACACAACAGAGTAGTGAGCGTGTTTTTTAACACAAACACTAGTACTTTTTAGTACGCGTGGGTTCTGTTACTTCAGAAACATAGAGAGAAGAGTAGAGCCATTGCCAGAGGAGTTCGCCGTCTTCCGAGGAGTCAGAAGAGCAGGAGTGTTCCAAGGTTTTCCGTCAACCTTGCTGGTTCCTGGAAGCTGTTCGCAGAGGGCGAATAAAGCTTTGAGCAACGGTGATCATTCACCCCAGCAATTCCATCTCTCGCCTGTCACCCTTATGTTGCCTTTAGCAGTTCTGTCAGTATCTTCTTTTTAGAAGGCACTACTGCCAGTTTGCTACGATCACGAAAATCTCTTTAGATTATTCGTGAATTACGATATCTTTTTAGATCTCGTAATTTGCAGAATCCTTCTGAATCTCTGTTGCAAAACCTTCTTTAAGGAATTGCATTTGAAACATTGTCTTACAACTGTTTCAGTTTCTGTATTTTCCATCGAAAAGCGTGCCCCGGCGTTCCCGGCAATAACAATCTCAAAGCTTTATTGCTACGATGGAAAATATTAATGCTTCACTCCTCAATACTGACTTTTGCAAATTAGAAAAGTTTGATGGAGAGCATTATCAAGTCTGGAAGAGGAAGGTTTATCTCACTCTTCAACTTAGAGACGTTGATCACGTATTGCTTGAAGAGGAACCTACTGTTCCAGATACTGGGTCTGCTGCCGCAATCACTGCGGCTACTAAACTTCAGGCCAAGTGGAGAAGGGAAAATAGCATTTGCAGGTTGCTTATCCTGAATGCTATGGAGGATTCTCTAGCAGAATCCTACAGTAAGAAACCAATTGCCAGAGACATATGGGAGTCTCTGGAAAAACTGTACGAAGAAGACAAGAACAGGAGCAAAATATTTGTGGTTGAAAAATATCACAAATGGCTCTTTGAGGACGAGAAGTCCATGCTGCCGCAGGTCAAAGAATTTCTGAAGTTGCGACAGAAATTGGAAGACGAGGCTATGCCCCTCCCCGACAAGTTTGTTGTTGGAGGGATTGTCTCAAAGCTCCCCGCTGGGTGGAGCAAGTTTTATGCAAACATGCATAGGAAGAAGTTGGAGATCACCCTTGAAGATCTCCTACAGGAAATCTATGTTGAGGACCAGATGCGGGCTCAACTGAAGGTGGACACACTGTCCAAGCAATTGGCTAACGCCAATCTGGTTCAGACCAAGGAACCAAAGGGAAAGGGAAAGCGTGCAGATTTCCAGAAGAAGAAGAAGAACCCTAACAACTTGAATGTTAAGGGAACTTCTTTCAAGTCAAAGAAATCTAAGGCAAAGATGCCTTGTTTCAAGTGTGGCCAGTTGGGCCATTTCAAAAGTGAATGTACAGCACCGGCCAAGAAATCAGAGCAAGGTGAGCCTAGCAAAGTCTCAATGATTACTGATGTAATTGCTATGATTGGACAGGTTGATGCTGTAGGATCTGATTCAGACTGGTGGGTAGATACTGGAGCCACCTGCCATGTCTGCTCCAGTAAGGAGTGGTTCACCACCTACACACCCACTTCTGAAGCGGTTGTGATGGCGAACCAAGCACAAGCTGAAGTTCTAGGGATTGGGACGGTTATTCTGAAGCTGACTTCTGGCAAGTCTCTGACGCTTCAAGACGTGAAGCACGTACCTGCTATCGCCAAGAACCTGATCTCGGGAGGCTTACTCTGCAATGCAGGCCTCAGAATGGACATCAATGCTGGCCAGATGGTGATGTCTATCAAGGGAACATATTTCGGGAAAGCTTTTTATACCGAAGGAATGTTCAAGATTCAGCTTGTAAATCAGTCCAATGTAATTAATGTAATTAATGAAATCACTCATTCTGCTTATACTCTTGAGTTGTGGCATAATAGGCTAGGACATGTTCATTGTAAACGAATAAACAGAATGTCTAGTCTAGGACTTATCTCCAAGTGTGGGGGTAAGGTAGAGAAATGTGAAGTTTGTGCTCAAACGAAGATCACAAGGAAACCCTTTCCTCGGGTTAATCGAAGTACAGATCTTCTGGAGTTGGTACACTCAGATATCTGTGACTTCAAACAGTTCTCTACAAAGGCCGGGATGAAGTATTTCATAACCTTCATCGACGACTTCTCAAAGTATGCGTTCGTCTACTTGCTGAAGGCTAAAGACGAAGCATTCGAGAAGTTCAAGGAGTTCAGAGCCGAAGCTGAGCGGCAGACTGGACAACAACTCAAAAGGATAAGAAGTGATCGAGGTGGGGAGTACAGGTCTCATGAATTCGCATCGTTCTGTAAGGAACATGGAATTGTCAATGAGACTACGGCTCCGTACTCTCCTCAATCAAACGGAATAGCTGAGAGGAAGAACAGGACGTTGACAGAAATGATAAATTCAATGTTGTTGACTGCTGACCTTCCTAAGTGCTACTGGGGAGAAGCTGCATTGACGGCCACTTATATTCTAAATAGAGTGCCTCATGCAACTTCAGATGTTACTCCTCATGAACTCTGGTTCAAGGTCAGACCTAACTTGAATGTCATTCGAGTGTGGGGATGTCTGGCGTATGTCAAGCTTCCAGATCTAAAGATTCAGAAACTTGGGACAAGGACTACAAAGACGATCTTCTTGGGGTATGCCGAGAAGAGTGATGCTCGGAGATTTCTTGATATTGAGTCAAATCATATCATTGAATCTCGCGATGCAGAATATTTTGAAGATAAGTTTGCAAGGCACAAGAATATTGTTCTTCCGGATGTTCCGAAGAATAATGAGGGTGCACAAGAGACTGAAGTCTTCAATGAAGATGTGGTCCAAGAAGATGTTGTTGTTGAAACAACGGTTGAACCAGAACAAGCTGAGCCGTCAGCTAAGCGTGTGAGGAGGCCGAAGGACTTCGGAAGTGACTTTGTCACCTATCATGTGGAAGCAGATCCGCTTACCTATGATGAGGCGATGAAGACCAGAGACGCGGTTTTCTGGAAGGAGGCGATTGACAATGAGATTGATTCCATCACCTCAAATAACACTTGGGTGTTGGTTGATCTTCCTGAAGGAGCGAAACCCATCGGATGCAAATGGATCTTCAAGAAGAAGATAAAAGCAGACGGAACTATTGACAAGTTCAAGGCTAGGTTGGTAGCCAAGGGATTTTCTCAGAAGCAGGGGATTGACTACTTTGACACATATGCTCCAGTAGCCCGGATGACCACCATCAGAATGTTGATTGCTCTCGCAGCAATACATAAGATGGTGATACATCAGATGGATGTGAATACGGCTTTCCTAAATGGCGAGCTGACCGAAGAGATTTACATGCAACAGCCAGAGGGATTTGTCATCAGGGGTCTTGAAGACAAAGTCTGCAAGTTGGTGAAATCCTTGTACGGTCTTAAACAGGCTACCAAGATGTGGCATGAGAAATTTGACAAAGTTATAAGGTCAAATGGCTACATGGTCAGCGATACGGACAAGTGTGTTTACACGAAATTCGCTGATGGAAGAGGTGTGATCGTTTGTCTGTACGTGGACGACATGCTTATCCTAGGTACGGATATTAGATGTGTCACAGAGACAAAGAAATTCATCTCAAGCAAGTTCAGTATGAAGGACTTGGGGGAAGCTGATGTAATCTTAGGGATCAAGATCATCCGGACAGACACTGGACTAGCGCTGTCACAGTCTCATTATATTGAGAAAATGATCACTCGTTATGGGTATCGGGATCTTCCAGGGATCGATACGCCGTACAGGTGTGATCTGAAGCTGAAGCCTAATTCAGGGAAAAGCGTCAGGCAGCTGGAGTATGCAAGCGTAATCGGGAGTTTGATGTATGCTACTACTGCCACAAGGCCTGACATAGCTTTCGCCGTGGGAATGCTGAGTCGTTTTACAAGCAATCCAGGTGTTGAACACTGGAAAGCTGTGAAACGGGTTATGAGATATCTCAAGAAGACTCAGACATATGCACTATACTACAGCGGAGATCCGTCGGTAGTGGAAGGCTTCAGTGATGCCAGTTGGTGCTCAGAGGTGGAGAGCGAGAGGTCCACAGGTGGATACATTTTCACAATGGGTGGAGCTGCTATATCGTGGAAGTCGAAGAAGCAGACTATGCTCTCGCGGTCATCCATGGAATCTGAGTTCTTTGCACTTGATACCGCAGCCGAGGAAGCAGAATGGCTTTGGGAGCTCATGTATGATCTTCCAGTGGTTGGGGCGCAAATACCGGCGATACCGATATACTGCGACAACCAGGCGACTGCGGCGGTGGCATCAAATGACCTTTTCAACGGAAAGAAGAGGACTGTGCGGTTGAAGCACAGGACAATACACGATCTTATCAAGAGAGGTGTTATTGCAGTAATTGATGTTCGGAGTCAGGAGAACCTGGCGGATCCGTTCACCAAGGACCTCAAGCGCCAGCTGGTCGATGACACAGCTTGTAAAATGGGCTTGAAGGCATTCTGATATTGTATTATTGTATTCCTACCATAAAGTTTTATGCTATTAGTTCAAAGATTTATCTACTAGGCATCTAGCTTTTGGTTCAAGGGAGGACCACTAATCGGAAGAATATCAGGAACGGTGGGTACATGTTCTATTGGGCATGGAGAGGTTACGGACCTATAACCACTGTTGTCTACTGTTGTTTTCTGCGAAAAACAGGTCCTGTGGGAGGTTGGCTTAAATGCCTTAATGAGTTCTCAGGCATTTGGAATGTCTGGTATGCTTTACAGGAAGCATGGTAGCACAGCACTACAAGGAGTGTGACTCCATGCTATGTGTGGCGGTGACTCCACCATGAGGTTCTCGAAGGAGGTAAAGCTTCGGCTATGTTAGCCAAGTCACAGCGGCATAGCACCGCAAATAGGCAGTTGGCCTAATGCTGTATATTGAATTAAAGAGGGATGTAGTCAGCACTACAAAGAGCAGGTGTTCCTCATGTTACGGGTGGCACGACACCACAATGAGGTAAACCCGGCAAGGGATAAAGCCTCGGTCTTGCAAGCCATGTCGTAGCGGAGTAACACCGCACAGAAGCTTAAGGCTTCATGCTGGGTAGTTTGGCACTACAAAGGGGCTAGACCTCATGCTACGGGTAGTATGACACTACGATGAGGTTCCCGGTGATTCGGGGTAAGGTCCTCGGCTTAAGGCCATGTCATAGCGGCGTAGCACCGCAAAGGAAGCGTTGGACGCTTCATGCCATGTCTCTTTAATAAAGAACTCACCTATAGTGTATGGACAAAGAGATATCAGGCCGCTCTTGAGGGTAAACTTGTAGACGTCCAATATTATACACTGAAACCAGGCTGGCACACGGCCTTAAATGTGCAGCCAGAAGCACATGTAACTACATTATGTGAGTGGAAAGAATTTCAGCTATGATGCAGAATTCAAGGCTTAGTCCATTCTTGTATTATAGTTTGATTTTTGACTCACGTGGGAAGATTCAAGTCTTAAGTGGCATCTATCCTAAAAGCATAATGGACAGTTACTGTGGGGAACACTCGTACTCATATATATAGAGATATGTGGGGGATTGTTGGATTTTTAGCCTTTAGTTTTGGTTTTTAGTCCCACATCGGCTAGAAAGGAATGTGTATCTCCATATATATGAGTCTTTGCTCTTTATGGAGATGCACATGTAGTGCACATGGGTGTGTGCCATGTGGGATTAATTATTAATGGTATAAAGGCTTAATCAACAATTAAGAAGCTGTAAGCTTTTTGCTCCATGAAAATTCGGACTCGGACTCGGACTCGGGCTCGGACTCGGGCTCAAGGGCTCATGAGACGTAATGTGGCGTTTTGTTGGCGTACTTTGCACTTAGCACGTCAGCATCGTCGCTAGGCGCATAGTGCGCTTAAGTTGCGCTCGTTGCGCGAGCCACTTGCGCGACCACGTTGCGCGGCCCGTTACGCGAGCCCAGTTACGCTGGCCCACTTACGCAGCCCAGTACGCAGCCCAGTACGCCCAGTACGTGCAGAGTGCGCAGCGTACGCAGCGTGCGTAGAGTGCGCAGTGTGCGCAGCGTACGCAGTGTGCGTAGAGTGCGTATGTGCGTATGGCTGGCTGCATATTAGAGCGGGAACAGTTGCAGCAGTTGCTGCGCGTTCAGGAGTGGTTCAGCCACTACCCTGAAGTTCAGGCAACTGCTTGGCAACCGCCCCGTGGGCTATATATGCAGGTTCTCTCCTCTCTCTCAGTGTTAGAAAAATCAGAATTCCAGGAAGAAAACTCTAAGTGTTCTTTAACACAACAGAGTAGTGAGCGTGTTTTTTAACACAAACACTAGTACTTTTTAGTACGCGTGGGTTCTGTTACTTCAGAAACAGAGAGAAGAGTAGAGCCATTGCCAGAGGAGTTCGCCGTCTTCCGAGGAGTCAGAAGAGCAGGAGTGTTCCAAGGTTTTCCGTCAACCTTGCTGGTTCCTGGAAGCTGTTCGCAAAGGGCGAATAAAGCTTTGAGCAACGGTGATCATTCACCCCAGCAATTCCATCTCTCGCCTGTCACCCTTCTGTTGCCTTTAGCAGTTCTGTCAGTATCTTCTTTTTAGAAGGCACTACTGTCAGTTTGCTACGATCACGAAAATCTCTTTAGATTATTCGTGAATTACGATATCTTTTTAGATCTCGTAATTTGCAGAATCCTTCTGGATCTCTGTTGCAAAACCTTCTTTAAGGAATTGCATTTGAAACATTGTCTTACAACTGTTTCAGTTTCTGTATTTTCCATCGAAAAGCGTGCCCCGGCGTTCCCAGCAATAACATGAAGTGCATCTGTATATTGCACGGACACAAATATGTCAAGATAAGGACACCGAAGCACCAGCATGTATCGTTCTCGGTGTATCTTAGTGTAAGTGCATGTCCGACATGATGTGATAAGAACAGAGAACCTATTTTTCATGCTTCCTACAAAGTGGCCAATTTATGGAGCCAAAATGGATGTCCAATAACCTTCTAAAAGTGGAAAAAAAATCATCGGTGCAACAGAACAACATTCGGAATGCAACTCCGAACTTCCAATTCCTCAAATTGTAACTCCACATGGAATTTCAATCCTTGCAACCAAACAATCCCTTTAACTTTCAAAACTTTACTCAAACCTCTGCTCCAAGTTAAACGATAAACCCTAATAATTCAACACAAAGATGATACCTTTTTTAAAATTTTGGATCCACGCAATCCCTTAATTTTCAAAACTTTGCTCGAAGCTGCGCTCCGAACTAAACTATAACCCTAACCCAACACCAAGATGATAAAAAAAGGTACCTTTTTCGCGCGGTCCTGTCCAATGACGAACCTATCGAGCCCCTCGCAAATCTGCTTCGGCGTCGGCAAGTCCTTCCCCAAATTAGCCCCACCCCACCCCTCCTTCTCGCCACCGCCACCCTCCCCTCCTCCTCCTCCACCACCGGGCGCTGCCACCCTCACCACGTTCAAATTCGGCGGGAACGGAGGCACGGGCGGCTGGTGCACCGCCAGCCCGCCATCCCCCTTCTCCGTCGTTGTCTTCTTCGGCCAGTTCTCCGGCGGCTCCCCTCCGTAGATGGCCCCGATGGCGCCCCAGAACGAGGGCTCGGTGGCGCTTTCGTCGAACTCGGCCGGAGGTCCTCCGCCGCCGCCGCCGCCGTCCTTGAGGCGTCCGATCTCGACGAAGGTCCCGTGGAGGGGGACGAGCTTCTTGGGGCGGAAGTAGAAGGCAGTGCGGCAGTTGGGGCAGAGGTTGAGGGACTGGTAGCCGGAACGGGGGTTGGCGTTGGAGAAGAGGACCTTGAAGCTGCTGGAGCAGCGCGGGCAGTTCGACTCCGCGAGGATCTTGCGGGTCTGGAACTCGTCGGAGCCAGAGCCGGAGCCGGAGCTGCTGCTGTGGGGATGGCGGTGGTGGTGGTGGTGGTGGTGGTGGTGGAGAGGAGGAGGATGGAGGAGGGAGTGGTGGTGGAGGAGGGGGAGGGTTAGGGAGGACTGGAGCTGCTTTCTCCAGCGGAGGATTCTGGACATGGTTGGAAAAAGTGGGTAATAGGAAAAGAAAAAAGGTTGGATAACTTGTGTAGTTGGAGAGCCACTGAGTGTGTTAATAGGTAGACTTGTGCCTTGAGGTGCAACGTGGGTCCCAAGCGGGTCTGTTATTCAAGATATTCTATATCAATTTTATTTCGGAAATTTTCATCTAAAGCATTAATATTATTATATATTGTATAGAAAGCACAAATTTTTAGAAAATTTTATTTGAGACATCAGAACGTCCATCCGAAGGGCGTTTTGTATTTTTTTTTTTTTTTTTTTTTACGTTTTATGTTCTGACGGCGTTAACGACGAGGGGGACGGAGAATCCACGTCAGACGAAAACGTCCATCGAAAGGGCGTTTTCCTTTTCTTTTTCTTTTTTCTTTTTTTTCTTTTGCAACGACGGAAACCGAAAATAACAAATTTGTAAAACATGAAAAAACACAGAAATGCTAGAAAGAAGGAAACAAAAAAAGAAGCATTAATTACACTCGACTGCAAATACACCAACAATTAATACATAAAAATACACAGAAATGGGAAGGGAATCTCGAATTATTTTCCTCATTTTTAATCTATCTGCTTGTCTTTTTTTTTTTTTGTACAAACAACAAATAAAAATCAAACCAACACCAACACTTAATACATAAAAAACAAAAAAATAAAACCCTTACGGAAAGTACCTTTGGCAAAATAAAAATAAAATAAATATAAATCTAACACAAAACGCCTTTCACATGGGCGTTTTCCCATACTTTTTTGCATTTAAATCCCTCCAAACCAACCATATTTTACATATAGGTCCCTCCAATGCAAAAACAATGAGGAACCTATATGCAAAAATAGCTTTATTTTGTTGAATGCAAGGACAGTAGTAAAACAAATAATAAGAATAAGAATAAAACGGATAACAAATAATAGGAATGACAACTTTATTTTGTTGAATGCAAGGACAGTAGTATAACAATTATTGAATAGCTTTATTTTGTTGAATGCAATAACAGCTTTATTTTGTTACATATAGGTCCCTCCATTTTTTACACGGATCACAAATAATAAGAACAAAAAAAATGTACAAACTTCGAGAGAAACGCGTCCCGAAAAGCTTTCTCCAGACTGCCATGCAACCAGAGAATAGGTGTAGTGTTGAGCGACATGATTAGACAGAGTGAAATGTCCCATCGATGCTCAGGGAAAACGTCCTTTTGAAGGGCGTTTTCTATTTTTTTTTTTTTTAACAGAGTTAACGGAGGAGAAACAGACAAGTAAACAAAAATATTAAAAAATAGAAAACGCCCATCGGAATGGTGTTTTTGTGTTCCCTAGGGAATAATTCCAAACTTTGTGCTTTGAGTGAGATTTTATAAATATTCAATGCTTTGTATAAAAATTTTCGATTTTATTTCTATATGGCATTGCTCGTTAATTTTTAAAATTTTATAATTATCAATGATGCACGTGCATTAAACGTACAAAAATATAGCTAAAAAATTAAATATTAAATTTGTTATAAAAACTATTATTTTTAGGAATTAAATTCAATCAACTAAAAAAATACTTCTTATCTTAACCACTTGAGTTAGAATTATTTAGTTATAAATAAATAATACTTAGTTAATTTTTTAATAATTAGTAGAGTATTTAGGTAGTTATTTATTTACTTTTTATTTGTTTATATATTTAAATAGTTGATGATATACATACGACTTGGACCGCTCATTTCTGAGTCGTTTTCATGCCGCATTATACAATGGAAGATTAGAGTTATTGATTACTTAAGATGGACATAAGTGACACAAAATACCTGAAACAACATATCTGTTCCCGAGACCAAATAGATGGAGCCATCTGATAGTAGGGTCCGGACCTGTTTGATACAATTGGACTCGTGTATTGAACGGTTTGGCTTATATATGCTATTATATAATAATAACAATAAGTTTAGACATCATTAAAAAATTGTTTCAAATATGTCTTTGTCTATTTATTAATTAAAATTATTCATTAAATTTATGAGGACAATTAGATAATTTTGTATAAAAAAAATTAAAGTAGTTGTCATTTGCTCTTTTTTAAGTAGCCTTGTATGTTGTTTATTTTGTCCATTGGTTAGTAAAATATTCTGATTATAATTAAGATTGGATGTGGTAAAATATGTATTAACTCCTCCATCCATGCATGCATATATCTAGTGATCCATAATTTATAATCCGATTCTATCTTGAAGATTAAAAATTAATCTCCTTAACCCAAAATAATTCTCCTTTATGCAATATAAGATGACATCATGTTGTCTCTCTCCTCTCCTCTTCAAATTCTTTATCGTCTCCTTCTTCTTTGTTATCTCCAACTCCTCGTTCTTCTCCTTCCTCTTCATCCTCTGCACTCCTTCACATCTTCTTTTTAGCATATGTCACAACTAGTGTCGACAAAATCAACCATTGCATGATAGCAACCTATAGGATTAACACGTTCGGATATAAACGAGTCGATCCATCAGCCATCAAACATATTCATAAAGGGATACGGCTAACCTCGTTTGATACAATTTGATCCGAGCATTGGAAAGGTTTGATTGTGGTCCACAATCCATCCAAACTTGAACGATAATATTAAAACCCTAATATCCCGAAGACATTCTTTTTTTTAGCAACAATTGTCTATTTTCTCTCTTCTTCTTATACACTCCTCAATTGTCGTTTCTTCGGTCTGTATGTAATCAACGTTGTCCACACCTTATGACTGATACTACCAATCTTACAATGGTCGAGGTCGATTTTTCTTGTTTAGTTTCTTCCTCATTTAGTCGATCAGGTTAATCATGTTGTTGTTCTCGGTTGTTGCTAAGTAGGTTTAGATTCTTAAAAGGGCCAAACATGTAGGGTTGGGTTGACCAATAATCTCACCTGCGAGGACCGATGTAGCCTAAATAGACAAAAGATACATGTTTGACTTGCATTTAGCATCAAGGAATCCATCCTATTAGTGATGGATTTTGAAAAGAAAATTAGGAGAAACCAATCTATAAATAACTAAGAAAATATATAATATAAAAATAATTTCATAATATACCTCTCTATCCCCAAAAAAAAAAACCCATATAAAATATATTCAACAAAAGTAACAAAGAACAAGCAACACAAAATATGTGAGAGAAATTTTTTTTTTTAATTTAAATCCAATCAACACTTACATAGACTGTCCGGACCGACCCACTCAACATCTTACCCGTTGACTTAACTATATTGCGCACAATCACTATCAAACATTATATAGTATGTGACAGGTGTTTTGATCAACGATTTTCTTCCTGAAATGTGTAATTTCAAAGGAATTGCTCCTACTTTATGTTACCTCGTCTCTTTTAGTTTATAGATACTCTCATAAATGGTCTTTCTAAACCTCAGTTTCAAAACATTTCCATGTTGATCATTATCCATACAATGCTGCTTCTCGAACCGCACAAACGGTCTTCCATTACCAAGGGTAGGCTGGAGCCAATAGGAGAAGGGAGGCCACGTCAGCGCGGTCCATTCGTGCGGTTCATTAGAACGTTTGAAAATTATTTTCGTTAACAATATTCATATTTCTCCTCCTCAGGTCTGTTTCTGACATTTTCATATGCAAATATTAAAAAAAAAGAACTTTTAAAAATAAACTTTTTTAAACCATTTTAACAAAGTTTCTTTTTCTGATATCTTAAAGCTTATGTTATTGCATTTTTTAAGAAACAAAAAGACCTAAATATATATATATATATATATATATATATATATATATATATATATATATATATATATATATATATTTTACATTAGTAATATATACAAAAAAAGTGGATCTCTAGATACGTGGAATTATAATGTACAACTTGCACATGCTCAAAAATAACCAATTTCTCTATTTTGGGAGTATTGAAATGAAAACTTATATGGAACATGAGATAAAAAGGATTAGGTTTAGACAAACATTACTTGTGGTTCATCTTAGTCGTCCAAAAACTGGAATTTTGTTGTTCAATGTTTCGTTCCTAAATTTAAAAGAGATGGTCTAAGGAAACTTATTCGTCATGAGGTATGATAATAAAAGGAGGAAAGACAAGTGTAAAAAAATAAATAAAGAATATGATGGACCTATTTCAAGATTGTCAGAATTTTGTTGATCCTAATAATACTTAAAATTGTCAAAACTATAACAATTAAAATTATAACACTCATGTACATATTCATGATTGTCAAAATTTGACAGTATATTGTCATCCCAAATTTATTGGATGAAAGAGTGGATATCAATGTTATATTAATTCTTAACACTTTTAGTATGTTATCTCTAGCAATTTTTTAATTTATTAATGTTACCTTCTAACATTGTATTGTATTACCCCCTAATCGACCAAGCAAACCATCTACCTGGCGTGCCATCAATCTGTCTGGGTAGAATGCGACCCACAAGTGATAAAAATGTAACAAGGAAAAAGTCACTCGTTTGGTCGTGCTTTACAAATTTTCCTTTATTCGCAACTTTGTTAAAAGGTTCAAAAATATTGACCGACTTTGGATATTGGTGAGCTAACAGTTCAATTCGATTTAATAAAAATCAAAATAATCATAAATTATATTTCTAAAAATCAAAAATCAAATCATTGTTATAAAAGTAGAACAAAATCAAATTAAATTATCTCGATTTGATTTTCGATCGGTTCGATTTCATAGATCAATAGATGAGCCTTTACATTTTAGCAAATAAACATATTTAAATAACAAATATTAAAAAATATATTAAATATTATTACATTTATAAATTATTATAATTACAAAAAAAACAAAAAATATTAATATATATAGATTAAAGGTAGAAAGAGAATGCCGACAAGTGCCAACAAAAAAAAAAAGAAAAAAAATGCGCTTAGATAAAATTAGCAAAATTATTAGTATATTTAAATTAAAAATAGCTTAATAAATTATTGAATATAAATTAATTTTTGTTTCGATTCTATTACGCGTGTCACGTTCCAGAACCAGAATACTGGAGAGCGGGGGACAGACACAGCCAGCTACGTACCTTGAAGTGAATCTCACATCGCAATACGGTCACGGCTGTCTAGATGCATGAGGGTTTACTACAAGCCATCAGTCTCTTAAGGTCAATAACAAGCCTAGTGTCTCAATCTCAAACAACAAGTAGATATAACAAGATGGTAGATCATCAGACATACAAAGTAAGGCGTCCCATACATTACATATTCAGATGATCATGAAGCTAGTCGTACAAAATACGAAGACTAGCAAGAGTTTAAGTCATACATGATCAACCCTAAGATTTTGTCAATCATGCTACAGTCCGTAGACAGACAGTAAATAAAGTTGCAAACGAGCTAACACTTGCTCGGCGGCTAAACGCCTCAAAAGAATATTTTTACAAGGGAGTGAGAGAGCAAAATAAAAACCCACTCGTTGCCTGGATTCCTTCTAGTGTTCACCATCTGGCAGGAAGGTTGGAAGATCCTCGGGAGCTGCTCCAAAATCTGGCCATACAAAACCAGCTGGGTCAGACCCCAGAAAGAGCAAGTGCCACAAAGGAGGCTTCACTTAAGAACTAAAACCAGCATGTCAGCACATAAATCATAGGTGAAATAACATAAGACATGAATTAAAGAAAACATGATGATAAACGATAAGATAACTAAAGGACTATTTCGGTAACCAAGTTACAACCCGCAAACCAAACAAGGACCGGGGTTGTAACCCTTCACCTGAACAAAACTTAGCCTCGAACCAATTATCGATAAAGTAAAGCATAAACAAGCATGTCCGGAGATATCCATGCACTGGAATCTAGGCAAGACTAGACAAGATATGACTCCATCCATCATTCACGGCCAAGCAAGAGTACGGCTTGATACTTAACTAACTAGGGTTATCACAAGCTTAGTTACTAGCAAGATGCAATGAGGTACGCCTACGGCCACAAGCCCTGCAGACTATCCAGGTTATCCAGACGCAAGGTTCAAGCTTAGAGTTATCATGCCTTGTAAGGTGTCTTGGATGCAACACATGATAGTGTGCATAGTAATCATTTCATGTAGTACCCCACATAACAGTGAGCAGGAAATGTGCCCTACTCGTCGGCAGGCTACAAGTCCATCAAGGAAGGCGCCCAGATAACGGGATTGCTTGTAGCCGGAATACCTCTCTATATGCTCTACTTGATCAATCTAGTCGTTAACCTAGTCAGATTCGGTATGAATCCCTGACCGTGGTAACCAGGGATACATGTCCTAGACATGATGCGAGACAAGACTGGTTGCTTATACATGCATATTCAATACAATCACCCACGGTGTCAAGAATTCACTTAGCATGTCAGGTTAGCCGTCGCAACAGCGTATCAAGGTTATCGTGTCAAGATCACTTGTCAAGATTTCTTGTCAAGGGTGCACCACGACGGGTCACCACCATGTCATGTTACTTATCAAGGCAAGGGTGCGTCACGACGGACCACCATCAAGAATTATCATGTCAAATTACTGGTCAAGAGTGCACCACGGCGGGTCACTTAATCATGCAATTCCATCACTAAGCCATGTTCAGATTACATTCATAAATAATGTCAAGATCATATCGGGTTCATGTCGAGTCTACCTCAAAAGGCATAAGGATATAGAATTGGGTGCAAGATCATAAAAGGGGAACATGGGACATAAAACACCAAGGAGGACAAGGGGTAGTCGTACGCTCAGGTCACGCGTACCCAGTCAAGTCTGCGTACGAAATCAAGTCCGCATACCCAGTCAAGTCTGCGTACGAAATCAAGTCTGCGTACCCAGTCAAGTCTGCGTACGAAATAGACACGCTGCCAACAGGCAGTGTACTCAAGGCAAAAGTCACACTGCCAACAGGGAGCGTGCTAAAGGCAAAAGTCACGCTGCCAACAGGGAGCGTGCTAAAGGCAAAAGTCACGCAGCCAACAGGAAGCGTGCTAAAGGCAAAAGTCACGCAGCCAACAGGAAGCATGCTAAAGGCAAAAGTCACGCAGCCAACAGGAAGCGTGCTCAAGACAAAAGTCACGCAGCCAACAGGGAGCGTGCTAAAGGCAAAAGTCACGCAGCCAACAGGGAGCGTGCTAAAGGCAAAAGTCACGCAGCCAACAGGAAGCGTGCTAAAGGCAAAAGTTACGCAGCCAACAGGAAGTGTGCTCAAGGCAAAAGTCACGCATCCAACAGGGAGCGTGCTAAAGGCAAAAGTCACGCAGCCAACAGGGAGCGTGCTAAAGGCAAAAGTCACGCAGCCAACAGGAAGCGTGCTAAAGGCAAAAGTCACGCAGCCAACTGGAAGCGTGCTCAAGGCAAAAGTCACACAGCCAACAGGGAGCGTGCTCAAGGCTGTGGCTCAGTTGCGTAAGCTAAGAAGCTCTGCACACTGCTCACTGTTTTCTTCAAACCAGCAAGAACTCCATGGCTAAACCAAAGCTTCAGAGTTCATAACTTGGTCCAAACAAGTCCAAATCTAACTTTTCAAAGGTCAGAATTGGGTAGAAGAAAGTTTCCCACCACAAGGAACAATCAAAACATGAAAACAAAGAGGTTTGATGGATCAAAACCACCAAATCCAAAAATAACAAAATTCTAGATCTACAAGATTTAAGGCCTCAAAATGGAAAATGACAAGTTCTAATGTTCCATAGAAGCATGGGGAGAAGCTAATGGAACAATAAAATGGTTCTCTTGTGGAAACAAGTTGCACTTGCCTATGGGTGTGGAGAGTTGGGTGGAGGAAGAAGAAGAAGTTAATGGAGGAAGTAATGAAGAGAGAGAGAGAGTGTTGGTAGAGTTTTATGAGGGTGGGATGTGGTGTGTTGAGGGGGAAGCATAGGCTAAGGTGTTCCAACACACTTAAACCAAACCAACCCAAACCAAACTAATTAAAACTGAGCCATCCCAAAATAAACCAAGTTAAACTATTACATGCTATGATGAACCTAATCAAGATTAAACTGAAATTAGCTAGCCAGGCAGGAAAAATAAAAATACATGTCAGGATTCCGTATACGTATACTGGAAATACGTAGAACGAAAAACGGGGGTGACAACTCTATCCACCTTAAAAGAATTCCGTCCTCGGAATTTAATCAAGAGGCTAGAGATGTCGAGCAAGCTATATCAATTACAGACAATGCAGAACTAGTAGTCAATCAAGCAATCATTCATGCAAGCAAGGAACTTAAGCATAAGGCATAGAAAGACATTATACCTTACGAGTCAAATAGGTCGGGATATCGTGATCGGATATCATCCTCACGTTTCCATGTTGACTCACCCAAAGAGTGATGACCCCAAGCAACACGGACTAATTTGATAGTCTTGTTCTTGAGTATCTTCTCCCTCCGGTCCAATATGGATACGGGTCTCTCCTCATACGAAAGGTTGGGACCAACAACCAATTCCGAATGATCAAGGACATGACTCGGATCCAAGATATACCGTCGTAATTGGGATATATGAAAGACATCATGTACCTCACGTAACGACGGCGGAAGAACGAGACGATAGGATACATCACCTACTCGCTCTAGAATATCAAACGGCCCTATATACCTAGGACTGAGCTTTTCCCGTACGCCGAATCGAATGACGCCACGGGTAGGCGAGATCCTAAGGAATACGTGGTCGTCGACAAAAAATTCAAGGGGACGCCGATGAGAATCGGCCCAATGACGCTGGCGATCTTGGGCGACTCGAAGATGATCTCTGACTCGTCCGACCACCTCAATAGTCCGCGTCACCATCTCTGGTCCAAGCATTTACCTCTCACCGATATCGTCCCAAGCTAAAGGAGACATGCACTTCCTGCCGTACAAGGCCTCGAAAGGTGCCATCTGGATACTAGCCTGGAAATTGTTATTGTACGAGAACTCTACGAGATGCAGGTGATCTTCCCACGAACCATCGAAGTCGAGTGTACATGACCGCAGCATGTCTTCAAGAGTCTGGATCGTACGTTCTGACTGACCATCTGTCTGCGGATGGTAGGCTGAACTGAATTTGAGACGAGTCCCCAAACTCTCTTGAAGACTCCGCCAAAAGTGCGAGGTGAATCTTGAATCTCTGTCGGACACAATACTGACTGGCACTCCATGCAATCTGACTATCTGCCTGAGGTACATCTCTGCAAGCTGATCCGTCGACTGACCGATTCTGAAAGGAAGAAAATGAGCTACCTTCGTGAGACGATCAACTATAACCCAGATGGCATCCCTCCCAGCTGGGGATCCAGGTATTCCAGTTACAAAATCCATGGTAATGTGCTCCCATTTCCATTCTGGGATCGGTAAAGGTTGAAGAAGTCCAGCTGGTCTCTGATGTTCAGCCTTAACTTGTTGACAAACTAAACAACGAGAGACAAACCGGGCTATCTCCCTCTTTATGCCATTCCACCAAAAATGCTGTCGAATATCATGATACATCTTCGTACCGCCGGAGTGAATGGAATACTGAGAACTGTGGGCTTCTGCCATGATCTCCTGTCTGATATCACCACTGGGTACACAAAGATGCCTTCCATGTCGGAGTATACCATCTTCATGAATGCGTAACTCTGGTCTCTGTCCTGCCACACATTCTGTCCTAAGCCGCTGAAGCTTAGAGTCCGTCACTACTAAAATACCCCACTTTACCGACGGAAGTTTAGCGACGGACGTATTCCGTCGCTAATAGCGACCAGTTTCCGACATCTTAGCGACGGCTTAGCGACAGACAACATAACATAATTTTTTCCAACTTTAAATGTAAAAATTTGTCGGGTTTCCGTCGCTAAGTCGACGAACGTTAGCGACGGATTCTTTTTCGTCGCTTATTCGTCGCAAATGTTGGCGGCAAAATCTTTAAAACATTGGCGGGAACTTTAGCGACTAACTGGCGACGGATATATCCGTCGAAAAACACCTTTTAATTGGCGACGGTTTAGCGACTAATTTAGTCCGTCGCTATTCCGTCGCTAGGTTATGTGCCCTAACTTAAATTGAACCGACGGGGGGGAATTTTTCATTCCCCCCAAAACTCTCTCTCTCTCTCGCGGCTCTCTCTCTCTCGCGCACGGCTCTCTCTCTCTCTCTCGCGGCTCTCTCTCTCTCTCTACCAGGTATCTCTCTCTCTCTCTAATTTTAGGTTTTGGGGCCGGGGGGGGAGTGGGGGGGGGGGGGTCGGCTTCGCGGGGGGTGGAGAGGGCGGGGGGGGGAGGTGGTGAATGGGGTTAGGGGGTCGGGGGGTGTGGGGAATGGGGGCAGGGGGTGGGGGGGGTGGGGAATGAGGGTCGGGGGGTCGGGGGGGTGGGGAATGGGGGCAGGGGGGTCGGGGGGTGGGGGGTGGAGAGGGCAGGGGGGTCGGGGGGGGTGTTGAATGGGGGCAGGGGGGTCGGAGGGGGTCGGGAATGGGGGCAGGGGGGGTCGGGGGGCGGGGGGTGGGGGGTGGAGAGGGCAGGGGGGTCGGGGGGGTGGGGAATGGGGGCAGGGGTGTCGGGGGGGGTGGGTAATGGAGAGGGCAGGGGGGTCGGGGGGGTGTTGAATGGGGACAGGGGGGTCGGGGGGAAATTCCCCATTGAATTGTTTCCCTGATTTTGGACACCATTTTGGTTGTGTGACACGTGCCTATATGGTACATTAATTACCTACCTAAATTTCATCATTGAATTGTTAATTGAATGTGAATTGGGAAATTCCCCAACCAACTGATACTTCATATATCAATGTAACGACTGTTTCCTATTTTTCTTAACGATTAATAATATGTGTTATCTAGAATTTTATTTCTGAATAGCTAGTTATTATGTTAGAGTTTATGTGTTGGGATGTTGGGTTCATGTGGAGAATTAATTGGGATTTTGAATGAGGATTTGACATTGAGTTTGGATTGGAATGTGGACTGATACAGTCCTAGATACATTCCTGTTTGAAACCGATTTTAATTCCAGTTCTATACTGATTTTTGCAAGTTCTTTTCCATGTTTAAACAACATGTTAGATTAGATTCCTGTTAGTTAGTTCACTGATTAGTTAGAATTCAATTTGGCGATTACAATTCGAACTTGGTTAATGTTAAACTGTCATTACAAAATCGGGAATTGATTTCCTTTCTTTAGACTGAGATTCGAATGAGGAATGGTATGTGAAATGTGGACTG